>JAFEMH010001508.1:67500-463047 GCA_022495995.1 Adenophora triphylla var. japonica
TCGCCCATCACCCCAGAAAGTCCTCCCCGATTTTCCTTCTTGATCTCAGCAACTCCTCCGACTTAGACTCCTTTTTTCCTCATAGTTTAGGACTCCAATCCCAACAATCTCCCACCGGAGACTAAACTAAACAAGCATAGAACACCCATCAACTCCCACCATGGAGTAATGACCTTCGATCACATTTCCCCCTCCATATTGGCTTGACACTACCGCACCTCTCCTCAAGTACTAAGGCGAGTTGAAACCAAGCGACGTTTCAACCTCTCCGTGTTAGATCGTTCTTGCCTCCCCAAATCAGCTTCTACCTTGATTTCTCCCCGCAAGTCTAACTTCGCCTTCTCCCTCCAGACCCACCTTCCTCGCAATGCTTCCCCTTGAAACTCGGACACACCTTGTTTCTTGCATCGACTGTTCTTGGTCTGAAACCGCTCTCTGTTAGGGCCCTTGGACTTCCACACCACGTTGATCAACTTTGAGTCCCCCCTAACATACCGTTTCTTGATGTCTCCCCTTTTCACACCAACAGACCGGTTCTTTAGCCTCTTGCTCCCACCGGAACGAACATCGATATTGTAGGTAGAGTACAACATCTTTCCCTTAACCCCATGAGCCAACACCTTAGCCCCTTTTGTGACTTCCCAAGACCCACCAATGAAAGAAACACCATACCCTTCACTGTCAAGTTGTCCCACAGAAATCACTCTCCTCCTCAAATCCGGAACATGCATCACGTCGTGTAATTGTAAAACAGCCCCGTTAGGTGTCTTCATCATCACATCCCCCTTACCTTTGATCTTCAATGGTTGACCATCACCAAGATAGAGAACCCCAAAATCTCCAGTTTTGTACCGCTTCATTGATTCTGCGTCCCCACTAGCATGACAAGAAGCTCCAGAATCCAACACCCAATCTTCACCCGACTGCTCCTCCCCTAGGATTAATACATCACCACTATCATCCACCACGTTAGCACCACCACCTTTTCCCGAACAGTCATAACTGATATGTCCCAATTCACCACAATTGTAGCACTTGACCTTTTTCCCCTTTTTAGGTCCACCCCTTTTTCTCTCCACCCTAAGTGCAGCCTCATCTACGAACGATTCTCCCCTTTTCTCTTTCCTTCGCAACTCCTCTTGAAGGATGAGATCTCTAACCTCCGTATACACCAATGCTGTTTTCGACGTACTAATCGTTGTGACAGTAACCTCCCAACTATCGTGCAATGATTTTAGTAGAAAACAAGCTAGCACTTCATCGGAGAAAGTAATATCAACACTTTTCAATTGGTCCACCATACCTTTGAAATTGCCGATATGACTTGCCGCTGTCTGCCCCTCTGACATCTTCGCATTCGCAAACCTCTTTATCAAATGCACCTTATTGATATTCGACGGCTTCTCATACATGTCTGACAGCTTTTGTAGCAACTCCACCGTTGTCTTGGCCTCCATAGCGTTCCGTGCAACGTCGTCGGTTAGGGCACTCCTTACCGCTCCTAACGCCTTCCGATCCAACGTCTCCCAATCCCCTTGTGACATGTCTTCGGGCTTCGCCTTCAAGGGTCCATGAAGATCCTTACAATAAAGGTAGTCTTCAATCCTTGTCTTCCAAAACGTGAAATTCACACCGTTGAATTTCTCGATTGAGTTCTTCATCTTGACTGCTTCACCAAAATCCCCAAAAAACGCGATTCAAAATTAATCAACTAATGAAAAGATTTTGAATCCTCCGAACCAAATCTCTGATACCAGTTGTTGTGAAATTGGTGCTCCCCCGTTGCAATCAAAACAAAGAAATCAACGCACCCACACGTACAAGAAAGAAACAATCACACACAAGAACACAAGAGTTGTTTACCCGGTTCATTCACCAACTCGTGAACTACGTCCGGGGGCAATTGCCAAGCCAATATGTATTCTAATATGTTGTTACAACTCACAAATCTGTTCTAGGCCGTCAATATGCTTATATAGTTATACAAGGAAACCCTAAATCAATATTAAGAAGAGTTCTAATCAAAATAGGAAACAAATTTGCTGCAGAAAAAATCTGACCCGACACGTGGGCGGTCGCCCAAGGCACCATGGGCGGTCGCCCAAGCCAAAATTCCACGAGCCCAACCTTCTGTCGACCTGGGCGGTCGCCCAACACCCCCCTGGGCGGTCGCCCATCACCCCAGAAAGTCCTCCCCGATTTTCCTTCTTGATCTCAGCAACTCCTCTGACTTAGACTCCTTTTTTCCTCATAGTTTAGGACTCCAATCCCAACATATAGTATATAGGGTATAGGGTATAGGATATAGGGTATAGGGTATAATGTATAGTGTATAGTGTATAGTGTATATATAGGGTATTAGGTTTAGGGTTTAGAATTTATTTATTTTTTCAAAAATAATATTTATTGACTCATATTTATTTTTTTGAGAGTAATTTAAAATAACTTTCATATTTTATATAAATGAAAATAATGATATTTATTAAATTAAAATTAATAAATATTTATGATTTATTTATTTTTTCAAAAATATCATAAATATTTATGTTATTTTAATGTTTTTTAGTTTGTTATTTTGTTAATTAGTTCTAAAAATAAACAAAAATTACATTTTATTATCAGCAACGGCATATTTCCGTCGCTAATAAATAAAAAAATATTAAATTATCAGCGGCGGAAATATTCCGTCGGTGTTTAATTAAAAAAAAATATTTAATTTCACCGTCGGAATATTTTCGACACTGATAAAAAAAAAAAATTAATTATTCAGCGGCGGAAATATTCCGTCGGTGTAATATTTCAAAAAAAAAATAAAAAATATTTTAATTTCACTGTCGGAATATTTCTGACGCTGATAAATAAAAAAATAAAAAAATGATATATTTTCACCGGCGGAATAATTCCGTCGCTGATAAAGATTTAGCGGCGGAATATTCCGTCGGTAAATCAATCGCGAAAATAGTGGCTGTAATTAAACGAATATTAGAGGAATATTCGTTTTAGCGGCGGAATTTAGCGGCGGAATTAAATTCCATCGCTAAATTTGACGCCAAAATAATTCCGACGCTAAAGCTTATATTCCGCCGCTATTTAGCGACGGAATGAATCCGTCGCTGATAATTCCGTCGCTAAAACACCTGTTTCTGGTAGTGACTCTTATACGTATTAAATACTTACTCTCACACCGAATGCCATTCGCCGGAGAAGCCTCGACCTAGTTTAAATGTTCATATTTTTCAAGCCATTCAAGTCGCTGGGATTATCCAGCCCATTGGATTAGGGCTGATCTGATGTTTTTAGCATCATCTGTTATTGCTGGGAAACGATTATAACGCCCCTTGAATAGGACTGAAAATTTGCCTTCTTTGCACCTGATGGAAGGACGCACTACAAGTTTGACGACTAAGCTGAGAATCAGCCTACGGAGGATAAAGTTGACGTCGGAGGAGCGATTTCGCAAATCCCTGGTTGCGCCCAGATCAACGGTGGTTTTCTCCCACCGCCTCCACCCATCAATGGTTGATTGCCTCCGCCACTGGTGC
Organism: Adenophora triphylla var. japonica; assembly: GCA_022495995.1. NCBI lineage: Eukaryota > Viridiplantae > Streptophyta > Magnoliopsida > Asterales > Campanulaceae > Adenophora > Adenophora triphylla. The sequence continues at coordinate 71,043 of JAFEMH010001508.1, forward strand.
TAGGGATGAATCTACGTTCTAGCGGGCAACCAGCATTGGAAAGCCCCCTCGATATTAATCGTAGGACTCTGTTGCATCACCAGATGGACACTATGCGACTCATTTATGAGACTCAGAATGCTTTGCTCGAATTGGACCCCGATCACTCGTTGGTTGAATTTATTTGGCTCACTAGAATCGGGATCTCCCACGGATGAGAAAGTTTTGTCAATAGGAGAGCTAGTTAAGGGAACAGGGAAAACCATCCCATTGACCAAAACCCTCCCTTACGTGATGCTGCTAGTAATTTCTAGACAATTGGTTGCCAGGTGGTTCAACCAGTTGCCAGGTGGTTCAGCTGAACCAACAAAGAGACCAGGAGGTTAATTCAGTTGACTTACAAGCCAGGATTAATCATGGAAGGCGAAGGACTCAATCTTGTCATGATATATCTCCCCGATAAAGGTGCCTACCTCTTCGTAATCCATTTCCTCGATGTCGAAGAAGTCCACCTCGTCACGAACCTTCTCCACGGAGGAACATAACGCCTCCTCGTCATCCCCAACCACCCAGTTCACGAAATGGTCGGGCACCATCTGGACAAGGAGATAATCATGTCAGTCATGTTTTCCACTTGGAACAAAGTGGGGTTAATGGGAACGGAGACAAAGAGAGATGTCATCGCAGTTCTTACAGCAGTACGGGCATAGATGCACGAGAACTACTTCTCCTAAAGAAGAGAATTGACAAAATGGAATTGGGAAAGGTTGAAGTCAAGAATGAAGATACTAGCACCACTCGGCCTTTTTCTCAGTAGATTATTGATCAGCCCCCAAATTGGCTCTGAAAATTCCAAATTTTGAAAAATATGGAGGAACCCTAGATGCACGGGACCATGTATAAGGCTTTAGACCATGGCCCTCCTATCCAAAGCCGACGACATACTCTGCAAGGCCTTCGTCGAAACCTTTACTAAAACAAATCTATCATGGTTCAGAGAACATAAGAAGGGTAGCATTGACAGTTGGAAAGTAACTAGGAAAAGGTTCCTCGATCATTTCGCAACAAGGGGCAAGCGAAAAAAAGGTTGACCGACTTAGCCAATATTGAGTAAGGGAAAATAGAATACACTCTAAGTTACTACAACTAATTTAGAGCCATGGCTGATCAAATCGAGGAAAGTTTTACTGATCGAGAAGTGATCGTTTGTTTTAATTCGAGCTTACAGTCGGGTCAACTAATATATGAGCTATCGACAAGAGAGCCAAAGACGAAGTCTGATCATTATAATCGTGCCTATGCAATAGCTATGGCTGAGGAGAAGTGCAAGAAGAGATCTGACAGAGTCAAACAACTCACTAAACCAGAATTCTAACGGAAGCGGCCATAAAGGAAAAAATTGAACTTGAGTTACAGAAAAAGCTGAGCTCTTCACTCCACTCACCAAGCCAGTCACGAAATCATGCAGCTGGTCGACCTACCTGATACCAAGCCACTAAATGGAAATTCGAAACATATCCGAGACAATTTAAATTATTGTGCCTTTCACAAGGATCACAGACATGAGACAGAGAATTGTATCTCCTTGAAGAGGATGATTGAAAGGTGGGTCGACGAGGGGAAGCTCGATCATTATGTTATGAGAAAGGATAACAAATGGGGAAGAGATGACGACCATAGGGAAGAACGAGAAGATCAACCTCCCCGTGCAAAGTCTACAATATCCTTGCTTGGGTTCACAAAGAGGAAGAGGTCATCAACTTCTCTCCCAATGATTTAAATTTAAGTCGAGCTGTGGGAGCCACGCCCGCTTAGTAGTAAAAGGAAAAATTGATAACTGTGAATCTGAAAGGCTCTTCATCAACTCAGGGGCCTCGAAAGATATCCTATGTTACTCGGCGTTCCAAGAGATTAATCTGATAGACAAAATTTGTGGTTATGGACCTTGCAAGTGACTACCACGCCATAATTGACATTCCAAGTCAAGGAAAGCATGCGTACATGGGTTGATCGCCTCCCTTCTTCACCAACGGGTTAAGTTCCCCACCCCGGTGGGAATCAGATGCGTGAGAGGGACCCCCAGAGACTTCTTGGAACATGTCATGAAAATAAGGAAGATCGCTAGAAAGATGGAGGTTGATACGACAACAGAAAGTTTGACATTTTCCAAGTTAGTCAAAGTCACAAGTACTAGGTCCAGAATACATATGATAAACGCAAAAATCTAAGGAAGAGAGGATCTTACGGTAGTCGAGATCTGACCACAACTATCAGCACCTTCGAAAGGGAGAAAGAACTGGAACCCATGATGGACAAAGGAACAACGAAGTGGTTCAATGTCTCACCAAAAGTTTTGGATCCATAACTCCTGATAACGGTAGTGAGGAGCAACTAGTCCACCACACGTCGACTAAAAAAGAAACAACTGGAAACTCAAATACTATAACTTTGCCCGACCCCGACAGTACGTTACAGCTCGCCATTGGATAAAGCTTGGGACTGAACATGACATAAGTCCAGATGACGAGATCATGAATTGGAAAATATGGACGTAAATGGAGATGATATGAGGAGGATCAAAGAAATCATTATTGAAACACTGTAGTTCAGAGATGAGCCAGAGATGGAACCTGTGGACCAGCACGAAGTAATAGAGTTTCATCCGACTATCCAGAACATAAGATAAAAATTGGAAGTCAACTCTCCCCAGAAGAGAGGGAGGAAATCATAGCATTACTCAATGATAACCTTGACGTCTTTGCTCTGAAAGTCGAGGATATGAGAGGAATTAAAGAAGAGGTGGTCGTCCACAAGTTGGAAGTCGACCCATCTATCAAACTGATTAAGCAAACTAGAAGAAATTTTGCTAGAGACAAAGAGGAAGCAATCAAGGAAGAAGTCCGTAAGTCAGGCAGGCCGAATCATCGGAGAAACGACTCTTACCCCGTCCTGTTCTGGCTAGCCAATGTCGTGATAGTAAAAAAAACACGATGAGAAATGGTGTATGTGTGTAGATTTACTTCTCTTAACAAGGAGATACAATTCTCTGTCTCATGTCTGTGGACTTGGATACTGGCCAATTGTTGCTTGTGTTTGCACGTGTAAGTCAGTGTGGTGGTGTGTTTTGCACGTGTAAGTCAGTGTGGTGGTGTGTGTGGATGTATTTTGATAGTTTAGTTGGGTGTTTATTGAGGGGTTTAAAAGAGTATAATAGTAATAATTGTGGTGTAGTCTTAATTTTTATAAGTAAACTTAGTAGTGCGGATGTATTAAGTAATTGTTAGGGGACGTATAACAATGCTCTTTATTTTCTAAACAATACTCCCTCCGTCCCAGCCCAGTGTACACTTATTTCCCTTTTGGTCCGTCCCAGCCCAGTGTGAACTACCATAAATGGTATGTCCTTTAATATTTTATATTCTCCCTACCCCACCCACTCATTAACTCCACTCATTCTTCACCATACAATTTATTCAACCAACCTACTATTTACTCCACTCATTATTTCTCTTCATTTTCTACCACACATTTTCATTATCATAATAATATTTCTTAATCGGCGTGCCTTGATCAATGGTTCACAGTTGGGTGGAACGGAGGGAGTATAGTAGTATATCTAATTGTTTAAAAAAATAAATGATTTTTTTGATTAATAAATATACACATTAAAAAAAATCTATAATAACGATTTTATGAGATTCCTTTAATTATCTTTAATTATTTATCCAACAAAACGAAAAGAATAGTTTCTCCACCATAAAAAATGTTTAATTATTTAGGTCATCATCTTTCGTAGCGGAATATTCAGCCAGTCATCTCCTCCACTACAACAACAATCCACCACCAGCAACCTAATCTACCACCACCACCCAATCCAAAATCATAATATAAGCCAAGTCAACACCACAATAATACTGAACTATAAATAATCAACCAATTTTATTTAAGAGTTGGTCTTATAAAAAACTAGTTTTTTCTTAAGATAAGGAAAAACGTGTTTTCAAAATAAACGGTGGCAATTTTGTAATTACTGGCAACCATGTTCAAAATAAACGGTGGCATTTTCGTAATTAATGGTTCCCCGTTTATGCCGTTCTGTTTAACAAACCGCGTGTGACAAAGTGCCAGTGCATATGTAACAAAGTGCGGCGAAAAAAGTGCCAGCAGTTTAACAAAGTGCCAGTGTAAACTCGATCGGCACTTTGTTAAACCGAAACCACTTTTTACACGGGCACTTTTAAATACATGAACTGGCACTCTTCACACTGGCACTCTGTTACACTAACACTGGCACTTTGTTACACTAATATTTTAGCTGGCTCTCAAAAATACAAGCACTGGCATTCAAAAATATATGGACTGGCATTTGAAAACACATTTACTGGCACTCAAAAATGCATATACTGGCACTCAAAAAAACTGATAATTATTTTTGCTGATATTCAAAAAAACATGAACTGGCATTGAAAAAAATATGGACTGGCATTCAAAATTACAAGAACTGGCATTCAAAAAATACATTGACACTCAGTTACACACTTACTGGCACTCTATTATACACTAACTGGCACTCTATTATACACCAACTGGCACTTGATTATACGTTAACTGGCACTCAATTCTAAATGAACTGGCATTCAAAAAACCTTGGACTGGCATTCAAAATCACGGACCCTGGCATTCAAAATCCCTACACTGGTACTCAAAATCACGGTTACCTTATCAGCTTTTATAAACCATTCATCAACACAATTCTCGAAATCCTCTAGTTCAGCACCATCCTCGTCGCCATTGTCTTCTGTCATTGTTGATTCCATAATATTTGTAGGTGCGTTATCTAATTCCACTTCCATCTCAAGTAATAATTTTTTTACCCGAGAATTTCAGATGCCAAATTAGGACTTTACTTCGCCGTCGTTCGCCGCCGACTGCCTGCAGTGAACGGTGTTGCTGCTAGTATGCGAGTCAGGTGATGGGCGATTGTGAGGAAGGTCGTCGCCGGCGAAGGGGAATGGTGAGGAAGACGATTTGGGGAGCGAGGCGAGGCGAAGACCTTCCCTGCGATTAGAGAGAGAAAGACTTTGCATCTAGTGAGAGAAGGGTTTATGTTCGGTTAAAAACACGTTTTTTGTTAAGCCTACAAAAAATGCATTTTTTACATGTTTTTGGCAAGAAAATATCAAATTAAAAGAATTAATCAAGAGTCACAGAAATTCATTAGATAAATATCAAATTGGAAGAATCAACAAAACCTCCTCCACCGAATGCCAACAGCTTTCTCAAAAAAAAGATATTCAAATGTGTGAATACAGAGGAAGGGAGCAATTTTGGCTGGCTCAACTACTCCGATCTAGCAACGCCATTAACACATAAAGATCCCAGAAGGGTTTGTTTCTGAATGTTCGTTAAAAGGGGGGGGGGTGTCAACTTCGTCTCTCTTTCCATCTTGATTTAGAAGTAGAGCTGTCAATTCGGGAATATGGGACAAGACGAAATTATGTTGTCCCACAACGGGAACGGGACGGGACTAAAATACTCCGTCCCGTCCCAAATCTAATGCGGGACGCGGGACAATGCGGGAATCGTTGACCACGAGGGATTAGGGCCAAGGCCGGCCAAATGCCAAAGAAAGGCCCCGATTATCTTTGTAAAGCTTTCTGGGAGACTGCTTCAGCTTCTTCAATCTTCTCGAATTCTAGGTAAGTGCTGACAGCAGTAGTGGCTAACCTTGAATCATATAAGGAGTGAGTGCAGTGGCGAAGCCAAGATTTTTTTGGAAGGGGGCCAAACTTTTTTTGATAGGATAACTATTATAATTGAGGTAGTTATATTTAATACACAAGGGAGTCAAAATATTAATTTAGTGTAAAATTTTCTCAAATTAAGGGGATCAAAATGCAGGAATTCATATTTTTTAGTACTAAAAAATTGATTTCTAAAAATTTGAAGATATTAAAATTGACACACTCCAAAATTGAAGGGAGTCGGATGACCCTTGACATAAGGCTAACCTGGCCACTGAGTGAGTGGATTCCCATTCTTCAAAGCATTTCCGAAACCCATCCATACCTTTCAGTTTATAAAGGGCCTGAAGCATAACATGATAACTCAAATTCCTGGTTCTTGGAAAAGAAGGCGAGGGTCCAAGTGTGCACTGCTTTATTCGAGATGTTTTTGACTGAATGTAATTTGCATGGAGACAGAAATATCATCTTATCTCCTGAATAGTATGTTGGGTTTGGATCCTAAACTGCATGGAAGAAAAACGCTGGAGGAGTTTCTGCAAAGGAGAGCGGCCGCACTCGTGGTGGAGAGCGACCGCGCTGGTGAACATTATTGGGTGTTGAATTCTCGGCCAATGAGGGCGGCCGCGCTGCTAGGGTGCGCGACCGCGCTGGCGTCGGGGAGGAGGATTCCTAGTCTGATTTTGTTTCCTATTTCGATGAGATCTCTTCTCAAACTGAGTTAGGGCTTCCTTGTATAACTATATAAGCCTAATTTCGGCCTAGAACATATTGTAGTTGATTGTAGCAACATATTAGAAGGTGTCTAATACATATTGGCTTGACAATTGCCCCCGAACGTAGTTCACGAGTTGGTGAATGAACCGGGTAAACAACTCTTGTGTTCTTGTGTGTGATTGTTTCTTTATTGTACGTGTGGGTGTGTTGATTTCCTTATCTTGATTGCAACGGAGTATCACCAATTTTCACAACAACTGGTATCAGAGCTTTGGTTCGGAGGATTCAAAATCTTTTCATTAGTTGATTAATTTTGAATCGCGTTCTTGGGGATTTTGGTGAAGCAGTCAAGATGAAGAACTCAATCGAGAAATTCAACGGTGTGAATTTCACGTTTTGGAAGAAAAGGATTGAAGACTACCTTTATTGTAAGGATCTTCATGGACCCTTGAAGGCGAAGCCCGAAGACATGTCACAAGGGGATTGGGAGACGTTGGATCGGAAGGCGTTAGGAGTGGTAAGGAGTGCCCTAACTGACGACATTGTACGGAACGCTATGGAGGCCAAGACAACGGTGGAGTTGCTACAAACGCTGTCGGACATATATGAGAAGCCGTCGAATATCAATAAGGTTCATTTGATAAAGAGGTTTGCGAATGCGAAGATGTCGAGGGGCGAATGCGCAAGTCATATCGGCAATTTCAAAAGTATGGTGGACCAATTGAAAAGTGTTGATATTACTTTCTCCGATGAAGTGCTAGCTTGTTTTCTACTAAAGTCATTGCCTGATAGTTGGGAGGTTACTGTCACAACGATTAGTACGTCGAAAACAGCATTGGTGTATACGAAGGTTAGAGATCTCATCCTTCAAGAGGAGTTGCGAAGGAAAGAGAAAAGGGGAGAATCTTCCGTAGATGGGGCTGCACTTAGGGTCGAGAGAAATAGGGGAAAAGGAAGACCTAAGGGGAAAAAGGTCAAGTGCTACAATTGTGGTGAATTGGGGCATATCAGTTATGACTGTCCGGGAAAAGATGGTGGTGCACACGTGGTGGATGATGGTGGGGATGTATTAATCCTAGGGGAGGAAGCGATCGGGTGAAGATTGGGTGTTGGATTCTGGAGCTTCTTGTCATGCTAGTGGGGATGCAGAATCAATGAAGCGGTACAAAACTGGAGATTTTGGGGTTCTCTATCTTGGTGATGGTCAACCATTGAAGATCAAAGGTAAGGGGGATGTGATGATGAAGACACCTAACGGGGCTGTTTTACAACTACACAACATGATGCATGTTCTGGATTTGAGGAGAAGGGTGATTTCTGTCAGACAACTTGACAGTGAAGGGTATGGTGTTTCTTTCATTGGTGGGTCTTGGGAAGTCACAAAAGGGGCTAAGGTGTTGGCTCATGGGGTTAAGGGGAAGATGTTGTACTCTACCTACAATGTTGATGTTCGTTCCGGTGGGAGCAAGAGGCTAAAGAACCAGCCTGTTGGTGTAGAAAGGAGAGACATCAAGAAACGGTATGTTAGGGGGGACACAAAGTTGATCAACGTGGTGTGGAAGTCCAAGTGCCCTAACAGAGAGCGGTTTCAGACCAAAAACAGACGATGCAAGAAACAAGGTGTGTCCGAGTTTCAAGGGGAAGCATTGCGAGGAAGGTGGGTCTGGAGGGAGAAGGCAAAGTTAGACTTGCAGGGAGAAATCAAGGTAGAAGCTGATTTGGGGAGGCAAGAATCATCTAACACGGAGAGGTTGAAACGTCGCTTGGTTTCAACTCGCCTTATTACTTGAGGAGAGGAGAGGTAGTGTCAAGCCAATATGGAGGGGGAAATGTGTTCGAAGGTCTTTACTCCGTGGTGGGAGTTGATGGGTGATTTTATGTTTGTTAGTTTAGTCTCCGGTGGGAGATTGTTGGGTTTGGATCCTAAACTGCATGGAAGAAAAACGCTGGAGGAGTTTCTGCAAAGGAGAGCGGCCGCACTCGTGGTGGAGAGCGACCGCGCTGGTGAACATTATTGGGTGTTGAATTCTCAGCCAATGAGGGCGGCCGCGCTGCTAGGGTGCGCGACCGCGCTGGCGTCGGGGGGGGGGGGGAGGATTCCTAGTCTGATTTTGTTTCCTATTTCGATGAGATCTCTTCTCAAACTGAGTTAGGGCTTCCTTGTATAACTATATAAGCATAATTTCGGCCTAGAACATATTGTAGTTGATTGTAGCAACATATTAGAAGGTGTCTAATACATATTGGCTTGGCAATTGCCCCCGGACGTAGTTCACGAGTTGGTGAATGAACCGGGTAAACAACTCTTGTGTTCTTGTGTGTGATTGTTTCTTTCTTGTACGTGTGGGTGTGTTAATTTCTTTGTTTTGATTGCAACGGGGGAGCACCAATTTCACAACATAGTAGAATATATGAGTGGAGTATTTTCTATGATAAATTCAGTACACGGGACGGGATGGGCGAGATCGCACTATGTTGTCCCGCGACGGAAACGGGACGGAACGGGACTAAAATATTCCGTCTCATCCCGTCCCATTTGCACGGCGGGACAGGACGTCCCGACGAGACCGTCCCAACTTAACACGACTCTATTTAGAAGTAGATTTGAGAAGAAGGATTTGATTTGGGTTTGAATTAAATAGATCTAGGCATGGTGCAACTGCTCGGGCTGCCGAAAGAGGAGGCAGGGAGATGATGGCGAAAATGGGCAAGAAGGAGGAGAAAGGTTTTTCAGATCTAGCTTAGGCCCTAGGGGGAGGAGATGATATTGGGTTGGGGATGGGATGGGATACGGTTAGTTGCAAAAAAAAAAAAAATCTTTAAATTTAGACCTTTACATTTAATTATATGACGTGAATAATCCAACAATTTATAAATATACACATTCAATTCCTTAAATTTCCACGTCAATAAACAGTTTTAGTATATGGTGCCACTTAAGAAAATTGATAATGTCATGGTTCACATTAGTCTCATTTAACGACACCTTAACAAAACTTAACAAAAGGATGAAATAATCAAAAGTAATAAACGTCAAGGAAGAAATGGAAAAAAATTATTTATTTAATAACGTAAAGGTAAAAACTTAAATAGTTTAAGGACTAAAAATGTACTTATCTCTCACAATTTTTTTTTTTTTTGCAATAATTAAGTATAGGATCAATCGTGTTGTCAGAGGTGTTTTTTTTTCTCCTAAAGCAGTGTCTTTTTCAACAAGAATAACAAAAGAATAGTCTTGGAATCATGACTATTGGAATTATTTAATAAGAGCTAGACGTGGCCAATTTCTGAACCGGACTGGCTAATAGGCCGGTTTGAAATCGGTCAAAACCGGTCAACAAGGTTAATCGGGACCGATTAAACTGAGGGGGTTTTTGTTTTTTTTAAGTGATAAGTGCTGAAATCTGATTTCAGTTCTGAAAATGGCTGAATGATTAAGAGGCAGCAACTGAAAATTGAATTCTGAATTGGATAAGTTATTTGATTTTGTATCTGAATTCATTATCTGAAACAGTTAAAAAAAAAAAATGTAAATGCATTATGAAATAGTAAACAGTTTAAAAAAAAATTACCCAAAACCAAATATGAAACAGTGGCTTTCAGAGGCTTTCAGAGGCAATTCAGCAACATTTTAACCACTTAAAATTAAGAGGACTTTAAGAGACTAACAAGCCTTATTTCAAAAAAAAAAACAAACACACTTATTTCTCTAATCCTCTTAATGAATAAGTGTTAAGAGGCAAATAAGACTTAAAATAAAAAAACAAACGCCCCCTGAAACCTGTTGTTGGGAAGGTTCGGTTACGGTTTGGCTAAATGGAAAACCGGTAAACCGCCGATTAAAACTGACGGTTAATCGCTGATTTAATCGGCATTTAAGTTCAAATGTAACAGCCATATGACTGTTGTTGGTTTGGGAATTGGGTTGGGGCTGGGCTGACTGGGCGCTGACTTGCTGGGCCATGACCGTTGGGCTGGCCGGCCAAGCCAACGGCTACTTCCCCTTCCCCAAGGACCCCAATGGCTACTTCCTCCACCTGCTCCACTCTTTCCAACGCCTGTAAGGCCTGTTTCCCCCCCCCCCTCACTTTCCATCCACTATCCAGTTAGTTTTCAAACAGAATTAACAAAAAAAAAAAAACAATTTGACTTATTAAAAACTAACTATAAATATCACCTCCTTCCTCCCATTTTATTTTCACATTATTTCTCTCTACTCTTTCTCTTCTACTCTCAAATATTCACATATACTCTCACTCTCATCCAATTTCCAGTTAAATATTGTCCCATTTTCAGTTAGTTTTCTAATGAAATTAGTGTTTTTCTTCATTTTCATCCATTTTTAAGTTCCATTTTGTTTTCAAACTTCATTTTATCTTACATAAATAGCTGAAAATCAAAGAAGAAGCAATTTAGGCAAGTCACATGTTGGTTCTTCCTCCCCCAACGATGATTTTGATCATCAAAATCCAAATATTCAATAAAATGAGGAAGATGAACAAGTTGAAATTGAAAGTGGTAATGCTAGGAGTGGTAGGGGCAGCCGAGCTACTAGGGGAGGTGGTCGGGGTCGGGGGCAACGATAACCTCCTAGAGAAAGAGAGCCGCAATCCGATACCTTCGCCATCCATTTCACCAAAAGAAAAATTAATGCCGATGATGATTATAATCTTCTAGTATTTTGCAACTATTATACCGCGTCTTACTCATTCAAAAGAGGCGGAGGGCATGGGACGCTCAACGGGCATACGACGTCAAAACATCCCGAGAAACATGGCATTTCCACTACGCAAACTCACTTACAATATCAACAACGTAGTTCGGGTTCGGGTGCACAAGGTTCGTCTTCCCCTTCCGTCCTTTTTATATTTGATAAGTGGGTTTATAGTGATGAAGTAGCCAAATTTATTTGCGTTAAAGGCCTTCCTTTTAATTTTGTGGATTTTGATTTTTATGAAATATTTGCTCGCCTTTCTTTAAACCCCGCCACCACGAGAGTATCACGTATGAATCTCGTACGTGATATTATTAGAGTGGTGAAAATATAAAAATGATTTAATTGGTGTTTTATCAAATTTAGAAAATAAAGTTTCAATTTGTGCCGATGGTTGGAGTGATCATTGGCAAATAAATACTTATTTGGACGTTACTTGCCATTGGATAGATAATTCATGGAAAATCAAAAAAAGATTAATTGCTTACAAAGATTTTGAGCCACCGCATTCCGCAAAAAATATTTGGGCGAAACTGCTTAAGATTTTTCTTGAGTATGGTATTTTAAATAAAATATTTACTATTTCATTTGACAACGCAAGTGCTAATACGGCTAGTTTACCCGATTTAATTATCGTTTGTCAACCCTCACTTGGGGGGTCAGTTTTTTCATATTAGATGTTTATTTCATATAATTAATTTATGTGTTAGAGATGGTTTAGATGCATTAAAAACTTATGTTAAGCCAATTAGACGATGTATTCAATTTATTTCTAAAAAAAATTCTAATACAAAAAAATGGATAAGGTTTTTTAGAAGTAAAAGTGTGTCGGACAAATATTTTACTTACGATGTTCCAACTAGGTGGAATTCCACCTACAAAATGTTAACCGATGGTTTTGCTTATAAAGATCTCCTAATGCAATTTTTTATGACAATTGGCTATCATGAACCTCTATTTACTTATCATTGGAATGCATGCATTAATTTATGTGAATTGTTAAAGATTTTTAATACCGCTACTTTGGCTTTTTCGAGAGTTTATTATCAAACTTCCGTTTTGGTACTAGAGCATAGTGTTGCAATTGTTACTATTTTTGAGAATTTAAAAGAATGACATATTTTAAAAGAATGCATATTTAACATGAGACAAAAGTGGCTTTAATATTTTGACATTATTCTGTCTCTTTTCTTGGTTGCAAAGTTATTAGATCCCCGAGTTAAATTAGATAATTTAGAGTGCATTATAACTTATTATTATATGAAATTATATCCCGATGGTGACGGTAGTAATGAAATTCCGTCAATTATTGTTCATGACACAAAAAATAATTTGATTAACCTTTTTAATGAGTATAATGCCTTATATGGAAACACTTCTCAAAGCCAACAACATGAAGATGATTCCTCTACTTCTCAACCAAGTTTTACTAGTGGGGATCCATATAGTTTTTTTTTTGCAAATTTGTATTGTAAAAAGGTGGTCCTTCTCGAGGTTCATCTTCATCATCATCAAACATTCTCGTGGAGTTAGAAACTTATTTCACTACAAACTTTGAATTAAACCAAGACCCAAATTCAAATGAATTTAATGTTTTACAATGGTGGTCAAGAAGGAAAGACATTTATCCTAAACTTTCTATTTAGGGTGAAAAAATTCACTTAGCATGTTTTACACCTTGAGCATCCACCTTGAGGTAACATCTTGAATTACATCTTGAATTAACGCCTTAAATCATTTGTTCTATACTTTCTATTTTACAGGGACAAAGTTAGGGATAAATAACTATCCTCATGACCGTTTGAGACTCAGTCAAATTGACGCCATAACAACCATAGTATCAACCAAGGAGTAACGACTGCAAACCATCAATAGAAGGCGTGATTCTAGGCGAAAGAAGAGGGATTGCATTTATGTTGTTATTTTGGTTATATTATTTGTATATAAATAGTCCTTAGAAAAGCACATGCAGACACGTTACACTCAATTTTATGCTCTCACTGCACTTTGTATTCGAAAACACAAGAAGCTTAATAATACATTTTTTGTTAAGGCAGGCTTTTCCTAAAGCCTCCTGAGGTTTTTCCCGGCGAACGATTGTTCAAAGGTTTTCCTCGTTACATTCTTGTGTCCATCTTGGTTTGAGAATTATATTCCATTTTTACCCAAAGTTCATCAATGACAAATTTAATTGTTGAAATTTGTCCAAAACAATTTGGCGCCGTTTGTGGGAACTTTGATTTTCTAGATTCCAATCAAAATGAGCAAATCTACTTCTACAATTCTACGCCCATCATCACGAATGTGGCAAGAACCAACACGTAAAGCTTACCCATGGCTTCTGGTATCCTTCCTACTGTTGACTTCAGTGTCGGGACGCCTCAAAGCCAACCTCTCAACTCGGGAGGATGTTCATCCATGACGCTGCTTGGAATCTCGTTGGAAATTATAAACAGCATGACGACCATGATGCAACAGTTGAAGAATCAGATGGACGCGCAACAATATACCAATAAATGATATTCAATACAATCAACAGGATGCAACAAGACATATCAACCTCAAGACGTAGCAATCCAGCAGTCAGCATGCCTGAGGTTTTTCCTCTACAACCTAGGATCCTTTTCCCAGGTGCTGAATCAAGTGCGAGAAACGATCAAGGCAATATCTCAAGGGCTAGCACTGTTCAAATGGAAAGCACCATTGTTACATCCAACCCGGTTTCGCTATCAACCTGCTTCACCTTTACAACCCCATCTCCTCTGGGGCAATTAGGGAGTTTTAATATGTTTGGTACTCCTTTAAATCCATTTGTTGCCACTAACCCTATTGCAGATAATACCCTTGCAAGAGAAGTGCAGCAGATCAAGGATATTCTCATGAAGGTTCCAGAAGTTACCTTACCCTTCAACCAAGCATCTCCAACCAGCCATCATGATTCACGTTTTGTTCCTGCCATAGCTGGGGTGGAGATCCCTAAAAGATTTCAAGTACCCCCAATGAAACAATATAATGGCACAACGGACCCTGCCGAACACATAGCCATATACCAAGAGAAGATGGACATCATTAGCATTCCCCACCATCTTAAGGAAGTTTGTCTGTGCAGGGGCTTTGGGTCAACCTTATATTGTCCCGCCTTGATATGGCTGACTAATCAGCCTATGAATTCTATCTCTTCTTATTCCCAATTACTTAACATGTTTCTTAACCATTTCTCTTGTAAATCATGTGTTTGAAAAACTAACAAGTGACCTTTACAGGGTGGTACAGCAGCATGATGAAACTCTAAAAGACTACGTGTTCAGGTTCAACGAGAAAGCCGTGAGCATCCCTCATATTGATGTGTCAACAGCAACGGAAACCTTCAGGACGGGCCTGAAAGAGAATCACCATTCTACCAAGATTTGGTCATGTACCCGTCTAAGAGTTTAGAAGAAATTAGAACGTGATCTGTTCGATTCATCAGGTTGGAAGAGGACGAGATGGTTCATGGCAAGGCGTCAAAGAAGACACCTATATATGATAGTCCTAACAGAAAGGCGAACTCCTCTCATCAATGATCCAATAGGGGGAAACCCTACTCTAAAACCGACTCTTCTAAAATTAATATTGTAAATGAGGATGACGATGAAGATGATACAACCTATCCAATGATTAGTGACTATTGCTTTTCTGTTGAAGTTTCAGGACTCCTCTACGTAATGGACAGCTTGGGTAGCAAGGCAAGATGGCTAAAAGCAGTAGACAGACCGTTATCTTGGAAAGACAAATCCAAGTGGTGTGCTTACCACGAAGATTTTGGACACCCTACCGATAATTGTGGCACTACGTATTTCACGGCGAAGCGTCATGCCAAAGATTCCAAAGAAGATAAGTCAGGGCTACAAACACGACGTCCAGATATATCCCCGGGCCAGCAGATCAATTTTTACCATGGTGATAAAGAAAACATACAGGATCCTTATCATGACGGTTTGGTTATTACCTTGTAGATTGCCAACTGCAAAGTGAAGCGTATTCTGATCGATAAAGGGAGCTCAGTCCACTTGATCATGAAGGGTACCTTATAAGAAATGTCAATCCCACTAACGAAGGTCGTGAAAAACTCATTCGTTTAAGTAGGATTCAGTGAGGAAACAAAGCAAACAATTGGTGAAATCAGACTGCCAGTTTATGTCGAAGGACTGAACTCTATGGAAATTTTTTGTGTAATTGATTGTCCGTCAGCATACAATGTCATCTTGGAGAGACATTGGATCCATAGCATGAAGGCAGTTCCATCGACATACCACCAGTGTGTCAAAATGCCGATGCCTTGGGGTGTAATCAGGGTAAGAGGCGATCAGCAAGCTGCCAAAGAATGTTACAAGACGGATATGAAAGCGTGTTCTACTTCCCGTACAACATAGCAATTAAAGAAAGGCGTCAGGGACGTCTTGGAAGCAGCTGAATATGACGTAAGAGAAATACATATAGACGCCTCCAACCCTGAAGCTAACGTCTTAGTCGGAGCTGATTTACCTCCTGAAATTGAGAAAGAGTTAATTGACTTTTTGAAGAGAAGAAGGCTATGTTGCGCCTGGAAACATGAGGATATGACTCGTTTAGACAAGAGCATCATAACTCACAAGTTGAATATTGATCCTACTGTCAAGCCGATCCATCAAAATAGGAGAAAGTTTGCTCAAGAACGGAATCAAATCATCAAAGAGGAAGTGGAGAGGCTACTAAATTCTAAGATGATCAGAGAAGTACAATACCCTAGGTGGCTCGCTAACGTGGTGGTCGTAGAGAAGAAAAATGGGAAATGGCGTGTATGCGTAGATTTCACTAACTTGAACAGAGCATGTCCCAAAGATCCATTCCCGTTGCCGCACATCGATTCTTTAGTATATGAAACAGCTGGCCATGACGTATTGACTTTCATGGATACTTCTTCAGGCTATCATCAAATCCAAATTGAGTCCTCGGACCAGGAAGATATTGCCTTCATAACCCCTGAAGGTATATATTTTTATATTGCCATGATATTTGGACTAAAAAATGCAGGTGCAACTTATCAAATACTGGTGAACAAGATGTTCAAGGACCAACTCGGCAAGACGATGGAGGTATACATAGATGATATGGTAGTGAAATCCAAAAATATGGAAGACCACGTGCAACACCTTGCAGAAGCATTTGACATCTTGGAAACATTCAACATGAAGCTGAACCCATCAAAGTGTAACTTTTGAGTTAGAGCCAGGAAGTTTCTGGGCTACATGGTTACTAATAGAGGAATTGAAGCCATCCCAAAGCAAATCAAAGCTATTCTTAACCTACAATCCCCTAAAACTATCAATGACGTACAGAGATTGACAGGACGGGTAGCAGCCTTGAATTGGTTCATTTCCAAGTCCTTAGAAAAGTGTAAACTATTTTATGATGTCTTGAGGAAAAATAAGTTGTTTCAATGGAACGAGCAGCATGAAGAAGCTTTCCTAAACCTCAAGAAATATCTCACGTCTGCACCTCTTCTAGCCAAACCAGAACCTGGTGAACCTCTATACCTATACCTAGCCGTATCATAAAGCATTGTAAGTGCCGTCTTAGTTAAAGAGAATCAAGGTGATCAATATCCCGTGTGTTAGTGTAAACTGCAGGTGATATCGTAGATGATTTTCCAAATTCCAGATGATATCGCAGATGATTTCCTGTGCTGAAATTTATATAGTTGTACATTTCTTGTTTATTATTTAATGTACTAATGTGCTAATATAATCTGTATAGTCTATGGTTTATGTCCATATTTCAGATTGCAATAGGATCAAAGAAAGAGCTAGACACGTGAGGAATTTGGAAGAAATAAGGTTTATGCATAAATGTTATTTATGCATAAAATTATTACTTTGACAACAACAATTGAAAACGTGGAAGGCTGATTCAAAGGAGTAGTTGCTGATTTAATAGAGAGTACAAGGCTGATAAAGCTTGGGAGTACAAGGTGTTGAAGCTTGGACTTGGAGATTAATCAACACGGTTGCTATTTTTGAGGAAGTGGGCGCTTGAATCAAGGAACAATCTCAACCTCTTCCCCACTCTTCCTCAACGTGCAAATACGGCCCAAGGCATTTATTGAGTAGCCTTCAAGTAAATTGAAGACTATAAATAAGCTTGGAAGGTTTCATTTGAAGATATACCAACACATGCCATTTATTCACACTTTCGAAAGCTTAGAGATAGAGTTCTGTGTTTGGTTCTTTTAATCCTTCCTCCCTTGTAATTTCGCACTTGATTACATTGGTATCAAGTTGTGTGAAGGCTAGGATAGGATTCCGTTCTTTATCTCTGGTTCCATAGAGCTCATATTGTTATAGCCATAGGAAATATTTTCGGCTTTGTAAATTCATTATAGTGATTATAAAGTCTTGCCTAAGAGGCACTCTCAAGTTATATTTATATAACTTGAGAAAAACAATTTTGGTGTTATTATTCCGCTGCAATCTCTTTTACAAAATTGTTTTATTTTCGAAGTGTGAGTGTGCTATCCCAAGTGCTATCGTTGGTGCTGTTATCACCTTGGATATCACTTGTAATTCTGGCAGTGACAATTTCAATTGGTATCAAAGCAGGTCACTTAACGATACTATGTGCTTGGTCTAGGTGTCATGGCTTATGATCCTGCAAATCCAAACCAACAACGTCTTCCTGTTTTAGATGGTTCGAATTATGCATATTGGAAGATCCGTCTTCGCTCGCATATCAAATCAATTGATCTTCGAGCTTGGCGATCTATAGTTAATGGGTACTCTCTTCCACTTTTACCTCCAGATGAGGATGGTGATATCCAGGTTAAACCTGACACCGAGTGGACTAATGAATAGATCACCCTAGCTAACTATAATGAGAAAGCTCTTAATGCTATTTTTGAGTGGGTTGACATGCACATTTTTAAACTTGTTCAAAATTGTTCCACAGCTAAAGAAGCATGGGATATTTTACAAAGGTCTTGTGAAGGTGATTCTAGTGTACGTGAAAACAAACTTAGAGGTCTTACTAGCAAATTTGAAAGGTTAAGAATGGGTAAAAATGATACCATTTCCTCGTATTTTGAAAAATTGTTTGATATTGCTAATGAGTGTCAACTTTTGGGTGGACCTTTTACAAATAAACAATTGGTATCAAAGGCTATTAGAACTCTCCCTGAGCATTTTAATATAAAGGTTTCATCTATAGAAGAGGCTCACAACCTTTCTACTATGGACATCAATTCCTTAATGAGCATTTTAAAAATTTTTGAGTCAAACCTTGCTGAGCAAAGTGAAGCTTCTAAACGCAAGAGTGTTGCTTTAAAAGTTCAATCCTCTAGTTTTTCAACTGATGAGGAGGACGAAATTTTTGAGAAATTAGGTGAAAATGCTAGTGTTGCCTTACTTGCTAGGAAATATAACTCTATGTTAAGAAAATTTAACAAAGAAAATGTGCAAGTGAAGGCTAAAGAGTAACAAACCAAGGTGTATAATTCAATGCCAAAGAGGACATTTCCATCTACTCAGAAAGGTGGTCCCATAAGGAGAGCATCATCAGACCAATCTAGATCTGATCTGAAACACCTTGAATCAATCCAATGTCATGCATGCTCTGGATGGGGTCATTACTCAAACGAGTGTGCTAACACTCTAAGGAAGATGGGAAAGAACCTATAGGTTTCACTCAATGACAATGAGGATGAGGAGACCAATCAATCTGAAGATTCAGATCAAACAGCAATGGTGGTCAAAAATTGTGACTCGGATTCTGTCAGTGATACCTCATGTGATATCCAAAGTGGGATAGCACCTGAGATATCATCCAACAGGTATACAGATTTTAATTTGATAAATGATGTTTGTTTTGTGGGTTCTGTTAACATGAATGCAGGTAGTTCACAAGAGGGTGAACAAAGTAAGGAGTTCAGCAAGGATGAACTCATTTGTGGTCATAAGAACCTTTGCAAAAAATTGGTGAACGAATGGAAGAAAGAGAATAAGAAGGTGGTTTCTCTGTCCAAAGAGGTTCAAGACCTGACTGATGGCTTGACTAGATTGGAAGTTCAACTCATAAAGAAGGATGTGGAGTTGGACAAAGTCAAGGCCAAGCTTACTCTAGTCGAGGCAACATTTAAGAAACTCAACACGAGTTCTTCCAAGTATGATGCAATTCTTGGGTTGAGCAAACCACTCAAGGCAGGTATGGGTTTTCAAGAGTCCTTAAATGCTATTACATCTACTTTGGCTAATAAGGAAGATAAGTTAGTTTTTGTTAAAAAAAGAGACAATGTCAAACTAATATCTTCTGATAAGTCTTCTGACAAGGTGAAAATATGTAACTACTGTTACTCTACTGGACATTTGAAAAATGATTGTAAAACTCTTTTGAAGAAAAATTAGCCGGTTCCCGTGTGATACCCGAAGTGTTGCCTAGCACGTCGATATCACCGATCGAAGAAAAGTTATCAAAGTAGGAAAGTGTGGAAACCTAAGTCTAACCTGATATGTGATGTTGTGTACACTGCCTTAAAAACTAATGTTGAAGGTTCATGGTATTTTGATAGTGGTTGTTCTCGTCACATGACTGGAACAAAAATGTTTTTAAAGGAATATGAACATATTCAAGGTGGTAGTGTAACATATGGTGGTGGTGGCAAGAGTAATAAAGTAGGAAAAGGCGTTTTAAATATACCTGGATTTCCTGCTTTGAAAAATGTTTTACATGTTGATGGACTTGTAACTAATTTAATTAGTATTAGCCAACTTTGTGATGACAACCTTGAAGTGAAATTCAATAAAAACACTTGTGAAATTTTTTATTGTACCAATAACTGTGTTATGATTGGTACTAGGTCAAGTAATAACTGTTATCTTGTCGAGGATAAACATGTGTGTCATTCTGTGAGAGTTGATGATTCTACCTTGTGGCATCAAAAGTTGAGTCATGTCCATTTTCGAAACATTGTGAAACTCATTAAGGCTGAAGCTATAAGTGTTATACCTAGTCTGGACATAAGTAAGAAAATCATATATGAAGATTGTCTCAAAGGTAAACAGACACGTGCTGCCCATAGTGCTACCCAACACAATGAGGAGTACTCTGGGACAACTCATTGTTTCCAATTGATGCATATGGATTTAATGGGTCCAGTTGATATAGACAGTTTAGGAGGTAAGAGATATACTTTTATCATATTTGATGATTTTTCTAGATTTACTTGGGTATATTTTTTGAAAGAAAAATCAGAAACTTTTGAAAAGTTTAAGACCTTACATGCTAAAATCAAAAACATGTTTTGTGCTCTTATCATACGAATAAGGTCTGATCATGGAACGGAGTTTGATAATTCATTGTTTTTTACTTTTTGTGAATTAAAAGGAATTAAACATGAGTTTTCTGCTCCTAAAACACCTCAATAAAATGGGGTGGCTGAAAGAAAAAATAGGACCTTACTTGAAATGGCACGTGTGATGTTGTTCTCAAAAAGAATTTCAAAAAGATTTTGGGCTGAGGCCTTAAACACGGCTTGTCACACGGCCAATAGAGTTTTTCTAAGACCCGGTACTACAATGACACCTTATGAAATTTTGAATGGTAGGATACCAAAAGTTCATTATTTTCATACATTTGGGTTTGTGTGTTTTTGAAATTACCCGGATTTTCGCGCGGCAGTGAAAAGGCGGTTGTCTTTCGCGGGGGGTTGGTGTCTGAGACCTCGCTTTCGGGAAGGGAGAGGAGTCGCCACGCGATTTTTGTATTTTGAGCCCAAACGTTGAGAAACGGCTATTGGTTGAAAAAGGTGTCGTTTTTATTGGTAGCAAAAACTTAGGAAAAGGTTTTGAAAATGGGGTGTCATTTTTATTGGTAGCAAAAACGAGTAAAAAGATTTTTAGTACCAGAGATTGTTAGGTTCGGAGGTCACGTTATGTTTCGGGAAGAGTATGTTGAGATCATCCAAAACGCCTCGTATGACGAGTCTTTCTACATTTCTCGAAATCGTGTGCGTGTGTGTGTGTGTTTGCATTTTTGAAATGGGGCTTGAATGACAAGATTAATCTTGGTTTGAATGTCAAACGTTGATTATGGTTCTGTTTGAAAAGGCGAACGTTTGAATGACAAACGTCGGTTTTGGAAGTTTTTAGGAAAAGTGGCGCGAATGCTGATTTTAACTGTTTATCTTAAGTGTCAAATGTTGACTTTTAAGAAAAGAGCGTTTGAATGTCAAACGTCGGTTTTTTGAGTTTGAAGATGAGCATTTGGATGCCAAACGTCATTTCGCGCGTTTTGAAAGAGAGTTCGAATGTCGAACTCCGATTTTGAACCGGGTGTGTCATTGTTAACGATTTTACGGGAAAAACGTATTAAATAATTTTGAGTGTCAAATGGTAGCTTTTAAGTTTGAAAATGAGCGTTCGGATGCCAAACGTCATTTCGCGTGTTTTGAAAGAGAGTTCGAATGTCGAACTCCGGTTTTGAACCGGGCATTACATTGTTAGCATTTTTACGGGAAAAGACATTAAATGATATGCGATCGACGAATCGGTTTGCGACTCGGACTTTAAAAAAGGTAAATACTATCACGATCCAAACGGCTCGGACTTGTAAATGATAGTATTTAAAGTGCCGTATCGACGGAATCAAACGATCCGGAATTGTAAAGTACGATCGACGAGCCAAACGACTCGAAATTATAAAGTTGCATGAAAGTAAATGACGTTCAACGGATCAAACGGTCAGGAATTGTAAATGACATAAAAGTAAATGACGATCGACGGATCAAACGATCCGGAATTGTAAATGACATAAAAGTAAACGAACGGGGCCGCAACACCGTTTTAACCCGAGATTACTTCTCCTACGGGAAGAGAAGAGGATCTAGGGGCTAAAACGTATCGAACCCCATTTAGACGATGACGTCTACATTTCAACAATGTTGTCCAAAACGGTTGTAGCGATCGATGCGTAAACCGAGACGGAACGAGAGTTTTAAAGAGAGAGGGAGCTACCTATGGCTAGGGTCGGCTCCTTTGGCTCGGTAGGCGTATACGGGATACGAAAGTGTGTTTGGAATGGTGTTTCGAGATGGCGGGGGTCGTATTTGATCGAAATACGGAGTTTTCACGCAAAACGAGGTAAAACCGGGGCTCGGGAGGAGTGAGACCAGTTTAGGCCATGGGTTTTTGGGTGAAAGGGAGTAAAATTTGTTGTTGTTTTTGGCTTTGACAGCCTCTGTATTTATAGGTGAAATTTCATGAAGAGTCCGGACGGACTGAGGTTGAAATCCAGGGGGGTTTTGTGAATCTTTAGAAATTGGAGGGACTTGCAGGCAATTCTGTATTTTTTGCAAATGAGTCCGGCCGGACTGTGACTGTATACCAGGGGTATTTTAGTCTTTTCACTCTGAAATCTGATTGAAGGGTGACTAGAGGGCTGTGGCATGCAAGCCACGTGTCCCTTTGACTCATAGGTCATGATTTTTCGTGCCATTATCCCCGATTTTGTTCGTTTTTTAAATAACTGTCCGGAAAATGTCCGAAACACCCTCGAAAAGTGCCGGAAAGTGCGTTTTTCAGGGAAATCCGTACTTTTACATGTAACGACGTGTGTTATGTACGATTCGACGTTCGGGTGTACGGGGTAGTCCCGGGACGTCTCGTTGGCTTGGGAACGGGGAGCTTAACGGGTTCCGGTTAACCTGGACCGGGCCTTAACGGATTTCGGTTAACTTCTAACGGATTTTGGCGATCCGAATTTGGGTACTTACAGTTTTTTTCTCAATGATCGGGATTACTTAGCTAAATTTGACTCTAAAAGGGATAAGGCTATATTTCTTGGGTATGCTCATGATAGTCGAGCATATAGGGTTTATAACCTTAGGTTAAGAACCATTCAAGAATCAGTTAGCGTTGTTTTTGATGACTTTGCAAGTGTTACAGGTGATGGAGTGCAAGAATCTCCATTGATATTGCTGGAAGAGCTGGAGGAACAAAGTATATCAAGTGATACCACGGGTGCTAACCAGAGTGTTGCCACTAAATGGATAGCATCTCCTGTATCACCTAAGACCAGTCCAGCAACTGAAAATGATGAACAGTCTGATGATGATACTCATGTGCATGAAGATTTAAGAAGGGATCCACCAGTTAGGATCAGAAGAGATCATCCTTCATCTCAGATTATTAGAGAAGCAAGTGAAGGGGTACGAACAAGGAATAATGAACCCTTTAGTAATCGTGAAATGGTGAGGTATGTGTGCATGTCCACCACATACCACAAGGTAAAATATTCCTATTTTGTTTCCTCTTTAGAACCCAAAAATATTTCTGAAGCTTTAAAAGATTATTTTTGGATACATGCCATGCAAGAGGAACTTGAACAATTTGCTCGTAATGATGTTTTGTGTTTAGTACCACGTCCCATTAACACTAATGTAATTGGTACAAAATGGATTTTCAAAAATAAATCTGACGAGCAAGGAAATATTGTAAGGAACAAAGCTCGTCTCGTAGCTCAAGGTTACACCCAAATTGAAGGTGTTGACTTTGATGAGACCTTTGCTCCCGTTGCTAGAATAGAATCCATAAGACTCCTCTTGGCTATATAGCTTGTTATCTAAAAATTACCTTGTTTCAAATGGATGTTAAAGCTGCCTTTTTAAATGGTTATTTAAAAGAAGAAATTTTGTTGAACAACCAAAAGGATTTGAAGATCCTCATCTACCAAACCACATATATAGACTTGATAAAGCCTTATATGGCTTGAAATAAGCTACACGTGCATGGTATGGTCCCTTAACCTCTTTTTCACTTGAATATGGTTTTACAAGAGATGAAGCAGATAGGACCTTATTTATCCTAAGGCATGACAAAGAAACAGTCATTGTTCAAATCTATGTTGATGACATAGTCTATGGCTCTACTTCTCAAACATGTTTAAAAGATTTTGTAGAGGCTATGACATCAACATTTGAAATGAGCATGGTTGTTGAGTTAACATTCTTTCTAGGCATGCAGGTGAAATAATCAAATGAAGGGATATTCATTTCACAAAGTAAGTATTCAAAGAGCCTAATGAAACGATTTGGGTTGGAAGGAGCGAAAAGTTCAAAAATTCCTATGTGTTCTTCTCTTAAACTTGGTAGAGACCAAGTAGGTGAAGATGTTGATCCTACTTTATATTGTTCTATGATAAGTAGACTTCTCTATCTCACTTCTAGTCGTCCTGATATCATGTTTAGCATATGTGTTTGTGCACGTTATCAAACCAATCCTAAAGTCTCCCACCCTAATTCTATCAAAAGATACTTAAATATGTTTCGGGAACAAGTGAATTAGGGATTTGGTTTAGTAAGGATACTAATACCAATTTGATAGGCTTTAGCGACTTGGATTGGGTGGGGGATATGGATGATAGGAAGAGTACAAGTTGGCGGGTGTTTTTGCTTGGATAACAATTTAGTTGCATGGTATAGTCGTAAACAAAATTGTGTCTCTCTTTCCACGGCTAAGTCTGAGTATGTTACAGCTGGTAGTTGTTGCTCACAAATTATTTGGCTAAATCATATGCTAGATGCTTATGGCCTAGAGAGTAATTCTTTGACTATGTACTGTGATAACCTGAGTGCTATCAACATTTCAAGAAACCCTGTTCAACATTCCCGTACTAAGCACATAGATATATGTCATCATTTTCTTAGAGATATGGTAGATAAAGGCCTAATTAATATTGATCATATTGATACTAAGTATCAACTGGCCGATATCTTTACCAAGGCTTTAGACTATGAGAGATTTTCTAGTTTGAAAAGATCTCTTGGTCTTTGTAATTTCTAAGTCTGTTTGTCTGTGCTACCCTAGGTGATGTTATCACTCAGGGTAACACTTGTATATTAGTGTATTTTTTTCTCTTTATTTAAAAATTAAAAAAAAATGCTTTTATATTCTTTTAATCTGGTTAGCTTGGTTCTAACTGTGGCACATGCTGACCTTTTTGTTATGGTAGGTTATTACTTAGGTTATCATGTGTGATATCACTCCCCTTCATATGCTAAAAGTGATAAAGTCACTAATCTTTTCTTTTTGATAAATAAAAGGCAAAGGCAATGTGTTCATACTATTCTCTCGAGCTCGGGGCACGGTGTTCGCTGCAACGATGTACTCTTGCCAATGAGAATGTATGAGGTGATCTATGCTTAATATTAGGAACATGGAGTTCGCTACTACAGTGTACCCTACTTGAAAGGCATAAATCACTCTATCTTTACACTTGAAATAAAACTCGAGACACGGAGCTCGTTATTACGATGCTTTCTTGTTTAAAGAAGTGTATTGTTTTTTTATAACAAGCAATGTACTTAAAAGATATATAGGCTTATAATGCCTAAAAGTGCATGAAAAATGCTCAGCTTGTTATGTCTGAAGTGCCTGAAAAAGGCTAAGCTTAGTATGCCTTAAGTGTTTGAAAATGAAAAATATTTATCAAGGGGATTTATATCACATCTGTTATCCTACGTGTTACCATCAATGCCTTAACACATTAGTGTGTGCTATATTAGTTTTTTTTCTTATTTTCGAAATATTGTTGATTAATTTTTCAACAAGTTTCCTTTATTTTTGATAAACATTGTTGAGTAACTAACCCATATTTATTTTGATTTTGTGCTCATAATTTTCGGATTTGGTTACAAAATATTTTGTTTACTCAATTTTTTTTATTTTCCATTTTTACATAAAAAAAAAATATATTTATTTTTTAAACAGCCGTGTAGTTTTATTTTTGGGCTGTTGGGTTTTATTTGAAATGAGTGGTTAGGGTTTAATTTAAATGAGTGGATAGGGTTTATTAAGAGTTGTTTAATTTTGAGAGTTTATAGGGGTTTAGATAGGATGGGGTTTTAAGTTGCCAAATCAATTAAATTGATTGTTTCCTATCTAATCTCTCTCACCTATTTTCACTCCACCTCTCCACTTATCTCTCTAACCGTTACCCTCTCTCTCCATTTAACCCCTCTTTTCAGCTTCTTCTTCGTCTCTCTCCCAACCTAGGTCAATTCCGTTCCAAAAATTTCCAAAAATTCTTCATGGCTTCTCCATCCAAAACCAATGTCGAACCCTCACACACAGACCAAATGGACATCTTACCTTGCATTGCATCATCCGTTGCTTCTCGTGTAGCCATGGAAACATCTTCCATGATGTAAGTACGCCAATCCAATTCGCAACCTTTTAGATGCATTTTAATGTAATAAGATTGCATTAAGGGGCGTTTTGGTGAATCCCCGGCCTGTCTCGAGACTTCCGGAAACGTTTCATAAGTTTCCCGCGAAGGAAGTACATTTTGGTACCTTACTCATGCCCAGGGACCTGTTGGGAATAAACCTTTTTGGACCTTTTGGGTATTTAGGCCTGAATGTTCCACAAACTGGTTTTGGCGCCAAAAACGGTTGTGGCCACCTTGTGTCACGCGACAAGTCGAGGCATGGAAAGTGGTTGCGTATAGTCGTGCGACACAAGGTGACCACTAACTGCAGCCTATAAATAAGACCCTCCCCCTCTCATAAATGGATCCCAACTTCAGCCTACTGTTACTCTACAGAAATTGCATCGTAACGAACCCCCCAGACACATCTCTCTCTCTCTCTCCTACCTTCAACCAACTCAATTCCCTCCAATCCAAACCCCCCTCTTAAACCAAGCTACTTGAACCCCTTTGCACCAATTCTCTTAGGATCT
Organism: Adenophora triphylla var. japonica; assembly: GCA_022495995.1. Lineage (NCBI taxonomy): Eukaryota > Viridiplantae > Streptophyta > Magnoliopsida > Asterales > Campanulaceae > Adenophora > Adenophora triphylla. Next base: position 97,943 of record JAFEMH010001508.1, read on the forward strand.
CAAGACCAGTAGCTGTGAATTGAAGGGTTCTGTATCTAACTTGATACAGGATTCGTGGAAGCATCAAGGGTAACGAATTTCAAACTCCCTCTCCTCTCTTCCTTCTTATTCAATTCTTCATAATTTCATTGTCTACTTCTGTTAGGATTCAGTAATCAGACTCCATCTGTCTAGATTACTGAATCCCAATCGCAATCTCTCTGTTTAAGTCGTTTGATCTGTGTAATTGAATTGCTCTTGTTGAATACTTGCTTGAATTTGGTGTTCAAACCCCAAGGGGGTGTGGATCTACCCATATCCACACTCTCGGGGTCGATTTGTTGTTATTTCTGTATTTTGTATATAATTTGGTTAATCAATTGGATCTGTATTAGTTATTGTTGATTCTGGTGTTCATTGTGTAAGTTTCTGCAGATGGTCTCTGTATGTCACGCGACACATTGTTCCAAGGTGATCCTGTGTCACGCGACATATGTGGTCACTGGAATCATGTGTCATGCGACATATCGTGACCTATTTGCGCAACCTTTTCAGCTTATGTCTGTTTTAGATTGTTGTAGAAGGGATGTGGCCTCCCTAAATAATGGGTTCACGAGTTGTAAATCTCAATTCATATTAATAAGATGCATGATTACCACACTTGTTCATTGTCAATACTTGCACACACTTTGGATTTTGCTTGGATGTTTAATTGAAAGGCTCGTCTACGGACGAGGCGTGTTGGGTGAACTCTCGGTTCTTCCCAACACGTAATCTGACCCCCGAACCCGTGTTTTCTCTCTAAAAAGGTTTTCAATGTTTCCTCTTAAAAACGGCGTGGCGACTCCTTTACTTTCATCATTTCGAAATTACCAAAAAAATTCGGGCGAGCGCACATTCAGTGGCGACTCCACTGGGGAATATTGACTTTGAAAACCTGTTTTTCAAATGTTTAGTGGGTCAAGATTTCATTAAATTAGACATCCAATACATCCATTTTGTGTGTATCTTTGACAATCATTTCTGGTTAATGCATTTTGTTGAATATGAGACTTGTGAACCCCGTGTGCTTTGTATTCCTTGTGTTGTGCATTAGTTGTTTTTACTTTGTTCTTGCCATGGAGATACAGGGGCTGATTTGATGGTTGCAGAGTGTTGGTTCATTGACCATCCAGGTCGTGCGACACCTTTGTCTATTGATGTCCTGTGTCACGCGACAAAGGGTGGCCACTGAACAGATACTCAGAAGTCTGGTTTGAGGGCAGTCCCTTGGATCGAATGTGGCTCAGTTGATTGTTGTTCTCTGTATTCCTGTGAGGGTGTGTGTGTGTTTTCTTTTCTCTTTTCAAAAATAAAATGAATAAAAAAAATCTTGTTTTTGTAAATAAAAGAATATAGTCATCCGCACACTACATCACTTAGACTTAGAACCCTCGGGTGCGATTGACGGCATCGCGGACGGCCATGAAATTCGCCTACGCTTGAGCGCCTGAAATCAAACCTAACCCCCTAGTGCGTTATAGGTGGCGCCACACATTTAACCTTACCCACGGTTGGTTTTTGATACAATGTTTTTATTACAACAAAATGAATTGTTTTGAAACATATCGTAGGTCCTTATACCTTCCCCCAAAACCTCACATCTTGTGGGCATGTTGCCAATTGCAACATGATTTCACGTGGGGACATGTCACTCCCGTGGCGTGTTCTAAACGAGAGATCATGCCGCATTGTCAACGTGCACCGACGAGAGGTCATGCCGGATTTTTCTTCGAAATTCTTCGAAAAGACCCGTTATGCTGCCCAAATTTCCCTAGAAATTTGGACAATCTCTCCGTTCCATAATGATGTTAGGATTTGGTTAGGTGTCATTACCTATTATATATTTCAAAGCAAGGGATTTAGTATAATTTGAACGTTGCGTCCCTAGGCTTCCCCAAGGTATAGTTAGCATGAATAATGGCTTCCCCTTTTCCAACCGTACTTAGGATTTAAAACACTAATTTATACTTGAAGATGAATAAGATTGTTTGTGCGAGTCTGTACCGTTCCTTTCCCTCTCCTGTTCCTCGAAATTTCCCTTCAATACCTTATAAACTCGTCTCTACCCCTGCCGCTACAGCGAGTTGGACCCGTTCATCCATCCCAGGAGCTCGTTTGGTTCGTGTTCAAGCAGTTTCAGTTGGTGTAGAATCAGAAATGGCCGGGAATGGAGATGTATTTTCTGCTCAGTCCGCTGGAGGCTCAGTGACAATGGGTCAGCCGAGTTTGAACGATATGACCACAGAGGAATTGAGGGTGACGTTGGAAGCTACTCTAGCTCGAGAACGTGAGGCCTGTCTATTGGCTCAGAATGCCAAGGCCCGTGAAGAGGAAGCTCATAACCGCTTTGTAGAGGCAATGAGAGCCAAAGGGATTGCACTGCTTCGTCGGGAGGACGGTTCCTATGAGGAGATCACAGAAGACATTCACAATGAGATTGGATCCGCTTTACCTGCTCAGCCTACCCCGCCCAGTTACAATGCGATGCCTCCTCCAGTAAGCTATGCCCCGCGACCCAATCAAGTATCATCTCCGGGAATGCTTGTGAGTGACCAAGGAAGGTTCATTCCCCCATCTTCTCAAGGGTATAGCCAGGCTATTCCACAATGTGATAGCAAGAATGGTGGTCAAGCATCAAATTTCTTCGATCTCACTGCCTCTCCAACTCCCAATGTCCCAAAGATCGCAGCTTTCGGTGATGGATCTCGCTTCAAGGTGTTATCCCCAACCCCAGTCCAAAGTATATCCCGACATTTTTCAGAGTGGTCAGTATCGGCTTTCAGGGAATCAAATTTGTCAAGACAGTGTTCCAAGATATCAGCAGTTTCAGACCCAAGGCAGTGTCCCTCAGCCCGCAGTGTGTTCTCCCCTTACTCAGCATTTATATGGTTCCACTCCGTATTCCGCCCCATGCAGCAGTACAGGACTTTCTACTCTTGGTCAATTTAGAAGTCAGTCATCGCAGTACAGTCCCCAGAACCCCAGTGTGCAGTTTAACGGATATGATATGTATGGGAACAGGATCCCTAGTTCGGTCAGCTTGTTGGACAGTAATATCGAAATTTCCAGTACCTTTGGTCTCCCATCAACAGCTTTGCCCATTGGACCTAATTCAGATTTCCCAGTGCCGTCGTCAACAGTGGCTCCCGCTATACCCCAGATCTCAGGTTTGACTCCGGAAGTGACAACATTGTTGAAGAAAATGCAACAGCAGATCGATAAATTGACCATGGGTTCTAGTGGTCTTAAGGTTGTGGATCCTGCCCAAGCAACGCCTTTGCCGCACAAGTTTAAAATGCCCAAAATGGACTTCGATGGCACTGCTTGCCCGAAAACTCATATAGATACTTATGTTATGGCAATGGGGGCAATGGGCTATACACCCGAGTTTATGGCATCCCACTTCCATCTGACTTTGAAGGGATCAGCGCTTACCTGGTTTTTGGCTTTGAAACAAGAGTGTCGCTCTACATGGAACAAGATAACAGAAACCTTTTTGGAGAAATACAAAGGTAATTCGGAGTGGTGTACCACCCGGGATGATTTAGTGGGGACTATCCAGAAGGCCGATGAGTCAATTACAGAATTCTACAAACGGTGGAACGCCAAGCTTAATGAGTTATCAGAGCCGATACCCCTCCAGGACCAAAAGGACATCTTCTTGTCGTGTGTTAAGCCAGTGCTCAGGGAAGCCATCGGAAAAGGTTGGTACCCAGATCTACGAGAAATGGTGGGGATGGGAGCTAGGAGTGAAAATAGATTGTTCAATCAAACCCCGAATGCAATTGCCGGTGGTGGCAGCGGTAGTGGAGGTTACCGATATCGAGCACCCAACCCTGTTTCAGCAATGGCGCCAAGAGGAAGAGAAGTAGCCAAAGATAACAGTATCAACAATCTAAAGAGAGGAGGTAATAATGTGCAGAATGCAGTGAGGTTTCAGCCTAAGCCGCAGCCGAGATTTGATGATTTGGGTATGTCAATAGAGGAAGTTTTCAACGGATTGCTTCGTACTGGTATGATCAATCCATTTGAGAATTATAGTCCTGCTCATCCTAATCCCCATATGGATGCCAGCAAGTACTGTCGGTTTCACCAGTTCCCAGGGCGCACCACAAATTCCTGCATAACCCTCAAAAAGATAATTCAAGGTTTGGTAGATGACAAGAAGATTGAGAAATCTCCTCGCCCGAATGTGGTCAACAATCCTCTGCCAAGTAACAACGTGAATCTTATTGACTTCGGGCAAGACTATTTTGTTAATATAATAGAGTTTGGGAAGTCAATAGATGAAAGTGATAGTGCTGGTTGTAACGAAATTGTGACTGATGTAATCCCATTTTCTGATGAAATGAAAAATAATTTCGGCTATGTTTTGTATCTTGATGATCTGTATGGTTTGAATAATACTGCTGATTATGACGATTATGAAGAGCATGTGGTCGCCAACACTATATCATCCATGGTTCCTAGGGATTCCCCAATCTCCTTGGAGGAACTCAGGATAGCGGCTAATGCAGAGGCGCCTTTATCCATAAATGAAATAAGGCAGGCGGCGTGGCCATACAACACTCGTCCTGTTCCGATTACGTTAGCGTAGCTCAAAGAGGCCAAGAAGGTTTTGTGGTTGAGAAAGATCAAGAAGTTAACTGTTGACTCGCTCAGGAGAATGTTGGGAGTGAATAATTCAGATCCATCCGGAAAGGTAAGGCGGGCCGGTCTCTAACCCTCAGTCCTCTCAGAATCCTTACAGATTGGTGGGAAGCGAAGAAGTCCATGAAGACCCTATCCTAACGTAGTTAAAAAGGACACAAGCTGATATCTCCTTATGGTCTTTACTCACATCCTCCTACCCTCACAAATTAAAGTTGGAAGAAGCTTTGTCCAAAACGAAAGTGTCTGTCAATGCCACCCCAGACGAAGCCTGTCAGCTGATTGGGACTGCACAGTATGGGAACATCATTACTTTTATAGATCTTGACTCGCCCGCTATGGTGCGAAGCATAATGAGTCCCTACACATCACGGTGCCCTCGAAGGACGGCGGATTCCCCATGTATCGGTAGATAATGGGTCACGGCATGAATGTGCTCCCTGCTAAAATGATGAGTATGTTAGACATCAATGCGCAGAATCTTAAACCATCCAACCAAACCATAAAAGCCTACGATTCGACATCTAGGGCGGTGTTGGGGATAGTCTCTCTGAATTTGATGTTTGGGGGCAAGGAGATGATGGTAGAATTTCAAGTTATCAACATTCCGATCACATTCTCGGCATTACTAGGCAGACCTTGGATTCATGAGATTGGAGCGGTAGCCTCCACTCTTCACCAGTGCTTAAAATTTGTGCAAGAAGGAGTGCTGACGACCATTTATGGTGATAGCGTTACGATTGGGGAAACCAGCACCAACACCTTGCCAGTGATGGAAATCAAGCTCGACCAGGAAAATCCGATGCTCAGTGGATTCACAATAGAGAAACCTAAAGGGCAGGTCTGCACCATAGATTTGACGACATCTTCAGACAAGATTCCCCCTGTGTTGAAAATGCTGAGAGGTATGAGCTGTATCCCTGGTCTGGGGCTGGGAAAACGCCAACAGGGACTGTGTAGGCTTGTGCTGCCAGAAGCCAAGAGAAACAAGCAAGGCCTGGGATATGCCGTGACTAGAGAAGATAAGGCGTATGACAAGACTGAAGCTTTTAAAGAAAAGATGACCTCAGCGGCTGGTAAGAAATACAAGAGGCCTGAGATGCGCCCGTACAGTTGGTCTTTGAACAAGCATTTTGTCAGAGAAGATGGAGATATGTTTGTTTGTCCAGAACCAAGACTGAGTCAAATGGAAGAAAGAATGAGAACAATCCAGAGGTTCGCTAGCAGCCAAAGTCCGGTGAAGGAAATGTTTGATAGCTTGCCCAAAAGGCCAGGTGTGACCGCCACCTACGAGAACAACTACCATTTCTGGGGGCCTGATCAGGCGAAACAGTTTGAAAAGCTTGCTTTGGATGAACCCACAATATGCAAAATCCGTGGTGCTGACCCTGTGGATATTGATGGTGATTTGGCAGATTTGTTTAAAGAGCAGGGGCTGTCAGAGCCTGGGGATGTTATGTTTTCGACAGAAGTACCTACAGGAGGGGTGGTTGTTGTTAAAGAGCCGAGTGATTTGATTGACTTTTCCTCTGATAACGAGGTGGTGGCTATGTTAGAATTTGAGAAGAAGCCAGTTGTGGAGCTAAACATGTTGGAGACTGTTGCAGAGAAACCATTACAGAATTGGACTTCGTTCCGAGGACCGGTCGCCGACAGGGAGACTATGATTGAAAAGCTTGGGCTCAAGCCTCGTCCTTGTCCCTCCGAGTCTAAATTTGTTCCTCGTGTCTTGAGTCGGTCTCCTGAATCTCTTGTTATTGAATTCGAGTCTTCCGACCGGTCTAATGTCCTCACGACAGAAGACCGTCTTCGAGTTGTAAACACTGTCTTTCCCTATGCTTTGAATAAAATGGTTGACCTTTCTGAGTATCCTGTGATTGCAAATCTAACAATTGAACGCTTAACAAAAAATAATCATCAAGATTTAAAAGTAATTAAGCCTAATTCAATTGAAGATAATGCAGACTTAATAGACGAGCAAATTTTAGAAAATGATTCAAAGCAGGTTTGTGGTCAAAAGGAAAGCCGGGCCCAAGCTGCCGATGAGGTATTGACAACGGTGAACTTGGGAACAGCCGAAGAACCCAAAAAAATGTAGATTGGTAGCTTCTTCTCCGGAGATGAACCGGTTGCCCTGGTTGAATTGCTTAAAGAATATATGGACGTCTTTGCTTGGTCTTACAAAGATATGCCTGGGCTGGATACTTCTATCGTAGAGCACCGGATTCCTCTAGATTCAGAAATTAAGCCGATCAAGCAGAAGTTGAGGCGGATAAAACCGGAGTGGTCCTTACAGGTGAAAGAAGAAATTGAAAAACTCCTACGGGTGGGCTTCATCAAAGTGATTGAATATCCGACTTGGTTGGCCAACATTGTAACAGTCACAAAAGCTAACGAAAAGGTTCGGGTCTGCGTAGATTTCCGAGATCTCAATAAGGCTAGTCCCAAAGATGACTTCCCTTTGCCCAACATTGACATGCTAGTAGATGCAACCGCAAACTTCGAGGTCAAGTCCTTTGTTGATGGTTTCGCGGGTTACAATCAGATCAAAATGGCTGAGGAAGATCAGGACAAGATAGCGTTTACAACTCCATGGGGTACTTATTGTTATATAGTAATGCCGTTTGGTCTGAAGAATGCTGGGGCTACCTATCAGAGAGCCGTCACTACCCTGTTTCACGACATGATCCACAAGGAGATTGAAGTGTATGTAGATGATATGATTATTCACTCGAAAGGGTCAGATGGACAGCATTTCATTGACTTGAGGAAATTCTTCAACAGACTCCGAGAGCACTCCATGAGACTAAATCCAGCCAAGTGCACCTTTGGAGTTATTCGAGGTAAAGTCCTGGGTATATGGTCACGTAACGCGGCATCGAAGTAGATCCCGTAAAGGTTAAAGCAATCTTCAAGATGAAGCCGCCGTAACCGTCTCCGAGGTAAAAGGATTCATGGGTCGATTACAAGACATCGCCAGATTCACAACCACCGACCTCCATGTGTGAGCCGATCTTCAAGCTACTCAAGAAAAATCAGGAAGTGGTTTGGAACGAGGAATGCCAACTGGCCTTCGAGAGGATCAAAGCTTACCTTGTCAATTCTCCCATTCTTTGTCCGCCTCACGGAAGCAAGCCTTTACTGCTATACTTGACGGTCACAGACACAGCCACTGGGGCTATGCTAGCACAAGAGAAGAAGGATTCAAAGATTGAGATTGCCATTTACTTTGTTAGCCACAAATTCCAAGGTAGTGAGTTGAATTACTCTGCCCTCGAGAAGACATGCGCAGCACTGGTCTGGGTGGTCGGAAAGCTAAAGCACTATATGCTATCCCACACTGTACACTTGGTCTCCAAGATGGACCCGATCAGATACCTGTTCCAGGGTGACAGAGGTAACATCTCCACCAGATTGGCGAAATGGACCTTCTTTTTAGCAGAGTTTGATATCAAATATGTGATCCGGAAATCAATCAAAGGACAGGTTTTAGCGGATCAGTTGGCTGACTTCCCCAGTACAGAAGCCCGAGGACCAGATCTCTAATTTCCAGACGAGGGGATTCTTGCTATAGAAAATGGCAACCGGTGGCAGTTATTCTTTGATGGAGCAGCAAACAAAAGAGGTAATGGCATCGGGATGGTACTAGTAGACCCGAATGATATGCATACCCCCATAGCTATCAAGCTGAATTTCTCGGTTACTAACAATGCCGCCGAATATGAAGCTTGCATAGCTGGTCTAGAAGCTGCCCTCGAGCGACATGTGGAAGAGTTAGAAGTGTTCGGTGATTCCCAATTAATAATCAATCAGGCCGCCAACAAGTGGAAAATTATAGATCCATGTCTCCAGAAGTACCATGCTTACATTGCAGAACTCATCGGTCAATTCAAGGAAGTGTCATTCCAGTTCCTGCCACGAGACAAGAACAGATTTGCCGATGCCCTAGCTACTCTGGCCTCCTTGGTAGAAATCCCAGAAGGAAAATCGATCAAACCGTTCAGGGTCGGTAGGCGAGAAAATCCTGCATATTGTTGTGACATTGAGATCGAAACCGTCAGTGAGCTGTGGTACAACCAGATCTTTCAATATCTCAAGCATGGCGAAACATCCTTCCCTGTTGACAAAGAAGGAGACTTAAAAGGTGTCCACGCCAAAAGCTTGCAAGCTCTAAAGAAACTATCAGCTCAGTACGTCATACTTGGCAATGAATTATGGAAGAAAAGGGAAGGTTGTCCACTCCTGCTCTGCATCAGCAAAGAAAAGGCCCAAAGAGTAATGGAAGATGTTCATAACGGTGCCTGCGGACCTCATATGAACGCTCAGTCTCTCATGCATAGCATCATCAGACTAGGTTACTTCTGGATTACTATGGAGATGGATTGCATTCAATTTGTGAGGACTTGTGATAAATGCCAGCGATTCTCCAATCTGAACCACATTCCTCCTCATGACCTATACTGCATGACAACGCCGTGGCCCTTCGCAACATGGGGGATTAATGTCATTGGGAAAATAACTCCGCCCGGAAGAAATGGACATTCGTTTGTATTGGTTGCAGTAGATTACTTCACAAAGTGGGTAGAAGCTGCGTCTTACAAAGTGCTCACAGCCAAGAAGGTCGCTCGCTTCATAAAGGAACAGATCTTCTGCCGCTACGGAGTCCCAAACGAGATTATTTCTGACAATGGAACCCATTTCGAAGGAGAAACTGATCGACTACTCACTGAATACAGGGTCAAGCGCCATAAATCTTCACCATACAGACCGCAGACGAACGGTGCTGTTGAGGCTGCCAATAAGAACTTGGAAAGAATCATAAAGAAAATGGCCGAGCGAGGACGAGACTGGCCAGAGAAGCTGCATTTAGCATTATGGGGCTACCGCACTTCAATTCGAACTGCCACCGGTGCAACCCCATACGCTCTGACTTACGGTATGGAGGCTGTCATGCCCATTGAATTAGTGATTCTATCCCTCAGGGTTCTGCTCGAGAATGAGGTGAATGAGATTGAATGGCTCCAAAGTCGATACAATGAATTGGCTCTGTTAGACGAACGCAGACTAAAAGCCATGGAGCATAACCGGGCGTACCAGAGAAGAATGGCCCGTGCCTTTGACAAGAAAGTGAAACCCAGGGACATCAAGGTTGGCGATCTGGTCCTTAAGATGAAGCCCTCAAATCAGAGCAGTGCATTGGGCAAATGGGCACCTGTTTCGGTCGGACCGTTCCTAGTAAAGAATCCGGAGGAGCTATGCAGCTGACAGATTTGGATGGCAACCCATTTTTGCACCCCGTCAACGGAGACAAGTTGCGGAGGTATTATGTATGATTGAGTCTTTTCCCCCTCTGTAAATAAAAAATAAATAAATAATAAAAAAGAAGAAAAGAAGAAAAAAAAATGATGAGAAATAAAGGCGCAACAAAATTGTCCCAGATGAGACTGAAAACCTCTCAAAAGGCAGTCCATGCAAAAATAAGGGACGCGCCCGGTGCTAAAGAATATACCCAGCTAGACCGAAAACCCTAAAAAGGGCGGTCTAGGTAAAAAACAGGGTCGCACCATGTCCCCCTTCTATCTTCCCCTTTCTTAAACACAAAAGTCGATTGAGTCGAACTACGGAGACCTGAGCCCCTTAGTTCTCTTACAAAAGGGGAACGTAGGCAACCACTTGTGGTTCGGTCTAAAACTGCTGCAAAAATCTCTCCTCCTGCTAAAATGTGTTTTGATTACAGTTCCAAAGCTTTTCAAAAGGTTCATTTGGAGTTAATATTCTTGTTGATGAGTTCAAGCACGGCCTGCTTTTGACTCAAAGAGCCTGCTGCGAATAAAAGGATTAAATTTTCAACATCTATTTCGTCTGCATTAAGTAATCAAAGGATACTCAGTTTCCATAAAAATAATTCCTACTCTCAAAACAAAAAAATAGTAGTCTCCTATCTCTCAGAAAAGTGTCTAGAGACTCGTCCCCGCTCCCGAACTCGCTCCTCTGTCCTTCCTCTTCCTCGGTCCCCGGGAGGTCTTTGGCTTAGGAATGTCGAATAAATCGGTCTAAGCCCGTCCCAATTCAGGAATAACACGCATCGGCGGCTCAATCAGACCAGTCTCCCTCAAGGCGGCCCTAGCAACCCTCTCTTGTCTCAATGCCTCTCTGCGAGCCATCACCTCTGGATCATCCCTCAAAGCAGCCCTCTGGATCTCTCGCCTCCGATAATCCTCAGCAGCATCGCCGATAATATTGTCTGGGTTTCCCCGTGCCTCTGTATCCCTGAAAGACCGACTGGATGGATAATCTGCCCCCAAGTATTCCCGGCGGCGAGCCTCTATAGCCAGCTGTGCAGGACCCTGATGCTCCTCATACCAAACCAGATACTCTGTGGTCAGGAATATAAACCCTCTAGACTGCCGAAGGAGCACACGAGTGGGAAGAAACCCCTCCAGAAAGGATCTGTTGAAAAACTGTACAGCCTGGGGCTCGGTCATAGACATCGAAACAGCATCGGTCATCAACCTCTCCCTCAAAGCTCGAACAATCTGTTGAGGGTACCTGTACTGCTTGCTCACCAACGATAGGATACAGAAAGAAGATACCTGCAAGCCTGACAGTCTGACTACTACCGATCCATCCTGAATGTCTCTCATGGTCTGTAAGTTCCAGGCAGGAATCCAAAAGCTCAGATCAGTGGTCTCATACCGTGACAATCTCATCTACCAACTGTCAGCAGCTATATCCCTCAGCAGCCTGCGTGGCCGGGTCACCCAAGGCATTGCCACCCGACCCTCTGGTAATGGCCCGATCAAGCGTAACCTCTCAAAGAACCACAGAGATAACAAATCGGGACTGCCTGCTCCCATGAAGTTTGATCCCCCTGCTAACCTGTCAATGCCATGGTAGGTCTCAGCCAGCAACAGTGGTACAATGTCTATCTCCCCTTGGCCAGATTTAATTTGACGAAGATCCACACCCCGGTCACCCTCGGTTGCTCGACGGTCTCCAAAGAACGCACTTGAGCAGACTCCGACATAGCCGCAGAAATAATAAGCCGACAGGGCAAGCAGCATGAATATATCCAAAAAGGTAGAAAGGTCAAACAGCGCAGGATGGGACAGGCGCAGCCTAGCCATCCGAGTCAAGTCTATGGACCCATCACCCAGGATCATAAACAATACCTGATCCGCTTGCAGACACAAGAAGTCCGATAACTGCTCCACAACCGACCGACCATCCCGTGGGAATGCTACAGTGACCGTCTCACCCAAGCCTATCAATTCCCTAAAGTCTTCCATGGTTGGGGTCAGATCATTGTATGATAAAGAGAAGACATGACGCTCTGAGTCCCAGAAGCAGGAGGCATGTCGGGCGAAAGTATCAGTATTGGCCAAAGAATTCGCTTATCTGCCAAACAGGGGTTGCTGGTTTCCTCTACTGAGAAGACAGTGCTTGCAAATGAAGCTTGAACCGACTTTAAAAAGGACCTGTTATGAGCTCCTCTCAGTCGTGCGACACAATAGGCCAAGCAGACATGGCATGTCGGGCGACACATTTGGTTGACATCAGACAGTATAGAAAGGCCTGCAGTGGTTATCCCTAGAGCACTTTTCAACTCGACGCCGCTATAATACACCTCCTATCCTCATATACATGCCTATGAAAATACACAGGAGAGGACCCCTACTATACACACCTATCCGAGACAATCCCAAGGCCTCATGCACAAACCTGACAAAACTGACCTTTTAAAACAATGATAGCGTTTCCTTCCCAGAACAGACAGACTCGTTTAAACAAGCTAACATAGGTTAATCTTTGCTAACAAGATAGCTTAGTTAGATGTAGTGCTTGGAGTTGTTGTAGACTCCCTTGCAGGTACAATGATCAACTGAGTCCCACAAAACCTCGAAGACTGGCCCTCAAGCCAAACTGAAAAAAAAAAGAAGGAGAGAAGAACAAAAAAGCCCGTATCTGTGATAGCCTCCCAAGTAGAGCCCAACAGAATCAAAGGTCCCAAAACAAGAGGAAAGAAGCCGACTCCCCAAGAATGCAGAGTCCACGGCCCCAAAACAAGAGGAAAGAAGCTGACTCCCCAGGAATACAGAGTCCACGGCCCCAAACCAAAAGAAAGAAGCCGACTCCCCAGAAATGCAGAGTCCCCGACTTACCGAACCCAAAAGAAAGAAGCCGACTCCCCAGAAATGCAGAGTCCCCGACTTACCAAGCGAGAAAGAAGCTAACTCCCCAAACAAGAACGGAGTCCCCAGCTTCCCAAGCAAAGCTAAGGGCACAAAAGAAAAGATGAATAATCAGCAAGGACAGTCCAGCAACAAGACCGACAAAAAAACAACAAAGAGCAGAAACGGAAGTAGCGTGAGTCCCCTGGCATCTACACTTATCCCCAACAGAATAAAAGAAGTAGCGTGAGACCCTGGCAGCTACACCTATCCCCAGCAAAGCAGAGGCAGAAGTGGTATGAGTCCCTCCGACATCCACGAAGAGAAGCAGCAGTAGTATGAGACCCTCCGGCAACTACCCTGCACCAACGAAGTGGTATGAGTCCCTCTGCCATCCACGAAGAGAAGCAGCAGTAGTGTGAGACCCTCCGGCAACTACCCTGCACCAACAAAGTGGTATGAGACCCTCCGGCATCCACAAAAGACCAGTTGCAGCATGAGACCCTCCGACAGCTACAACCCGTCAGCAGCAGTAGTGTGAGACCCTCCGGAAACTACCCTCCACCAACAAAGTGGTATGAGTCCCTCCGGCATCCACAAAAGACCCGTTGCAGCATGAGACCCTCCGGCAGCTACAACTCGTCAGCAGCAGTAGTGTGAGACCCTCCGGCAACTACCCTGCACCAACAAGGTGGTATGAGACCCTCCGGCATCCACAAAGACCAGTTGCAGCATGAGACCCTCCGACAGCTACAACTCGTCAGCAGCAATAGTGTGAGACCCTCCGGCAGCTACTCACAAATACCAGTTGCAGCATGAGACCCTCCGACAGCTACAACCTGGCACCAAAGGCAGCTACTAGCCAACCGCAGTAGTACAGACCCCTCAAGAAGTCACAGGTAAGCACAGCAAAGGTATGAAGACACATCTCTACCCCTTTCTTGCCTGTGATTGGTAATTTCCGAACTATGATTTGGCTTGATTCCCTTCTTAAGGGATACGTAGGAATCCTTTCTCAGAAAGGTCCAGCCATTAGACTCCCCGATTCACCCTCTAGCCCGTTACCTTATCCCTTATGCTCATTGGGATTGGGTCTTATTTTATCGACAACCCCACTTTTCCCAAAAGTAACGTTGCCGAGGGGCTTTGTAAGTATGCCAATCCAATTCGCAACCTTTTAGATGCATTTTAATGTAATAAGATTGCATTAAGGGGCATTTTGGTAAATCCCCGGCCTGTCCCAAGACTTTCGGAAACGTTTCATAAGTTTCCCGCGAAGGAAGTACCTTTTAGTACCTTACTCATGCCCAGGGACCTGTTGGGAATAAACCTTTTTGGACCTTTTGGGTATTTAGGCCTGAATGTTCCAGAAACTGGTTTTGGCGCCAAAAACGGTTGAGGCCACCTTGTGTCACGCGACAAGTCGAGGCATGGAAAGTGGTTGCGTATAGTCGTGCGACACAAGGTGACCACTAACTGCAGCCTATAAATAAGACCCTCCCTCTCTCATAAATGGATCCCAACTTCAGCCTACTGTTACTCTGCAGAAATTGCATCGTAACGAACCCCCCGGACACATCTCTCTTTCAACCAACTCAATTCCTTCCAATCCAAACCCCCCTCTCAAACCAAGCTACTTGAACCCCTTTGCACCAATTCTCTCAGGATCTCAAGACCAGTAGCTGTGAATTTAAGGGTTCTGTATCTAACTTGATACAGGATTCGTGGAAGCATCAAGGGTAACGAATTTCAAACTCCCTCTCCTCTCTTCCTTCTTATTCAATTCTTCATAATTTTATTGTCTACTTCTGTTAGGATTCAGTAATCAGACTCCATCTGTCTAGATTACTGAATCCCAATCGCAATCTCTCTGTTTAAGTTGTTTAATCTGTGTAATTGAATTGCTCTTGTTGAATACTTGCTTGAATTTGGTGTTCAAACCCCAAGGGGATGTGGATCTACCCATATCCACACTCCTGGGGTCGATTTGTTGTTATTTCTGTATTTCGTATATAATTTGGTTAATCAGTTGGATCTGTATTAGTTATTGTTGATTCTGGTGTTCATTATGTAAGTTTCTGCAGATGGTCTCTGTATGTCACGCAACACATTGTTCCAAGATGATCCTGTGTCACGCGACATATGTGGTCACTGGAATCATGTGTCATGCGACATATCGTGACCTATTTTCAGAAACCTTTTTCAGTTGTAATCTGTTTTAGATTGTTGTAGCAGGGATGTGGCCTCCCTAAATAATGGGTTCACGAGTTGTAAATCTCAATTCATATTAATAAGATGCATGATTACCACACTTGTTCATTGTCAACACTTGCACACACTTTGGATTTTGCTTGGATGTTTAATTGAAAGACTCGTCTACGGACGAGGCGTGTTGGGTGAACTCTCGGTTCTTCCCAACACGTAATCTGACCCCCGAACACGTGTTTTCTCTCTAAAAAGGTTTTCAATGTTTTCTCTTAAAAATGGCGTGGCGACTCCTTTACTTTCATCATTTCGAAATTACCAAAAAATTTCGGGCGAGCGCACATTCACATGATTACACCAAGTTCTTCTCCTCCTACAATGGCTATAATTCCAGCCTCTGCCCCCACAGCCTCATTCGAACATGGCATTCTCAAGGTCACTCTCATCCCAGCTGAACCAAAAAAGGAAGAGGAAAGCTCCCTCAACCAAGCTATCTCCTCAAGTTGCAAAGAGGAGGTCTTCCAACCGTATAAGATCAATCAGGTCTAAAGCTACATCAAATACCACCTCTGATCCGGTTGAAGTCTCATAAAGTTCCTTAGATGTGTCCTCACCCCATGTGAGTGACAAAAATTTTGATGCCAACAAGGAAAAGGAACATTATGTGGACTCTTTTGATACTTGGGTGGATGCTGAAGATGAAGAAACCTTGTCAGATTTTCAAAAGAAGAAGGGCAAGGGCAAAGGCAAAGCTTCCGTGAGTGCTACCAAAGGTGCTACCAAGAAGAGGATATCATCTGAGGTAACACCTGCCCCCTCCTCTGTTCCTACTCGTTCTTCTAGTGATAATGAATTGTCTGGTGATGAGCTTAGTCGAAATGAAGAGGATAAGGCTTTTCCAAAATCGTTTCTTACTTTGGAATTTTATAAGAAAGAAAACATGAAGTTTTGGTTGAATAATTCGAGTAAGAAATTGTTAAAAGTAAAGCACATTGATGAGGGTCAGTTAGAAAAGGAAGGAATGGTTCAGTTTTTTAAGGACAAAAATTTTCTTAAAGCTAATAATATGCTTTTGTGTTTGTTGAAAGTGTTGTGAGAAATTTCTTTGCTAACCTACATGCTCATTTGGATAATGAAGGTTCTGAAAAATTTGGAAAAATTTTTGTAAGGGGAAAAGTTTATTCGTTTACTCCAGCCCTAATTAACAAGGTTTTAGGCCTCCCAAATTTAGATGATGAGAGCATTAGGGTTAATAGGGATGAAATGGTCAAACTGCTCACACACTACAAACTTCAGACCTGGCATTTAAAGGAAAAACTTCATGCTTCTAGGCTTACTTCTCTGTATTCTGTGCTTCACAAGCTTTGCATCTTCAATTGGCTTCCTACTACGAATGAACCTACTGTTACATTGGTGCATGCTAACGTTTTGTACAGATTGGGTAAGAATCTAAGGATTAACTTTGGAAGATTAGTGTTCAAACACTTAGCTTCATGGGGTAGAAAGAAAGAAATGAACATTAGCGTTTTCCCCTATCCTTCTTTAATCTTCAAAGTTTTAGTTTTTCAATCCTTGCCCATTGAAGCCTCTGATGTTTTAACCTCTGAACTTGAGTACTATACCATTGATCAACAACTAAAAAAGTGTAAAAGGTATACAAAGGATCTTCCTTGGCAAAAATCTGATGAAACTACTTCTGTTCTTCTTGGTACTATCTCACATGATATCCCAAGTGCTTTCCCAGGTGCAGCCCCTAATACTTTTGAGGAACTGATGCTGCAAGTATTCTGTCCAACATGATAAATCTTCTGGGCAACACTTCTCCATCGATCCTAAAAACAACAGTGCTCAACTTTTTGCACAAACAGTCAAGTGCAATGGGAGAACTTGTTGAGGGATGGGCTAAGCTTAAGCAGGCTACTGATGCTTTCATTGATGAAATTTATTCCCAAACAGGGGGATGATCTGCTCTTCTTTGCAACTTACGGAGTGGTGCTCTGCGGAGTGCTACCACCGATCTTTGGCCCAAGTGGTGGTGGAAGTGATAGGGAAGGAGATCAGGAGAAAGATGAAAAAGAAGAGGAGTTTGAAGAAGAAGAAAACTGAAACCTGAAGGTTGTTAAAACAGAAACCTGAAGGTTGATGTTGCCACTATCTTGTTAGTGGATTGGGCTTGTGGTGTCCTAAAACAATTACTTTTTACTTGGTGATGTGATGTGGTTCCCTAAACAAATTCCTTTTTATGTTGGTTGCAAAACACTTTAGTTGGTCTGTTTAAAACTTTAATTGTTAGGATGTTTTGCTAGTTTGGATGATATTTTGCTACAATGGTTTATGGTTTTTATTTTAACTTAGTTTATTTCGAAAACTTTTTAAGTTTGAAATAAATTAGTTTATTTTGATAAAATCATTGTTTAGATTAGCTCCTTGATTAAGGGAGAGTTAATTTTCTTGGAGATATTATACTGTGGTTCTATGCTATGTATATTTGTTTATGGACTAACATTGCAGGAAAGCAGTACATTAGGTTTGAGAAGAAATATCCAACTAAGGAAGAGATTGTTAGTGTAAACTGCATGTGATATCGTAGATGATTTCCCAAATTTCAGATGATATCGCAAATGATTTCCCGTATTGGAATTTATATAGTTGTACATTTCTTGTTTATTATTTAATGGACTAATGTGCTAATATAATCTGTATAGTCTATGGTTTATGTCCATATTTCAGATTGCAATAGGATCAAAGAAAGAGCTAGACACGTGAGGAATTTGGAAGAAAAAAGGTTTATGCATAAATGTAATTTATGCATAAAATCGTTACTTTGACAACAACATTTGAAAACGTGGAAGACTAATTCAAAGGAGTTGTTGCTGATTTAATAGAGAGTACAAGGCTGATAAAGCTTGGGAGTACAAGGTGTTGAAGCTTGGACTTGGAGATTAATCAACACGGTTGCTATTTTTAAGGAAGTGGGCGCTTGAATCAAGGAACAATCTCAACCTCTTCCTCACTCTTCCTCAACCTGTAAATACTGCCCCAAGGCTGTTTATTGAGTAGCCTTCAAGTAAATTGAAGACTATAAATAAGCTTGGAAGGTTTCATTTGAAGATATACCAACACATGCCATTTATTCACACCTTCAAAAGGTTAGAAATAGAGTTCTTTGTTTGGTTATTTTAATCCTTCCTCCCTTTTAATTTCGCACTTGATTACATTGGTATCAAGTTGTGTGAAGGCTAGGATAGGATTCCGTTCTTTATCTCTTGTTCCATAGAGCTCATATTGTTATAGCCATAGGGAACATTTTTGGCTTTGTAAATTCATTATAGTGATTATAAAGTCTTGCCTAAGAGGCACTCTCAAGTTATATTTATATAACTTGAGAAAAACAATTTTTGTGTTATTATTCCGCTGCAATCTCTTTTACAAAATTGTTTTATTTTCGAAGTGTGAGTGTGCTATCCCATGTGCTATCGTTGGTGTTGTTATCACCTTGGATATCACTTGTGATTCTGGACGTGACAATTTCACCGTGTATTATGTAAGTAAATCTCTTTTAGATGCGGAAACCAAGTACTCCCATCTAGAAAAACATATTCTTGCTTTAATTACTGCATCTACTAAGTTACGTCATTACTTTGAAACACATCATCTTATTGTGAAAACTAACTATCCTATCAGGACCGTCATGAGAACCCCTGAAATGTCAGGGAGGATGGCAAAATGGTCGGTCAAGCTAAGCACTTATGAAATCTCCTATGAACCAAGAAGTGCAATCAAGTCACAAGCGCTTGCAGACTTTGTAGCTGATTTCAGTGCTACGTTGCAACCTGAGGTGGAACAAGAGGTACATCATCTTGAAAGTAATAATTCTCCTAGGTATTGGACTTTGTTCACAGATGGGGCATCCAACTCAAGAGGTGCAGGGTTGGGCATTCTGCTAAAATTGCCTCAAGGCGAATTAATCCCTTAGGCCGTTTCCTGCGAATTCAGGGCGACAAACAATGAAGCTGAATATGAAGCCCTCATCATGGGTTTATCGACCGCTCTTAGCATAAGTATCACTCATATTAACGTTTTTACTGATTCCTTATTATTAGTTAACCATTTTAATGGGTCTTATGTGGCTAAGAATGCAAGAATGACACTCTATCTCTAATATGTTAAAGCTCTAGCAACACGTTTTGTTAATTTCTATTTAGAAGAGGTACCTCGCAAAGAAAATGTTGAAGCTGACGCTTTGGCCAACCTGGGATCAGCGTGTGGAGCTATGATGAATATGAACATTCCGATCATCTACGTAAGGTATCCAGCCATTGAACAAACCGAAGAATGTGCAGCCTTAAATCAATCAAATATTTCTCCTCCAAGCCAAGATGCAGAACCAACCTAGATCCAGCCGATCGTAAAATACTTGCAAGACGGAATCATCCCTCCGGACATCAAGAACCAAAGATCATTCAGGATGAAGGTATCTAGATTCATTTTAATCGATAACATCTTGTTCAGAAAATCTGCAACAGGTTTATACATGAGGTGTTTAGAGACAAGTGAAGTCAATGAGGTTTTAAGAGATCTACATGCTGGCGAATGTGGGAACCATTCTGGGGGCAAATCGTTATTCTCTAAAGCACTCAAGACAGGCTATTATTGGCTGACGATGAGGCAAGACGCAATGGAATATTCCTTGAAGTATGACGCATGCCAGAGACATAGTAACATCCTACATCAGCCCGCTGAGCCCCTACATCATGTACTTTCGTCTTGGCCGTTCATGCAGTGGGGCATGGATATAGTTGGAAAATTGCTAAAAGCTTCAGGAGGAAGAGTATTCATGTTAGCCATGACAGACTACTTTTCTAAATGGATTTATATAGAAGCATACGTACAAGTGAGAGACAAGGAGGTCATTTCATTCCTGAAGAAAAACATCTTGAGCAGATTTGGCATTCCTTCAGAGATCATTTGTGACAACGGTTCCCAATTTATCAACAAGAAGACTAGAGATTTCTATTCAAGATGGGGAATCAAACTAATAACTTCAATGCCTGTGCATCCTCAAGCCAATGGTCAAGCTGAGTCAAGCAATAAGTTGATCATCAACAATCTGAAGAAACGTCTAGACCAAAAAAGAGGAAGATGGGCTGATGAGTTACCACTCGAATTATGGGCTAACAAAACGACATTTAAGAATGCTACGGGGCAAATGCCTTACTCGTTGGTATTTGGCACTGAAGCAATACT
Organism: Adenophora triphylla var. japonica; assembly: GCA_022495995.1. Classification (NCBI taxonomy): domain Eukaryota; kingdom Viridiplantae; phylum Streptophyta; class Magnoliopsida; order Asterales; family Campanulaceae; genus Adenophora; species Adenophora triphylla. The sequence continues at coordinate 118,237 of JAFEMH010001508.1, forward strand.
CCCTATAGAGGTAAGAATCCCGACTGCAAGATATGGACTGTTGACTCCAGATGACAACAATCACGCTTGGCCTAGGATTTGGATACCGTAGACGAACTTATAGACATAGACAAGATTAGGATGGCAGCCTATCAACAAAGGATAGCTAGATCGTACAACAAAAATTTGTGGATAAGTCGTTTCCAAGCTGGAGACATGGTGTTGAGGAAGGTGTTCCAAAATACTAGAGAATTGAATGCAGGAAAATTGGCTCCAAAATGGGAAGGCCCTTACCTCATTGATGTTGAAGGCGAAAAATGAGCATATTGGGTATCTACCCCAGAAGGCGTCAGAATACCTAGGAGCTGAAATGCCATACATCTTAAGCATTACTACATGTAAGTTAAAGTTTATTAAAATTTTAACGCCAAGGTATGTATCTCTTCTCGAATCTTGTTTCAATTCTTTATTCCTTTTATTCAACTCAAAACCTTACTAACTTAAGCATCGGAGAGGTGTTAGCTAAGCTAACACCCAACCCTAACGCATTCTTGTGTTGGAAGATGGAGACCACTCAGCATTGGATAAACAACATTGGAAGCAATAGGTGAAACACCTTGAAGGGTTAAACTTTTCTTGATGATACAAGGTACACAATTTATTCGAACGCAAAATCCATATACATCATACATGTAAAAACTACGATTGCATTATCACCTGGGCGCACGATTTACACACTTGATTTAAAGGGGAAGACCTCATTCATCTTGCTATATGAATAACGTCTTCCATATTTAAATCAAGTTATGAAACTAAGGTTTGTGACATTATACATGTCATCAAAAGATCAACTGGTTATAACATCGTTGAATGTTATCTTTACATACTGGTTACAACAATGTTACATGTTATCTTTTCAAACTGGTTATAACATTAACATGTTATCCAAGGTCATGTGGTTGTAACATTTACATGTTACCAACGAACTTAAAAAAGAAAAAAAAAAAGAGAAAAGCTCGTTATAAAGAAAAAAATAATCCAAGCATCACCAGACTTGAAAATACCAAAGAAAAAGGCAAAGACGCCCTGTGAATCCAAGATGTTGAACCAACCCAACATCTCCAAAAACCAATGTACCGACTCTTTTGTGTCTATTACAAACCGAAAATCTTTTTATGAGAACACGCCCTCACCAAATTAATTTTTTTTGAAAAAAAAGAAAACATCCCATCCTTCTGGAGATTCACATTCTGTGTTACTGTTTTGAGCATCTCCATCCTGTTCAATTTTCTCTTGAGCCTTGGAAGTTACCTCACCCGTCTTTTCGTCAATAATCCTTTGTAAAGATGCGTTTTCTTCTTCTTCCAGTTTCTGTGTTCCCCAGCCTGGTACTCCTTAATCATTTCGATCCTTGCTTCAAAGACTGATTTCGCAGCTTCATTTATCATGTCATCACGAAGCATCTCCATCTCCTTCGCATGTCTCCTACCAGCATTCGCAAGTCTGACTATCCATCTTGAAATCTCCTCATCCTTAAATTTAATTTCTTCTTTCCTCTCTCTCAGCATCTTTAAAGCTGACTTTAGATCTTCCTCATATTCTGTCCTAACCATGTGTAAAGTATCAGCGTTTTCTTTCCACAGCTTGATTTCCTCAGCCATCATTATGGCAACCGTTTCAGCCTGTCACCCAAGAAAGCAGCATTTGATCAAAAATGTGAAAAGATGTTCAAAACCCTATTAAAGTGACATATTACCTGGTTCTTTAAAACCTCTTCACTTAGTTCTGCATCTACAACATGTTTGCCCCTCTTTCTCTTCATAACCACCTAGGTGTCCGCCTTCAAATTCTGCATTAGAGGCAGACTCCCTTCTACATTCTTCTTCTTGTACCTAGCCACGATATCACTCGTTGTAAAGCCGGATTGGGTCACTGAAAAGATGAATATGTTAGCACAAAAGATGAATACGAATGAATTCTCCGAAAAAAGTGACAAGAAATACTTACTAAGGAAATTTTCAGAAGGAAAATATGAATGAACATGCGCCTGGATTAGGGTAAAAATTGACGAAGACCGTGCCTTCCAGGAATAATCTTGGTATGAAAAGGAAAGACTTACCGTAATATATGGGAACACCGGACTTGGAAAGGATTCGAAGAGATTTGTTGCTGTTATTAAAGCCATGCCAGAGGCATCCGAGAGAAGAGCGGTTATAGACTTCTAGGATTACTATAACTCTACAACTTCCTTTCAACCGTCACAAACCTATTATGTCAACAACTCCTTAGAAGATGGGAAGACACACATGGCCAAACATTTGACTTTCCGTATCCCACTTGGAAACCCAAATATTTTGGGGGCAATTGTTTAGGGAGAATAAATTCACTCAGCATGTTTTACACCTAGAGCATCCACCTTGAGGTAACATCTTACATCTTGAATTAACGCCTTAAATCATTTGTTATATACTTCCTGTTTTTCAGGGACAAAGTTAGGGATAAATAGCTATCCACATGACCATTTGAGACGCAGTCAAATGATGTAATAACAACCATAGTATCAACCAAGGAGTAACGGCTGCAAACCATCAACAGAAGGCATGATTCTAGGTGGAAGAAGAGGGATTGCATTTATGTTGTTATTTCGGTTATATAATTTGTATATAAATAGTCCTTAGAAAAGCACATGTAGACACGTTACACTCAATTTTACGTTCTCACTGCACTTTGTATTTGAAACACAAGAAGCTTAATAATACATTTTTGGTTAAGGTAGGCTTTTCCTAAAGCCTCCCGAGGTTTTTCTCGGCGAACGATTGTTCAAAGGTTTTTCTCGTTAGATCCTTGTGTCCATCTTGGTTTGAGAATTATATTTCATTTGTACCCAAAGTTCATCAAAGACGAATTTACTTGTTGAAATTTGTCCCAAACACTTTTCATAGTTGCTAAAGAAGTCTTAGACTCTCCCATTTCAACGGTGGCGGTTGAATCGGCATTTAGCGTTGGTGGAAATGTTTTGGATGAAAGACGTTCCCAAATAACAAGTGAAAACTTGAAACATCAACTTTTACTTGGCGATTGGGTTAGAGCGGAAAAAAGGCAACAAAACTTGCCTTCTGATGAGGATCTATTTTAATTAATAAAAATTTAAGGGTACCGTTCCTTTTTTCTTTTATATACTTTCGTTTTTTTTTTTTAAAAGTTAAGTTTTATTTCTTTGAAAATTCATAACTTTTTTTATATAACTATTTGCAAAAATTGTATGTAGTAAACAAAAGCCTAAAATAATCTTATTTATCCAAATAAAATTGAAAAAAATTAAAAGTTAACTTTTTTCAAAAAACTGTTAAGTTTTATTTCTTTCAAAATTCATAACTTTTTATATAACTTTTTGTAAAAATTGTATGTAATAAACAAAAGTCTAAATTAGTCTTATTTATTAAAAAAAAATTGAAAAAAAAAGTTAACTTTTTTATTGAACATAACAGAAACTGTTAAAAAGTTAACTATTTTTTTAAAAAACTGTCAAAATGTTAACTTTTTTATTCAAAAATTGTTAGAAAATTAACTTTTTCCTTAATTGTTTTTAAATTTGTTAAAAATTTCTATTAAAAATCTAATTTGAAAAAAAAACCGGTTGAAACCAATTAACCAGTCAAACCGTAACTGGTTAAGGCGGTTACACCATTCGATTCCGGTTTAGGGTTTTGGAGGTTGAAAAATGCCGGTTTAAATCGACTAACAACCGATTCAACCGAACCGGCCACATCTAATAAGAGCTGTTTAAGATTTTTATACTCTTTTAGTCATTTATTTAAAATTGCTTGAAATAGAATGAAACTCTCGGTAGTCATTTATTTATGATCTTAATAATTACAATCAAGTATAAGCTTTATTAAATCCCTATTAGATGAATTGATCAGAGATCTTTTAACATATATTAATACTCTTCGTTCGTCATTTATTTATTATCTTAATAATAACATTCAAGTCTAAGCTTTCTTTAATACGTATTTGATGATCATATACCTCTTTAATTTAGCTTAAAATCTGGTCGGTCATTTATCTATGATCTTAATAATATCATTAAAGTCGGCTTTAGTCTTTTTTTCATGATAACCCTTCTCTTTAATAACTTATTAAGATAAAGCTCCTTTTTGGTTCAATGGAAAATATATGATAAAACTCCTTTTATGGATATTGTTGTTTGGGGAAGAATTTTACTTAGTATTGTATTGATATCTTGGCTCATATGGTCCTTTAACATCTTGATTTCACATCATCATTAACATGATACCTTGTTTTTAACAATTTGAAGATGCAGGTTCAACCCTTCTTATGCAGATTCAACCATTCCTATTTTTCAGGGATAATTACTACGCAAGGATCAAAGACCAAGTCTCTCACATTTCAAATGCATTTCAAACGGAAGAGAAAATCATGACAATAGTCCCTTATCTTCAGCAACCTGATCCGAATCTTTAGAAATTTGCGGTTACACGTTAATTTCTTTGTCAATCTCCGGGGTATAAGAGGAGAGCTAGGGATAGGCACTATGGACGGAAACTTTGTAAACTCTCACTATACTTTCACTTTGTACTCACACAACAGAAATTGATAAACATTTTTGGTTAAGGTAGACTTTTCCGAAATCCTCCTGAGGTTTTGTGCCGAAGATCAATTGATCAAGGGCTATCCTCGTTACATCTTGGTGTAGCATCTTGAATTTTCTCATTCTTATATTTCATTTGTGTCCAAAATCATTCCACAGAAAGTTCAATTTTAATATACTGAAAATTGACCAAAACAATTTGGCGCCGTCCGTGGGAACTTTGGTTTTTTAAGTTTGCTAAGAAAATTCATAGATGAGCAATCCTAGTTCTTGTCAAGATACGTAGAATGTTGCAGGAAGTACTGGAGCACTTAGAACATCTGGTGCTCAACTTGCACATACACTTGGAATGCCTTCTCAACAATCTTTACCGATTGTCACCTCTTCAGCCGTGATTCCTCAGGAGATGACCTTTGATTTTGTTACTAACCTGAACAAGATGATGGATTACTTGAAGAATCAACACGAAACTCAACATCATACCAACCAGATGTTGTTCAATGCTATTACCCGTCTTCAACAAGAATTTGCTCAAGGTCCTGGATCGTCTTCAGTGTCAAGCACAATATCTCCCTTACAACCTACACATTTCAGTTTTGCAGGAGATTTAGGTGCATGGGGCTTAAGAAGTCACGTGACGCACACTGAAAGCATCATCACTAATCTGTGTTCCACTTTGCCAACCTCAATTCCATCATTTCAAACACCATCTTCAGGATTAATAGGGGGTTTTACAAATTATGCATATAAATTTGTTAATCCTAATCCTAATCCTAATAACCTTGATGTAGGAAATTCCGTAGCTAGAAAACTGCAGGAATTAAGGGAAATGGTCATGAACGTTCCAGGCGTTGCATCTCCCATGCATAGATCATCTCCAACATGCTACAACGATACCCGTTTTGTACTTGCTATTACCTATGCGGAATTATCCAAGAGATTTATTGTCCCTCAAATAAAGCAGTACGATGGTACTACAGACCCAATGGAGCATGTAGCACTCTATCAAGAGAAAATGGATGTCATCCATATCCCTTTGTCATATTAAGAAGTCTGTTTATGCAGAGTCATTGGATCAACATTAACGAGAGTAGCCTTAAGATGGCTCATAAATCAACCTTTGGGTTCTATTGGATCTTATGCACAATTAATTGACATGTTCACTAATCAATTTTCTTGTAACAAGGTATTTGAAAAACTTACTAGTGATTTATATCAGATAACTCAGCAACCTTAAGAAACTCTTAAAGATTATTTGAGCAGGTTCAATAAAGAAGCAATGGACATACCAAACCTGGACATGTCAACTGCAACTGAAGCATTCAGGATAGGTCTCAAGAAGGACTCGACATATTATAAAGACCTAGTCAAAAACCCATGCAATAAACTTGAAGATGTCAGAACAAGAGCCATTCAATTCATACGTCTTGAAGAAGACTGGCTAATCCAAGAGAAGAATGCTAAAGAGACTCCTGTTTATGAAAGCACTGCCAGGAAGGCAGAATCCTCCCATCATAAGCATAATAGGGGAAAATCATACACTAAATCTGAAGATCTTAAAATTAATTCTATTGAAGATGCTATAGATAATGACGATTTTGAATTTCCAAAAATTGATGACCATTGTCTTTTTGTCAATATTACAGGACTATTATGTGAAATGGACAACTTGGGTGAAAAAGCAAGATGGCCCAAGAAAAAATGAAAAATCAACAGCTTGAAAAGATAAGTCAAAATGGTGTGCCTACCATGAGGACTTTGGCCATACTACAGACAACTGTATTGCCCTTCTTAAGGAGATCAGCCATCTATTATCTAAAGGCCATCTTAAGGAGTTGTTAGGTAGAAGGAAAGGGCATGCTGAAGCTAAGGAGTTCCTTCCAAAAATACCTCAGTCACCCCCAATGGCCACAAAAACTATCAATGTCATCTCTGGAGGCTCAAAAATTTGCGGTACAACTTATTCAGCAGCAAATCGTCATGCCAAGGAATCAAAAGAAGACAAATTGATTACACCAGTCATGTATTCTATAAGATGTGAAGATCTGAAGATAACCTTTGATGAAGATGATGAGACAGAAATCACGGGTCCCCATCATGACGGTCTTGTTGTCCCCTTGCAGATTGCAAATTGTAGGGTGAAGAGGACTCTTGTTGACAATGAAAGCTCTGTCAACCTGATGATGCTCAGCACCTTGAAGGAAATGGATATTCCAGATTCTAAAGTCATAAATATTTCCTCTGTTTTGATTGGATTCAGTGGTGAGACCAAGCAAACAGTCGGGGAAGTCAAGTTTCCCGTATATGTGGAAGGTGTCAACTCTATGGAAAGGTTCTGTGTTATAGACTGCTCATCTTCTCACAATGTCATTCTAGGCAGGCCTTAGATACATAATATGAGAGCCATCCCGTCCACATATCACCAATGTGTTAAGCTGCCCATGTCCTGGGGAGTAATCAAACTTAAAGGTGACCAGCAGGTCTCTAAGGAATGTTATAAGACGTCCATGAAAGCTTTTACTCATCCTCGTCAAGCATAACAATAAAAGAAGAAGGTCAGAGATGTTCTAGAAGCTGTCAAACATGAAGTTAAAGATGTACCCGTTGACATCTCTGATCCAGAAAAGAAGGTACTAATTGGAACAGACATTCCTCAAGATGTAGAGGAAGAGTTAATAGAATTTTTGAAGAGCAGATTCAGGTGATTTTCTTGGAAGCAAGAGGATATGACAGGAATAAGCAAAGATGTAATCACTCACAAGTTGAACATTTACCCCACTGTTAAGCCTGTCCATTAGAAAAGAAGAAAAATTTGCTCATGAATGCAATCAAATTATCAAAGAAAATGTGGACAGACTGTTGAAGTCTAAGATGATTAGAGAAGTTAATTACCCAAGATGGCTAGCTAATGTAGTGCTGGTAGAAAAGAAGAACGGCAAGTGGTGTGTCTGCGTTGACTATACAGACTTGAACAAGGCATGCCCTAAAGATCCTTTCCCCTTACCACATATTGGCTCATTAGTCGATTCCACGGCGGGACATAACATCTTGACCTTTATGGACGCATCTTCAGGATTTCAACAGATTCAGATGGAGCCTTCAGATCAAAAAGATACAACCTTTATGACTCCGGAAGGAATATATTGCTACATAGCAATGCCGTTTGGTTTGAAGAACGCAGGGGAAACTTATTAACGGCTAGTCAACAAGATGTTCAAAGACAAGATGGTAAAAACTATGGAAGTTTATATAGATGACATGGTGGTCAAGTCAAAGAATATTGAAGATCACATGCAGCATCTTGAAGAAGCTTTTGACATCTTAGAAGCTTTCAATATGAAGTTAAATCCAGCAAAATGTAACTTTGGAGTTCGAGCAGGGAAGTTCTTAGGTTACTGTTGTGAGTATTTTTCAGCATGGTGACATCTTCAGTTGATCCTGCATATCAAGATGTCATTCCACTGTAAGTATTGTTTCAATATTTACTTATTTAATATTTCCTAATATATTTATTCTTATTTTCCAGTAATTAAGAGAGAAGAAATGCGGGATATTCTCCAGCACGTTCATCATATCTTCAACGGCTAGGGCGACTTGGTCTCACGGAGGTTGAAAGGATAAGACTATATCCCGAGATTGTAGGAACCGTATTTGACTCTTTCATACTTATTTATATTTAAGGGGAAATGGAGAAGAAGGACACTAATGCTCATACGCACACACTCTACACACAAGCTCTTGTAATCTTCTCCATTGTCTTCCAAAGTTGTACTCATAATCATCATAGTGAAACTTTTAAGGTTGGAGACCTAACTCCCGGGGTTTTTTCCAAAGAGGTTATCACCTCCAAGGTTTTCCTCGTTAACAAATCGCGGTGTCATTATTTCATTTTCTTGCTTTTGTTCCATATAGTCGAATTCCATAGTCCCCTCCTTATTGTTCAATCCATACACTAATCAAAGTTAAGATTCAACTCTATTGTTTTTTCTACCAAAACAATTTGGCGCCCACCTGAAATTACCCGGATCCGAGAGGCAGCGCAATCGCGCCCCGGCATCTGGCATTTCCCGCCTTGCAGCGTTTTCGTTGGTGGAGGTGTCTCGCTGTGTTTTGCTTTGTAGAGTCGCCACGCCGTTTTTATTATTAAGCCCAAAACATTGAAAAAGGGCATCAGTTTAAAAATAATAATAAACTGTTTTTGTGTGATGAGATTTTGAGTTCGGAGGTCAGGTTACTCCTCGGGAAGAGAATATTAGAATCTTAGAGCTCACCCGAGTCGCCTCGTAAAAACGAGTCTTTCGGTACCCCTTATATTCTTTAATTGTTGTGTGTGTGTGTGCTTTTAAAAATGCATGCTGTATCGGATGTCTACATTGTACACTGCTTTATTGAAATGTATTGAAATAGTGTAGGAAGGAAGCCTTACCAATGTTGGTTCGTGTCTGTCTTCCGCTGGGGAATAGTGCTTGAGGATGGAATAATGCTCCGGGACGGACCGGGATTGCTTTGGAAGGAGTCGGTTGTCTGCGGACAGAGCTTCGGCGTGCCTCAGGATTGTCAAGTGTGCCCTCGGGCAGAGTTTCGACGTGGGTTGGAATCGTCGGTTGGATTCGGGCAGAGGTTCGGCGTGCGTTGGAATCGTCGGTTGGATTCGGGCAGAGGTTCGGCGTGGGTTGGAATCGTCGGTTGGATTCGGGCAGAGGTTCGGCGTGGGTTGGAATCGTCGGTTGGATTCGGGCAGAGGTTCGACGTGGGCCGGGATCGTCGGTTTGACTCGGAAAGAGCCGGGATGCCTCGGGAAAGACCAGGCAAGGCCTCGGAGTACCACGAGGGGCCTCAGAGTACCTCGAGAGTGCCTCGGGGCAGTACGGGAGCGTCGCGGGAGCGCTCGGAGAGGCTTCGGAGCACCACAAGGGAGCTCGGAAGGCCTCGGAAGGATCCGAAAGGGGCCGAGATTGCCCCGAAGGGTCTTAGAGGGGAGCCTGAAGGCTGGGGGGAGAGGAGAGAAGAGGGAGGTATGAAAAATGAGGGAGGGGGAGCCCTCTATTTATAGTGTAGGAAAAATGCAAAGAGGTCCGTACGGACCTCTTAGGTAATTATAGATTTCCGGGATTTGAGGGAATCTCGTGGACTTTAAGGGGATTTTCGTAATGATTATGTCTAGCGGGAATCAAGCCTGATCGTAGTTCGTGTGTGGGGTGAGTGTTGTGTACGAGGATGTGAGCTGTCCTCTAACTGAGACTCTGTGTGTGGACGTGGTGGTGTCCTGTGGGTGACCGCATAGGTCGATGGCTGGACCCTGTGATAGGATTCCTACGTATCCCTGGCGGGAATCAAGCCTGGTCGTAGTTCAGAGGTCGCGAAATTGTGAGTGCGAGCGTGGTGGTGCCCTGAAGTGTTGTATGACCGCCGAGGTCAATGGTAAGGACGTGGTGGTGTCCTAAAATGTGGTGACCGCCGAGGTCAATTGTGAGGACGTGGTGGTGTCCTGGGATGGAAATTTTACGATTTTCCTAATCGGGTGCTTTAAGGCCTTCCGGGCCGGAGATAGTGATTTGAGAGGTTTATACGGTCTTCCGGACCGAGTGGTTTAAAGCCTTCCGGGCTGGAGATAGTTTGGGGGAGGTTTATACGGTCTTCCGGACCGAGTGGTTTAAAGCCTTCCGGGCTGAAGATAGTAGTTTGGCTGATTTATACAGTCTCCCGGACTGAGTGGTTTAAAGCCTTCCGGGCTGAAGATAGTAGTTTGGCTGATTTATACAGTCTCCCGGACTGAGTGGTTTAAAGCCTTCCGGGCTGAAGATAGTGTGAGGACTTGAATCATCTTCTGGTTGCAGTTTGCCATGCGTGAGGACTTTGAATCGTCTTCTGGCTGCGGTTTGCCATGCGTGAGGACTTTGAATCGTCTTCTGGCTGCGGTTTGCCATGCGTGAGGACTTTGAATCGTCTTCTGGCTGCGGTTTGCCATGCGTGAGGACTTTGAATCGTCTTCTGGCTGCGGTTTGCCATGCGTGAGGACTTTGAATCGTCTTCTGGCTGCGGTTTGCCATGCGTGAGGACTTTGAATCGTCTTCTGGCTGTGGTTTTGGAGGCATGGCTGCCTTGTGCTTTGATTGCGAGAGGTGTGAATGCCTTGCGCTTTACCTGCTGGGGAGAAGGTTGGACTTACGATGACTGCCGGTGTTCGTCTATTGGGGATCATCGTGGCCTTGTAGGGACTTTTTTCTGCTTAGAAGGTGACTTCGGGCTTACTTTTATGGCCGAAAAAGGCGAGGAGCATATAAAATGATTTTCTTTGAACGTGTCTCTACCCTAAGTGAGACTGATTTGGGGGTGTTTACCCTGTGTTGAGACCTAGTTTAGGAGTATGAACCTAAGTTGTGACCTAGTTCAGGAGTATGACCTAAGTTGGGGTTTAGTTTCAGGAGTATGAACCTAAATTGGGACCTAGTTCAGGAGTATGACCTAAGTTGGGACCTAGTTCAGGAGTATGACCTAAGTTGGGACATAGTTCAGGAATATGACCTAAGTTGGGGTTTAGTTTCAGGAGTATGAACCTAAATTGGGACCTAGTTCAGGAGTATGACCTAAGTTGGGGTTTAGTTTCAGGAGTATGAACCTAAATTGGGACCTAGTTCAGGAATATGACCTAAGTTGGGGTTTAGTTTCAGGAGTATGAACCTAAATTGGGACCTAGTTCAGAATATGACCTAAGTTGGGGTTTAGTTTCGTGGAGTATGAACCTAAATTGGGACATAGTTCAGGAATATGACCTAAGTTGGGGTTTAGTTTCAGGAGTATGAACCTAAATTGGGACCTAGTTCAGGAATATCACCTAAGTTGGGGTTTAGTTTCAAGAGTATGAACCTAAATTTGGACCTAGTTCAGGAATATGACCTAAGTTGGGGTTTAGTTTCAGGAGTATGAACCTAAATTGGGACCTAGTTCAGGAATATGACCTAAGTTGGGGTTTAGTTTCAGGAGTATGAACCTAAATTGGGACCTAGTTCAGGAATATGACCTAAGTTGGGGTTTAGTTTCAGGAGTATGATCCTAAATTGGGACCTAGTTCAGGAGTATGACCTAAGTTGGGACCTAGTTCAGGAGTATGACCTAAGTTGGGACCTAGTTCAGGAGTATGACCTAAGTTGAGTTTGATGGGCATTTTGTGGATCCTGTATGGAACTTTGTTTGTGGGAATTTTTGGAAAGGCATCATGCCATGCTGGGATTCTTCTTTTATGTAGCATTTATTACAGCTATGTCTTGCGTTTGAAGTTTATTGACATACCTTTGCTGTGTTTACCTGCAGGAGGAGGCGCCTTTGTGAGGATGAAGTTGAATTGTTGAGGACGTGGGGCGCCTCTGACCGAGATGAAGAGGACGTGGTGGCGTCTCTGGCTGAATTGCTTAAGTGTTAGAGGGCATGGGGAGCCTCTGATCGAGTTGTTGAAATGTTGAGGACGTGTGGCGCCCCTGACCGAAGTTGCTGAAATGCTGCGGATGCGCTGGCGTTTTTGACCGAAGTCGCTGAAAGGATGAGGACGCGATGGCGCCTTTGTCCGAACTTGCTGTGAGGGCGAGGTGGCGCCTCTGTATGAACTTGCGGTGAGGGCGAGGTGGCGCCGCTGTCTGAACATGCGGTGAGGGCGAGGTTACGCCTTTGTCTGGACTTGTGGTGAGGGCGAGGTTACGCCTCTGTCTGAGATGATGAGGTGGCTGGCGGAGGCACCGAGATGCCGGATTTCTCGCTTGTGGAGGATGATGATGATGAGTCGGATTAGGGCTCTTTTGCTTTCCCTCTTTCCGTTGTTTTTTTTTTTGTAGAGCAACAGTCATTTTGTACCTGTAATAAAACACTTGCACAGCAAAGTATTTTATTTTAAGATGTAATGTCGTTTTTGTGATTCCCGGGAATTGTCCTAGGAATGGTTGCTATTTTTTTTTTGTGCATGCCACGTGAGCTGGGAATGCATTTGTGGTTAGTGGAGGCTGAGGCAGCTTTGGCAGGTTTTCTGAGCAATAAATGGGCAGCCTTTCGATGGGGCCGTGAGCGGCGGCGGAGTGATGTCTCCCGGGACGCGTTTTCTTTGTGCTTGATAGCCACTCTTTTCGGGTTTAGCTACCTCAGAGTATGTGACGGTGCTCTGTTGGATGTGGCAGGCCATTGTCGGGCGGACGAGGATATCGTTCCTTTGGTTCCGGGGGAAACCTTCCACGGTGTAGATCGTCTGGTGATGAGGGACCGATTCATGTGGGGGGAAGCCCCTGCTTTCCTTGCATTATGGTTGCGAGAGATGCTTCAAGCCATGCATGAGTCTCCGGCGTCTCTTTGTCCGTGGACGTTTGCTCAGTGACCTCTTGTCTTGGACATGGATCAGTCTGCTTGGGAGAGATGGATGGCATATCTTGGTATGCATCAGATCCGTTGGTGGGTTTCCCTTTGGGAGATTGAGACTAGGAGGGCCTGTCAGGAAGGTTCCTATGTTGTCAGAGTTACGTGTTTGCCTTGGTCCTCTTTCTATGTTCCGTTACTTGTTTCCCGGCAGTTCGGGATGAGGCAGAAGCCTTTGCTGGGCTGGGATGACATTGTCAATGTGGAGAGCTTCTTTCTGCATGACAGATCCTGATGCCTTTCTGTATTTTCTGAGGGTATGGAAGTATTCCGCTTTCCCTCCTGTGGTGCTCCTTAGATGCCGGGAGAATGTTGTCTTGACCACCGAGTACCTGGATTGGTATAAGTAGCATATCGGGCACTCCAAGTGGTTTTGGGGAGCGGGCGTGAAGCAATTCTGGGGCAAGATTGTCGTCTCGCCTATAGCCTTAGGAGTGCGAAGCTTGGTCTAACCCTCGTGATGTCATAGGAGACGCTTTGTTTGACTATAGGACTCGAGTTGACAGACCGGCGGGGAGAGGTCCCCGTGCACTCGTAGGGAGGAGATCCGAGCCGAGGCACGGGTGAACGATGCTCTGAGAGCGACTGGTTCGTTTGACACGACTAGGAGGACTCCTGATCTCGGAATGAGGGAGACAGAACTCGCTCATGTGGAATGAAAGAAGACTCGTTGGGGACGAGGGAAGAAAGGAAAGAGTGACGAAGGGCCAATCGCGAGTAGCATGGAATGACCTTCTGAAACACTAAGTATCCATTCATTGCCATTGCAGACACATTGATTGTTAAATGTTTTAAGTTGTCTTTTAGCATGTTGTGAATCGAGAGTAGACCGTGCTTGAACTCATCAAAAAGTGTTTTAACTGTGATGATTTGTGATTTACTTTTAAAGCTTTGTCGAGACGCAAAATCTCTTGTTTGCTTCTTTTCTGAGCCTTGGTGGCGTCAATTTTTGGAATTTTGTGTATTCCTTAGACCGAACCAATGAAGGCTGCCTACGTTCCCCTCGGACTGAGAGGCTCAGGTCTGCGTAGTTCGACCCTCTTTTGTGGAAGAAATGACTCGTAATGTACACTTGCAAGGGCGTTTATTTTTGAAAATGTGGGAACGGGTCCCCTTTTGTGTGAATGCCTTATTTGATGTAGGCACAAAAGAAATGCTTTTGGGTTTGACTCTTTTGAGAGAGTATGAGTACTGAAAAGCTTGTAAAAGTGTATAGAAGCCCTTGCTGACAGAAAATCAGTGTTTAGCTCTATTTTCCTATTTTTGTAGAAAAAGAAGACTTGTCGAGACATTTGAAAACTTGATTTGTTCACAATGATCACTTGTTTGCTTAAAACCCTTTGTTGATGTTCAGGTTATTCAACAATAAAACTTGATATGCTTGATTAATCATGAGGAGAAAGTCAACCGGTATCAAGGATCGAGTTGGTCTGGTATGAAAGAAGGTTTGTGTATAGGAGAGGTCATTAATGAGACCGGGTTTGTGGATTTGTATGTGTTTATGACCGGACCATTTCTGGTTGCCTACGTTCCCCTTAAGACAAGGAGCTCAGGTCGACGTAGTTCGGGGTCGAACCGTGTTTGGCTTTGGGGCCAGGGCATGAATATTTGTGCGGCCTTTGACGAAAAGGCTCGGAAAGCTGAATGATGAGGCACGGGCCTTGAGGTGATTTCTTGACAAGTCGTATTTGACAGTCTTTTCAGTGACTCCCTTGCTTCTTGATCGTTGGCTCTGGGTCTTTGACCTCATTTATTTTTGTGAAGCTTCTGCTTGAGCTCTTTTTTTTTGTAGCTTCTGCTTGAGCTTTTTTTTTTGTAGCTTCTGCTTGAGCTTCTTTTTTTTTGTGCAGCTTCTGCTTGAGCTCTTTTTTTTTTGAAGCATTTGAGGGCGAAGGCAAGCCCCTGCTTGAACTTTCTTGATGCGCACGAGGGCGAAGGCAAGCCCCTAGATTGTTGTCGACATGGGGTCAATCTTTTGATGCTGAGTGACCTTTTGTTGTCCTTTGATGTTCCTGCCGTCGTTGACTTGGTCAAAGTGATGGTGGGGACATATTTTGGAAAGTGTATGGCTTGATGGAGGCCTTTGTGTGGGGTATGGTAAGGTGTATGGGGAGCTACTGATTGACTTTCTCACACCAATTAATCAAAGCATTAATCATTTGTGGAATTACTTGTTGAGCAATGCAAGTGATCACATAGAACAAAACCATTTCATTAAATGTAATATGGGGTGCAAAATAATGTCTCAAGTCTAGCAAGAAAAGAAAGAAAACTTTCGTATGGAAAATTGAAGACTTAATTACAATGTCCGAGGAGGACTTGATTGAATGAGAACAGTTCTAGAACCTGCGAGGTTTGACTGTATGATTTTTTGATTGCGTCTCTTTGGACTCTTCAGCAGTTCCCAAATTCATTTTGGTTATAACATTCTCGGCAGCTTGGGCCCGATTTTTCTCTCGTTTGACAACATGCTTAAAGATTTGTTTAATGCATTGTTCATTAATGTGTCTCAAGGCTTTATCAAGTGAATCATTATTAACTGTTTTGGTTAGTTAATTTATCATTTGTTAAAGTGGCAATGAGGGGATACTCAGAAAGGTCGAACTTTTATTCGAAACATAAAGAAGCGCGATTTTTGTTACAAACACATAATCTTCAGGCGTAAAGCCGTCAGACGACTCGAGAGACTTAAACTTTAAACACAACAGACTCGGGGTCTTTTATTTCGAAGCTAGACTCTAGGAGACGGGGGGTTAATCCAAGCTTCTCGACCTATCTCTTCTTGCTAGCTGTTGGTCCGCATTTGTGAATGTTACGCCGTTTTTGATGCTGCCACTTGCTCGGCCTGTCTCGAACTGCCTTATCTCCGGGGAGGGCTCGATCCATCCCTTGGTGTACCCTGATTCTGGAAAGGAATGTTGGGGAATAACCATTCTTGGATTCTTTCTTCCGAATTCTTCATTGCGGAAGCCCCAGGTTCCGTCTTCACGTCCCCAATCATCACAGAAATTTGCCGAGGACTTATCCACCATGCTTACCCCGTCATTTCTAGGGAAAGGGTTTCCGACTGTGTTGGGACCGCAGGGGCGTTCCAACTTTCCCTCTTCGATTAGCCCTTGGACCACTTGTTTTAGCACGAAGCAATGGTCGGTAGTGTGACCGGGGTAGTTGTGGAAGGCACAGTGTTTGCTCATGTCCATGTTAGGCTTGCGAGTCTTTGGTTGGAAATTCTCAAGGGGTTTGAGAATGTTCCTCTTTACTAGTGTCTCGAGGACTTGGCTCAAGGGCATCCCGAGGTTATCAAAATGCTGGAACTGTGGTATGCGAGGGGGATTGTCGTTCCTCGGGGGTGCTTGATCGCGGTTTACTTGAGCTCCGTCTCCGGATGTAGTGGACTGCCCGGTAACCTCTTTCTTCTTGTTTGGAGGTGTTTGGTAACCTTTTTCCTTTTGCTTAAGGAAACTCTTCCGTTGTATCTCCTTTGCATGTTCTGCCAACCAAGCCATATGGGGTCGCAGGCGCAGGGCAGCCGCCATTTTCTCGGGACGGAGACCGAAGAGGGAGGTGGATCGCGAGATGGGATCGCCATTCGGAGTCTTGGGGAGGCGCTTGAGTGTATACCAACCCATATCCTGGATTGTTGAAATTGGGGGCGTAATTGCCTGGACCACTAAGGGTTGTGTTTAGGAATTGGGGAAATGCTTCATTAGCCCCAAGTGGCAATCCAGCGGGTGGAAGGTTTGAAATGTCGGGATATCCGCCTGGGATGTCCGTCCTGGTAAACATTGGGATTTCAAGTTGTGGTCGCTGGGACTCATACAGAGGCACAAGATTGAATTCCAGGGATATTGAGAGGTGTTAGGATTTGAGGGAGCGGGCCCATAGGTGTGCCGAGGTTGGAAAATCGTAGCCGTTTGACCGAGGCTCGAATGGAGCTGAGCGGGAGTTGCCTTGCATTGCTAAGTTTCCGTGGATTTGTGAAGGAGGGACCCGCCGATAGCATTGAGAGACCGGGGAGCCGATATTTCTCCGTCTTCTATGAGAACGACGGTCCCATCAGTTGGGAACCACGACGGCTTCGACGGCGCATGGCATATTCAATCCAAGCCCGCCGCACTTCTCAAGGCCGAGAGCCTTAAAAGCTTGCCAAACTTCTTCCATTGTTTGGAAATTTCCGGGCGGGGTTCCGTTTCCCACCGTTATCCGTCGATCCCGCACATGGGAGTAGCTGACGGTGTGGACCGCTGAACCGGAAGGGCCGCTCTGACCTTGTGACCTCAATATCAAAAGGCGGCTCCCGGGTATTCTCAACCACTCTCGGTTCGCCGAGAGGGGTGACGGGCAAGGTTTAGACACAGAATGACCTCTCGGGATAAAAAGGGGGAAAGCTCACGTGGCATGCGGTTTCCGTTTCTTTTATATTTATTATTTTTTTTGTTGTTTTAATTTACTTAAAACGTGTTTTCTCAGAGTCCTAGGTAGGTTGGAAAAGATTGCTCTTCTTTTTCGCAACTATGCTAGATCCCGGGTCGTTGAGACCATCCGTGCGGCTATAAGCCCCTCGTTTTGCACCCGTATTTCGACATCCCAGCGGACACCCCGGCGAGGGTCCTATAGTGCAAGCGGTTTCCACCGGCCTAAAAGAAAAATCGAACCTAAGGACCGAGCCTGTCATGTTCGTTTTGATGCGTTAGCCATGTGAATAGTGAACCGAGCTGGCCACTGAGTCAAGATCAGGTCAAGAGTTCGGCATGACCTTCTTTTGCCTTGCTTGCGCAAGGGATCCGTGACGTTAGGCGTTGGGCCGGGTCATATCGTCATGGCTGACGTGTCAAAGGCTTGATGACATGGTGTCATGTGAGCATGGATGTATATCCGGGACGGAACATCGTCTGGGTATAGCTTCGGAAATCAAGATCAGGTCAAGATTTTAGTATGACCTTTCATCGCTTTGCTTGCGCAAGGAATCTTGAGTTCCGAGCTTAGACTCAGAAAATGGCCGGCATGGTATATGAATCCAGCCGTATGACACTGGACGGGTAAAACCAACCGAGTCCGGACAGCAGTGTGATCTCAAGACTCAAACGTACATGGTTGACGCTTGGCTAGATGGGATGTTTGGAATGATCCCGTGCGCGTCCAAGAGGCCTAGGAAGACCTAACGGATCGCAACCGAGACCACTCCGGGTTGAGGGTTGTAGTGTGCAGTGTATCCGAGGCAGCAGCGCGTAGCGTGCGGTGTAACCGAGGCAAAGCAGTAGTAGTGTGCGGTGTAACCGAGGCAAGAGGGCAGGAAGCAAACATAGTGTGCGGTCTCTAAAATTCTTTTTCTGAGTAAAACATAAGTTTTTTAGAAGAATTTTAAATGTATGCACAGATGTATATTGATGCATTTATTATTTTTTTGTATTTTTATTTTTTTTTGTAAAATAAAAAAAAAATAAAGCACATGCACACACACACAACAGTTAAAGAAAGGGGTAAAATGAAAGTTTGACCCTCATCATCGTTTTAAAAATATTTTGTTTTGTTTAAAAGTTTTTAAAACAAATGTTCCCAATGAGTCGCCAACCGAAATTACCCGGATCCGAGAGGCAGCCGCAATCGCGCCCGCATCCGGGCATTTCCCGCCTTGCGCCCGTTTTGTTGGTGGAGGTGTCTCGCCGTGTTTTGCTTTGTAGAGTCGCCACGCCGTTTTTATTATTAAGCCCAAAACATTGAAAAAGGGCATCGCTTAAAAATAATAATAAACTCGTTTTGTGTGATGAGATTTTGAGTTCGGAGGTCAGGTTACTCCTCGGGAAGAGAATATTAGAATATTAGAGCTCACCCGAGTCGCCTCGTAAAAACGAGTCTTTCGGTACCCCTAATATTCTTTAATTGTTGTGTGTGTGTGTGTGCTTTTAAAAATGCATGCTGTATCGGATGTCTACATTGTACACTGCATTATTGAAATGTATTGAAATAGTAATGGAAGGAAGCCTTACCAATGTTGGTTCGTGTCTGTCTTCCGCTGGGGAATAGTGTTCGAGGATGGAATAATGCTCCGGACGGACCGGGATTGCTTTGGAAGGAGCCTGGTTGTCGCGGACAGAGCTTCGCGTGCCTGATTGTCAAGTGTGCACTGGCGCAGTTTCGGCGTGGGTTGGAATCGCTCATTGGATTCGGGCAGAGGTTCTACGTGCGTTGGAATCGTCTGGTTGGATTCGCAGGTTCGGCGAATCGGCTGGATTCTGGGCAGGTTCGGCGTGGGTTGGAATCGCTGGATTCGGCAGAGGTTCGGCGTGGGATTGGGATCGCCGGTTTGACTCTGAAAGAGCCGGACGCCTGGGAAAGACTGTGCAAGGCCTCGGAGTACCACGAGGGGCCTCAGAGTACCTCGAGAGTGCCTCGGGCAGCGGGAGCCGTCGCGGGAGCGCTCGGAGAGGCTTCGGAGCACCACAAGGGAGCTCGGAAGGCCTCGGAAGGATCCGAAAGGGGCCGGGATTGCCCCGAAGGGTCTTAGAGGGGAGCCTGAAGGCTGGGGGGAGAGGAGAGAAGAGGGAGGTGTGAAAAATGAGGGAGGGGGAGCCCTCTATTTATAGTGTAGGAAAACTGCAAAGAGGTCCGTACGGACCTCTTAGGTAATTATAGATTTCCGGGATTTGAGGGAATCTCGTGGACTTTAAGGGGATTTTCGTAATGATTATGTCTGGTGCAAAGAGGTCCGTACGGACCTTTTGGCATGCAAAGAGGTCCGTACGGACTTTCCATGCTCTTGTGAATGTGATGGCAAGCTAGCTCTCGTCGAGAGCTTTCCAACCATATATGGCACGTCTCAATCGGAGTTCGTATGAAGGAGTTATGACCTCCGGAAGTTTGCCTCTGGTTTTGTCGTATGCTGGGATGGAGAGCGATCCAGATTGGGGTACTTACAACGGCGGGCCCCATTTATAACGACATTAACGACTTCTGAACTGTAGTTACTGATCTTTGAGGTCACCTATGGCGACAACCCTTGTTAGTCGCTGATAAATACACAAAGACAAGATTCCGTCCTTTGAACTTACATTATCTCCATATAATGACGGGCTATAACGGGCTTCTGGCCCGCGGGTTCTCGCCAATGTTCATAAGGAAATCCTGATCACCTTTAGCTGTCCTTGGGCCCATTATCATGGGCCTTGATCCATAATTGTCGAATTGGGCCTCATATTAACAGGCTGGGCCCAATGAAATGCCCATTTTTCACGTTCACATCAGTAGCCCCCAAGTTTGAGATCTAGATTATTTATGATCTCGTCGAGAAATTACAGTTGTCGCATAAGTTCCCGACGATTGATTGCCGCTTGGCTATATGGCGATACCAGTTGACACATACCCGGCCACGTGTCGTCTCCCTGCTGATTGATATGGACGGTTCGTCAGGTCCGTACTACCATTTCGAATTTTGTGCCCTTAATGATATCTCCTCAATAATGAGGGGGAATTTCAAAATTCGAACATCTATAGTATAAAACAAAGGGGTGTTTTGAACAGTAGTATGAATAGTTTCACTTGCCGAAATTCCCATTTTGCCCTCACTATTTTGTCCCTTTCCCATTTTGCCCTTAAAAATTTTCTTTTTTTTAAATTAAAAAAAAACGTGGCCTTGGACACGGGCTTAGGCTAGTCATTTAATATTTTGAAAAACTCCCCAACACCCTTTCATCTTCCTTGGGTAAGGTCAGCCCCCAATCCTTTCATTCTCACTTCAGTTACTCAGCATTCCAAAACCTTCTTGCTTTCTCCGGCGAACCCATTTCCATTTCCGGCTTTCCCTTTGCTTTTCTGTCCCTATTTTTCGTTCGTTTTCACCCATTTCGTGTTCCTTTCTGCCTCACGCTCATTAAATTACTCTTTTCAACCTGTCTGGGGGTGTTTCTGAAGGATTTCAAACTTCTTAAAGTTTTCGGCCTAAACTCCGACCATTCTTCAAGTCTTCATCCATTTCTGCAAATTTCCAGGTATAATTTCTAATCCTTCAAATTTTCACTTTTATTCCAACTCCTGAATCTCGCATGAATGGCTAGGACTAAATCTTGTGCTAGAACTATTAGATTTGGTCAAAGTAAGAAAAGTGGGGGGTTTTATAGAGTAGACATGGGGGGTCTAGGCTCGAATCCCGCGTGAGGATCTCAATATGATGCTCATGCGGCATGGTGCTGATGTCGCCATTTTGAATGCCTTAGAAATTAGGGGTCCTCCCTTTTTACACAAGTCTGTACCCATGAAGACTTTCTTCACTACTTGGGAACTTTGCACACACATTTGCGACTTCTACCATCCTCTTTTTGACTCTGATTTTTCGGATACTGACTATCCCACTGCTTTCAATTTACGTAGTCATCGCTTCTATAAACAGGTTCTCTCTTCCAGTGAATTTGGCGACATGTCTTCCTCCAGCCACGATGTCTCTGATACGCGGGTTGCGAAAACCCCTTCACAACATCAAGTCTCTCACGAGATCCCTTCCTCCATTGTCGCTAATATAAGTATTCCTTCCTCTTCCTTAGATTTTCAAACACCCCTTCATGTCAAGTATGGCATTAACCAAAATTTCAACATCAACAATGAGTTAATGGACTATAGAGGGGAGGTTAGTCACGTCATGTCGGCCAAATAGCATATTAGTATCCAAAGTTTCACATGAATTGTAATTTAAATTTTAATATTGCATTTTTAGCAATTTAGTGCCTAATGTTTACATTTTGTTACGAAGTGGGTACTTTTTGGATGGTCATGGACTGAAGCTACCAAATTGAACGAAAAATCTAACAAACTTTTTTAAAAATTGCATTTTCTACCTATAAAGTTCAATAATTGTTTATTTTGCCCCCAATTTACTTAAAACTATACAAATCCCAAAATTTTATTTTTTTAATAGAAAAAACCTTAAAAAAAACAGAAAAAGACCAAATTTTCAAAAACAAATATTTATCTATATATTCTTATAAATAAATAATTATTTTTTAACAATTATTTATTACACTAAAAATATATTAAATTAATCAAAAAATTATAATTATTTTTTAGAATCATTCTGTTAATAAATAAGATTATTATTTAGCAATGAATATTTCTTTATTAACAATATAGGGATGACTAGTTTTCAAAAGAGGAGACACCTTTTTTTTTAATTTAAAATGAAAGAGGTAGAATCCTTAAAAATAATTACTTGTATTAAATTTATTTAAAATTTTAAATAAATCATTTCAATTTTTACTCTTGATAAAAGAAGAAATAGTGATCTAATAAATAACAACTTAAGTCATCCTTAGGGATGGCAAAAACCCGAAACCCGCCCCGAACCCGAAAAGACCCGCCCCCTAATAGGCCGGGTTTGGGAAGCAATTTTGAAAACTCGCCGGGTTTTTATAGGGTTCGAGTTTACCCCGCCCTGCCTCGAACCCGCCCCGATTAGGTATGAAATTACTTAAATACCCTTACTGAATACTGCCTAAGCTTGCTTCTCAATGACTGTGGAAATGGAGTTCCTCATAGCTTACAATGTGCCTATTAAATATTTTCATGCACTACCTCTTTACGAATTTAGTTATTTTCCTTAGATGTGGAGCAATAGATTTAAGGTAACTTTTGGTTATCTTCTTTATATTGTAGTATGCGAAAACTAGTCGAAATGTGTACTTGTTTGAAATGAAATAATTCCCATTAATTTTCATGAGATAAAAAAATATTAAAAAAAATTGAAGTTGTTCAAACTTTCATTTTGGTTAACTATCGGCGCGGGGCGGGGCGGGCTCGGGTAATGCAAATAACGGGGCTGGGCGAATTCGGGTAATTGTAGATCACTATAGGGGCGGGTTTGGGAAATGAAGAACCCGCCCCGAACCCGACCCATTGTCATCCCTAGTCATCCTCAAAACTATTGTTCCCCACCATCTTCACTGTCAACCACCGCATGCTCACCACCATTATCGCCCCACCGTAGGGATGATAATTAATGGAGTATTTAAACTATATAAAAGGTGTATAGTTGAGTAAAGGAAAAATTGCATCAAAAGTATCCCAATTATATGGGTACTTTGGTCTTTATACCCAAACTAATTTTTGTTGCATTTGACATACCTGAATTTCTTTTTCAGTTTTTTGTTGCATCCATGGTACCTGGCTTAACGACATTCATTTTTTCAGTTAAATAAACATGTGTCGTGCATGTGATCAAATTTAAAGGGTAAAGCAAGAAATTCAACACAAAATCAAGTTAAACAACTATCAAGGTTCTAAGTGCATATCTGAAAAGTAAAAGGTGGATTAATTAATTTTTAATAAAAATATATAAAAAATATTTAAAAAATCATTTATTTGTTTAATAAATATTATTATTTTATAACATCCTTCAAAAATTCAAAAACCCACCAAAACATCATTCAAACTCACAGTTTCGATTAAAAATAAAGAAAGTGTTTCCATAGAGAAAATTAAATCAAATTAAAGTTGAAGAACAAGATCTGATTTAAAAAAAATCAGATCTAATTTTTTTGAAAAAATTTCAGATCTAAGAATCCTAAGAGAGTAGGCAGAGGGGAGAGAAGATAGAGAGGAAAGCTCTGGTATTGGTGGTGGTTGTGGCCGAAAAGAGGGGCAGAATGCAGCGATAGTGAACGACTGTAAAATAGCCATAGATGATGTTGTGAGTGAGAGAAGTTTTTATTCACCCTCGCAAGTTTACTAAATACCCCCGCATTACTATTTTCAAAAAAATGCCATTAATTGAAATGACTTTATTACCCTCAATAAATCCTAATCCCACTCCCAGGCAAGTCCCACCTTTTCTTCTCGACCTGCTACTACTATGTAGTTCTTCCCCAATTTAAGTTTCCACAAAACCTAGAAATTGAAAGAGATTTATGGCCTTTGCACGTTACCCACTTTCCAGTTGAATCCTTATCTAAACCCAATTTCAAAGTTTCAATTTTGAATTCTTCTCCTCCATTATCATCTTCACCAACAACAACAAATGGGGGTGTAGTTTTAATTCTTCTCCTCCATTATCATCTTCAGCAACAGCAACAAATGCGCAAGGACGGTCTTGATGATGAGCCTCGAAGGGTCGACCTCCCACTCCTGTCTCTACTTAGTGGTCTTCTTAATTGGAGTGACGGCGGCGGTGGCGGTGGGTGGAAGGTCATCAAAATCGTGTTTATTTTTGTTTTTCTTCTCCATAGTCCAAGCTCTATTGAGATGGCGTTCAAGCTGTTCATCTAAGCTTTTCAGATCAATCTGATCTGCTCTCACAAACTCGTCATTGTCGTTGGTCTCCTTCATCTCTGGTTCTCACACACACTGCTATTGTGAGTTGGTTGTTTGAAAATTGGGGATTAAAGTTTGGGGGAGTTTTTTTGGGTGGGTTCTCTTGAAATTTGATTATTATTGTAATTTAGAGAGAGAATAAATGGAGCTGGCAAAAATGGAAGAGAGAGAAAGAGAAGGAAAGGAGTAAGAGATGACTCATAAGGTAAATTGTATAATAGTAATAATGGGGGTGTAGTTTTAATTTTTAGAAGTAAATTTAATAATGCGGAGTTATTAAGTAAACTTACGGGGGTGAATAACAATTCCCGAAAGAGAAACCATTTTAGGGTTAGATAAGTGAATGGGGTCTCATTTGTAAATTTTTATTTTATAATATATCTCTTTTAAATTAATTTAATTTACCTTTTACTTTTTAAATTTACACTTATAACCTTGATAGTTGTCTAACTTGATTTTGTGTTGAATTTCCTATTTTACCTTTTAAGTTTTGGTCACATGCACGACACATGTCTATTTAAATGGAAAAAATAGATGTCATTAGTCCCTTGTACCATGGATGCAACTAAAATATAGTTTAGGTATGTCAAATGCAAAAAAAAATAAGTTTGGGTATAAAATCCAAAGTATCCCTATAGTTGGGGGTACTTTTGATGCAATTTTTCCTTGAGTAAATTTCGGTGCACTTTTTCCATTTAAAAATTTAGTCTTTTTTTTTTTTTTTCAAAAGTTATTATTCTGTTATAAAAAATAAAATTTTGAGAGTTGTAAAGTTTTGACGAGATGGGGGCAAAATAAACAATTATTGTACTTTTATGAGTAGGAAATGCAATTTTTAAAGAAGATCATTAGATTTTTCGTTCATTTTGTTAGCTTCCATTCATGACCATCCAAAAAGCACCCACCTGGCAACAAAATGTAAACATTAGGCACTAAATTGCCAAGTACCTGATGACGCAAAAAATGGGCAGAATCAGGGGTACCCAATCAGTCTTCGGGAACGCGGCGTTGTGTATATAGAGAAAAACTGGAAGGGAAGGCATAATGTAATTTTTAGGAGAGAGAGTGTGTAGAACCTGTGTCTTTATTTGGCTGTCCCCTTTATTTATATGAGAGAGAGCCTTTATTAAAGTGGGCTCACTTTTCAATGTCTTTGTCCGGTGAAACCTTTGGCATGCTGGATAAAAGCATCTTTCCTTTGGCATGCTGGATAAAGGCATCTTTGACCGCTGGATAAAGGAATCTTTGACCCAAGTCAGACTTAGGCTTGTACCCAGTTTAATAGACTTTGGCTTGGTCTGCATAGTGGGCTTGCGGGGCCCATTAATTGATGTTAAAGAAGTGGGCTGAGCCCGTCACATTTTATTCCGTTCAGTACCTAAATTGCAATTCATGTGAAACTTTGGGGTACTAATGTGCTGTTTATCCCGGGAAAATACACTTCACTTGCATTCTCATCTTCCCCCAATTATTCTGGTTCTTTCCAACAACCATTTCAAGCAACAACATCCCAAAGCTATAAACATCTGATTTAGACGACGCTTTCCCAAAGTTCCTAGAAAATACTTCAGGTGCAACGTAGCCTATCGTGCCCCTTCCCCGCAAACTTCATAGTAACAACGCTTTTTTCCTTGGAACACAATTTGCCAACCCAAAATCAGCAATCTTTGGGTTGAAATTTTGGTCCAAAGAATATGTTATTAGGGCTTAATGTCAAAATGAAGGATTCTTTGGGCACACCCTCGCGAAGGTACTCAATACCTTTCGCTATGCCCACAAAGAATATCCTTCATCTTGTTCCACCCAAGGAAACGGTTATTACGGTGATTTTTTTCCGAAAGAACATACTTTTCTAGTGGAACCGTTGGGTAGAAACTCGTAAACGAGAGCTCGATGAGAACCATCTCGCACAAGAATCGATACAGCAGAAAGGAATAAGACTCCGTGCGGCCGCCCACGATCATCCAAGCGCTGCGCCTCAACAGGGAAGAATAAGGGGCAACTCTCGGACTTTGATGCGGCCGCCTGTGCATTACCATGCGGGCGCCTCAAGCCCGTTCGACTGTGCCATGAAGAAGCCGCTCCCGAGGCGGGCGCTCCAGCCTTGGCGAGGCGTGCGCCTCAACGTCGTCCCACTTTCCTTACTTTCGTTTTATTACTGGCGTTTGAACTTTTAATAGGGTTAATTTGGTCTTTCTTTTGTCAATTCGTTTTTAGGGTTGCTTAGAGTATTTAAACGTAATTTAGTTGTTGAATAAACAAGTTTTTGGATTTATGAATTGAATTAAAGGACAAGAACGGCTAGGCCTTCTTTGTTAACGAATCTTGTTGATTTCTTGTTCGGTTCCATCTCATAACCTACGTTCCCTACATCATTTGGTACGCTGTCCGGACGATTTGGATGGCCGAACGAGGGCGTGGAGTTCGTGGAGGAAGAGGTGTTCGTGGAAGGGGCCGTGCAGCTGGATCCTCCCAGACGATCATCACCGCGAGCCGCGATATACGCGATATCGAGATCGACGATCCGAGAAGACAGATTCAGTACTTCCAACTCCAAGGTCGGAATCGCAGAAATCGTGGGGACACCGCCGATTATGGGTTCCGATTCGGAAGACTCTTCCGAGGGTACGGAGTATCACGAGGAGTCAATCCCTTTGCGTAAATCGTGGACATCCGAATGGCTATGAGGAAGACGCCAAGGAGATCGGTGTCAAGATCGAAATTCCTAATTCGAAGGTAAGACTCATCCCGACGAGTTCATTGATTGGTTAAATACCGTTGAACGTATTTTTGACTTAAAACCTACGAATGATGCTACTAAGGTTAAAGTAGTAGCAATCAAATTGAAGAAACATGCTTCGATTTGGTGGGAACATGTTAAGAAACAAAGGGTTAGGGAGGGTAAATCCAAGGTTCAATCTTGGGATAAGATGAAGAAATTGCTTAGGCATAAGTTTCTTCCTAACACTATAGACAGGATTCGTTTCTTGCTTATCATAATCTCGAGGCAAGGGATATGTCTCGTCGAAGAATTTATTCATGAGTTTGACCGTTTGTGGATGAAGTGTGATGTTGCGAAGACGAACAAACAAAGAGTCTGCTTTCTTGGGGGATTGCGCATCGATATTTCGTATGTGGTCCACCGCAGCAATACCGACTTATGATGATGTTTGTAGGCTTGCTTTGAAGGTTGAAAGGCAATTACAAAATAAAGAAGAGTGTGAATAGTTGGCAACACAAGAATTTTTCGTAGTCATAGTAGTGGAACTCCTAGCAAGGTTGAGGGAGTTGCTCCTACAGCCCAATAACACCAAAGGGCGTAAAAATCTAGTGCGCTCAGAAGCTTTAAGTGGTAACAAATCAGCCCGGTGCTTCAAATGTCATGGCATTGGTCATTTAAGGGCCGAGTGTCCTAACCGACATGTTGTTGCTCTAATGGAGGATAGTCCACCGGTTTATGATGAAGCACCAATGATTCGAGTGGTGAGACCGAAGAAGTGTATGCATCAATGTGTGGCATTGGTGGTTCAACGGTGTCAATGTGGAGGAAGTGGAAAATGAGGATTGGCTTCGTCATAACATTTTTCTGACTATGTGCACGGCCGTGGGGAAAGTGTGCAACGTGATCATTGATGGTGGTAGTTGTGAAAACATCGTTTCTACGGAGATGGTTGACAAGTTAAGCTTGAAGACGTATAGAACACCCACAACCGCATGTTGTCTTCGTTAAGCGAGGAGAGTTCATCAAGGTACACAGCGTGTGTTTGGTGCAATTTTCCATCGGGCAAACGTTACTCTGATGACGTATGGTGTGATGTTGTGCCAATGGTTGCGTGTCATGTATTGCTTGGTCGTCCGTGGTTGTTTGATCGGAGGGTTCAGCATGATGGCTACAAGAACACTTATACCTTTAAGAAAGAGGGGGCGATCAAGTTACGTCGTACCCTACACACTTTCGACGGACTCATGATAAGGGTACGGCGTCTGCTCCCGCTCATAATCAACTTCTCACCGGTCTATCGGTGATGTCTCGCTAAAGAACACAAGATGCCCAAGCAACATGTTGGTACACATAAGAAGCGTATTGTTTTTCAGGCGGGAGGATTACTTTGGTTTTACTTGTGCAAGCTCGGGCCTCTTTTGAAACGTCTTGTCGGGTTCGACTCGTGGTCGAGTCGTCTTCAAGGGGGGGTAAATGATACAGTCGCAGAAAGGAATAAGACTCCAGGCGGCCGCCCCATGATCATCCAAGCGTGCGCCTCAACAGGGAAGAATAAGGGGCAACTCTCGGACTTTGATGCGGCCGCCTGTGCATTACCATGCGGGCGCCTCAAGCCCGTTCGACTGTGCCATGAAGAAGCTTCGAGGCGGCGCTCCAGCCTTGGCGAGGCGTGCGCCTCAACGTCGTCCCACTTTCCTTACTTTCGTTTTATTACTGGCGTTTGAACTTTTAATAGGGTTAATTTGGTCTTTCTTTTGTCAATTCGTTTTTAGGGTTGCTTAGAGTATTTAAACGTAATTTAGTTGTTGAATAACCTAGTTTTTGGATTTATGAATTGAATTAAAGGACAAGAACGGCTAGGCCTTCTTTGTTAACGAATCTTGTTGATTTCTTGTTCGGTTCCATCTCATAACCTACGTTTACTACATCAGTAACCAACTAAGCGGACCACATTGACATGATGGATTAGGCCTATTGTACGGACTTCATTGATGAAGTCGTCCCCATTTCCTTTAGGATCACCGTTGAGGACCTTCACTGCCACAATGACATCATCTGTGACTGAGAGCTTTCCTTTGAAAACTGTTCCGAAGCCTCCTTGGCCTAATCTTTCTTGAAACTGAGTTGTAATTTTCTTGATGTCTGAGTAAGAGTATCTTGTTGGCTTGAGAGTTCTGTAGTCCTCTAGAAACTTCTCAAACTTTACTTGTTCCTCTTTCTTCATTTTATTTGAGATCATGACACCATAGACAGCACAATAAGGAGCACATACAGAAACATACCTCCAATTATGCCTGCATAAATGTTATAGCATTCCAAGTTAGAAAGTGCGAGTTCCTTGTATAAAGAAAAACAGGGCAGTTAAGCAACTTCACCTTTGAAAACTATTTTATCTGATTCACGGTTTGGTTCTGTAATATCCAGAAATAAATAAATAAATATATATATAAAAATGGGAATTTGCCCCATAAGTTACTTTTGAAACAAATCACTTCCCATTAAGTTCCTCATTGTATTAAAATGCCCCATAAGTTCTCATGTTCTATTATGTATAATAGAACATTTAGTTATGCAGTAGTTTAAAATCATAATACTGCATCCGCACCACCGCCTCCGCCACAGCCCAGCTCCGCCGCCGCCGTCTGCTATCGCCGCATGCCGGATTCCGGTCAATTTTCGCCGAAATCCGGTCAATTTTCACCGGAATCCGGCAATTTTGGCCGGAATCCGGCCGCCGATCGCCGGAATCCGGTCGGCGGAGGTCGGAATCTGATCTACGGTCCATGGGCTTCGGACTCCGGTCACTGGCGGCTGTCGGAATGCAGTGTTATGGCCTTAATTGATGTTGTATTTTCGAAACATAATACAACATCATAATACAACATTGGGAAGGAACTTATTGGGCATTATGAAACTTTTTTAGAACTTATCGGGCATAGTCCCATATAAAAAATTAATAATAAATAGGAATAGTGATAATCATTAAGTAAAGCAATTTGATGTATTCGAGTCGAATTAATTATGTATTATCTTGAAAAAAGTAACGAACTCAGGGTTGGGACCCACAAAAATGGGACCAAGTTTTGGGTAGTTACAGGTTCAGGGGATTATATACATGTAGATAAGTAGAAAGGACTCTTAGCTAGTGCAGATTTATACTCCTCCGTCCCTAAGCAGGTTGCCATCAATTTTAAATTTCCCTAAGACACAAATTAAGAAAATAGGTGGAAAAAAAAAATGTTGTGAGTGTAATTTGAAAATAGGAGAGAGAATTAGTGGACGAAATAAGAAATTTAAAAAGTGTTGTGAGTGTAGAGGAGAGAGAGAATTAGTGGAGGGAATAATGACAGTGATAATAGAATATTAATAAAACATTTCCTTTTTAGGAAAGGTGACGCTTCAAACGGGACGCCATTTTGGGTAAAAAGTGACACTTCTAGTGGGACGGAGGGAGTACATAATATTGAAACTCACGACTCACACATTGAGTACGATCATCGCCCTCACAGGGTCAAGTGGTTTATAAATAAATGAAATGGTTTAAAATCTATCTACAAGAAATACTTGGGGAAAACTATACTCCCTCCGTCCCCGTGAATGCAAACTTATTTCTATTTTGGTCCGTCTCACGTGAATGCAAACTTCCTAAAATGGCAAAGAATATTCACTATTCCACCCACTCATTCTCTCTCCTACTTCACTTTTACACTCACAACATTCTCTCTCCTCACTATTTCTCCCACTCATTCTCTCTCCTATTTAATTTTTCATACTCACAACATTTAACTTTTTCTCTTTCTTACATCACTTTTCCTTAATTCCCACACCCAAAAAGTTAGTTTGCAATCACGTGGGACGGAGGGAGTATATGGACAAGGGTGTATCTAACCATCTAGTCGTAAAATAATGCATTACTAGTTTTTTTTTTTTTTTTTTTTTTTTTTAAAAGGCGAAAAGGGCAATGCCCCCTAAATTTTATTAAAAATTAAAAAGTACAATAATTAAAGAAAAACAGAAAATAAAATAAATAAAAAGGTCAATCAAATTGCCTTTTAGGAATCCAAGGCCTTTTATGCCAGGTTTTTGATTTAAATTTTCGATCCAGATTTTCCTCGTTTCCCTTTAACCTTTTGAAATCCATCCTCTTCATCGTAATAATCTTCAAAATTATCGCCGTCAGCCATTGAAGCCCACATATCAACATTACTAGAGTGGAAAAGGGATTAATGTAAAAGATTAACCATTGATCAAGACTGATTCTTTATCATACTTCTAAAATCCTAATGGTTTTGGAAATCCATAATATTCAAGATAACAAATGTTATTGAACTTGGACTAAAGTTGTTTGCATTTTCGTAGAAATGAGACAATGTTTTTTTTTTTTTTTATGACGGAGGGAATGTCTGATAGGCTGAATAGGAAGTCATTTTTCTTGGTCAGTCCACCAAGGAGACTTCTTCACCATTGTATAGATAAGTCAAAAATAGTTATGGTGGGTCACTTTCATGACTAACTTATTTTGTCACAAATCAAATGCCATTTTGACTAATTTGGCCGTTACAAGACAAACCTCCTTAACAGTTTTCAGTACATTTGGTGGGAGGAGGCAAAAGCTTCTGATAGAGAAGAAGAAACAGGGCTTTGACTCGACTTTACCAAAAGCTTGTGTTTTGAAGGCAATTTTGCTAAGGAAATTTACAAAGCGGAGGAGGATTATAGGGGAGCATTATGGGGATGTGTATTGAAGGTGGCTTCACCATGTACTTGGTGGTAGTACTAATGACCTTGTTATTTCAGGTGACCTGCTGCCAACAAACAGAAACGTGCACTCCCTCCTCCTGTGGCAATATCAGGAATATAAGCTATCCTTTCCGACTGAGAGGCGATCCGCCCAACTGTGGCCACCGCCACTACGAACTCGTATGCAACAACAGTCGGACGTTATTATACACACGTTATCCGGATTCAAAATCTTACCACTATGTGGAGGCAATTAATTATGATAACAACACAATTCGGGTTGTCGATTCACGCTTACTAGTCCAAGATAAGCATGACGACCGCCACTACTGTTCTTCTCGACAGCTATCTCTATTCTCCAACGTGCTCGCAGATCCATCTATATTAGATCCATCTATATTTTACTACAGCTACCCATCTTACTATAGCATCCCAGTAATACATATCAAATGCAGAGATCCAATGATTTCTACTCGATACGTGGACATGAGATGTCATTGTGAAATGGAGAATACTAGTAGTGCTACTTCCAAATATAATTACTCTTACCTTGTGGTGGGAGAATCAGAATTGCAAATTGAGTCATCGTGCAAAATTAACAAGGTGGTTAGTTGGTTATCATCTCGTTCACCTACAACAATTAACCCGAACCTGCGTACTAACTCGTCTTGTTCGGAGATCTGGAATTCGATGCTCTATGGCATTGAGCTTTATTGGGTTATCCGTTGCAGAGATTGCGTGCGACTCATGCCGCTATCATCCACGCCTAACATTTCGATGTATGTATGGCATCTTACTTTAAATGTATATGATTTTGTTGGTTGAAAATTTTTGTACAATTTGTATGACTCTTACTCCTCATCTATTTGCTTACAATGGCATTGCTTCGTTTATTGTAGGTGCAAGAGACATGCGGATATTATCTTTGTCAGGGATCAAGGCAATACTAACAGGGCTTCTTCTTAATCCAATTGGTAAGAAAAATGTTGAATTTATTAACTTGCCATACATATATATCCAATATATATATACATATATATATATATATATATATATATATATATATATATATATAGGAAGTTTCAATTATAGGAAGGATACACCATGTAAACGTGGTTCGTCTGATTGGCTTTTGCTTCGAGGGCTCAAAACGTGCTCTAATTTATGAGTTCATGCCCAATGGATCCCTTGAGAAGTTTATTTTCCCTCGAGCAGAAGAAAAAGAAAATGTAGACAAACAAGGGGCTGTCTCTTTGAGTTATGAAACTATGCACGGAAATGTTGTTCGCCTGTTTGGCTTTTGCTTTGAGGGCTTAAAACGTGCTCTACATCCTCTAATATATGAGTTCATGATGCCTAATGGATCTCTAGAGATGTACGTTTTTCCTCGGGCAGAAGAAAAAGAAAGGGAAAATGAAGAGGAACAAGGGACTGTCTCTTTGAGTTATGAAACTATGTACGACATCTCAATTAAGGTGGCACGGGGAATTGAATATCTGCATAGTGGTTGTGACATGCAGATATTACATTTTGACATTAAGCCCCACAACATACTTCTTGATGAAGTTTTTAGTCCGAAAATTTCAGATTTTGGCCTAGCAAAGTTATATGCAACGGATGATAGCATTGTAACAATGACTGCAGCTAGAGGAACAATGGGTTACATACATGGCTCCAGAGTTATTCTACAAAAACATTGGAGGTGTCTCTTACAATTACAATGTAACGACCCCAACCCTAGGCACTAATTTTAAATAGTATATTATATGCTTTTAATATTCATGTTATCTTTATGTGATCAATTATGTCTTAATTTCTTATTTTATGATGAGAGGGTTGGAATGATTTCTAGAACCTTAGGATTGCTAGAGAAAGTACATAAAGCATCTTAAAGGAAAATAAAAATAGAAAATAAATAATGTGTATGATGAAGTTAAAATGTGTGGAATAAGGAATTAGAAATGAGGGTTTAAATTAAATGTGGGAACTCTTTAATTATTAAAGGAGTCAATTTATTTTAAAGTGGGAAGGCTTTGATTTATAAATGGTTATTTTAATTTTTGGTGGGGCTTTCTTTTATTTGAAGGGGAGGGGCCAAATACTTATCCTCTTCCTAGGCCTCCAAGTGCCCTCCCCATATTCCCTCCTTACCCGGCCCCCCTCCTCTATCATTCCCTCATCTCATCCTCCTCATTTCTCCTACTTCTCCTTCTCTCTCAAATTTCCATGGAGACCTCCATGGAAAACCTCTCCTCCCAAGACTCCTAGCAAACTTATTTCTCCTCCATTTCCTAATCCGGGAGTACTTTTGTGATCGGGGCATCTAGGGGAGTTTAGCAAGCTCAAGGAATCCTTAATCTATCTCCCATTCCAAGTGAGTTGTTATGACCTCTTTTCATTTATGTGCTCATGAACTATCTATTGTTGTTCTTGATGTTGTAATTGTTGTTATATGTTTTGGAAGTCTTCTTGGAGTTAGGAAATGGGTTAATGACTTAAAAATAAAGATGTTGTGGTTTATGGGAGTTGATTTAGATTTAAAGGAATGGGTGGAATTTGATTTGGAAAGTTAGAATTCATTTGAATGGTGAAATGGGTAGAAATGGTAGTGGTAAAAAAAATCTAGGGTTAATTGGTTTTGGAGTTTACATGTTTGTTGGGAATTGATAAGATTGAAGTATCATTTGGTGTTCTTGAACTAAGCTTGGTTAGAAGGATTTGAAACCTAGGCTTAAAGGGGGTAAAAATCAGAAGGGTCGGGCATGAGGCTCGGGCGGTCGCCCAAGGGGGCCGAGCGGCCGCCCATGCGCGGCTAGTTACTTGAGCCTTGAAAATCCACTCGCGGTCGCCCAGTGGTGAGGGCGGTCGCCCATAGTGGCGTAAACTTATACACCTTTGGAAATCCACTTCGCGGTCGCCCAAGTGGTAAGGGCGGTCGCCCAAGACCCCTGAACCAACCTTTTAATTTGAACTAAGATTGTTTGGCAAGGTTGTTTGGCCTCTTATAAATTGTGACGCCCACCCAGTATAAATTAGTAGAACCTCCCACCCATTATAAATTAGTAGAACCTAATCAACCCGGATACGAATTGATCCTCTTTAACCTAGGTTAGAGTAGGATACCTTGGCTTGGCCATGACCTTTTATTTGGTCAAAATGGAATTGTAGGAGTAGTTAAATATTGTTCGAAAAGTGGTCCAAACTTGGGAAGTAGGTCTTGCACTTTTAATAAGATTTATTCAAGGTTGAGTAATGATTTCGTAGGATTGGTTTATGATACTTGGTGACCTTACTTGCCCATACTCTGGGTAGTTAGCTTGAATCATGTTTAAAACCATAGACCACACTATTGTGTTAATGTATATGTATCACTGTAGCATGATTATCCCAATTGTGGATTATTTGGTATATGGTTGTGTCGTTTTCCCGTTGTGGATTATCTAGTTTGTTGCTAGTATCAGATCCCTATTGAGGACTATCTGGCTCGTTGATTTTATTGTATTCCGGTGTGGATTATGTGGTTATATTGTTACCTTAAATTGAGTTCATATGCATTGATGGGTTATGCATTGTGTATTACATGAATTGTTGTTGTGAGCACCCCAACCCGGGACCTAACACGTGTCCCGAGCTAAAGGAGCTCAAACTAAGAAAAACCATCTCAATTTTTAAAACATTTATTTGCCTTTAAAAGAAAACCACCTTTCAAACTTACAATTTTAAAATCAATTAGTAATATCTCTACTTATAGGAAATCCAACCATAACTTTAATAAACCGATATCTGATCAAATACATTGGAAACCTTAATTAACATCTGTTTAACAAAAGGGATTTCCATACAAAATATAAAAGAGGAATACTTAACAAATACTCCTAACAACCCACTCCTATACTTAACTTGTCAAGCCACAAAAGCAAAGTCCACAATGAAATCCCCGGCCTCACGGGTTCGGGTCACCTGTCTCGGAATCTAAAACAGTAAAGGGAGAGGGGTGAGAATAAATCTCAATGAGCTATTATGATATGCAAAGAAGATGCCAAACAAAGTGCAACACATAGCATGGTAGCACATAACACATTATAAAAGCGGTAAACACCTTACGTTACCTCATTTTACCTTTTTCCCGTCTGAACAATAAGTCGTACAACGTGGGAGTAAAACTCCACTCTTTGGTGAACTGCCCCCATGCACATTCACCGCTTATAGGTCTCATACCCCAGAGATCCATATAAGAAAAACAGGATACATATATGACCCCTATATTTAGAGTATCATATACTATCATCGCATCCAGAGAGCCGTTCATACAGAGCATTCCCCCGGTTTCTCCTAATCGCAAAGCGGTATGTAAAGGCTACTTATCGCTCGCACAGTAGCTTGCAGCCCCCACCCCGTGGCCACAGAGTGGGAAGGGTCACCGGTATGACGAACCTTCAATCAATTATTGAACAAATCAATAATTGATTGAAATCCATCATACCCACCCGAACATAAACACGCTCAAGCACATAATAGATACTCGAGATAATCCACAAAACGGGATAACAATATAATAACATGGTAATGTATACTCATGCTAAACCGAACCATAGTACAACAATTCATGTAATACATAATGCATAATATCACCAATGCATATGAACTCAATTAAGGTAACAATATAACCACATAATCCACACCGGATACAATACAATCATGTACCAATTAATCCACACCGGATACAACACAACAACTTGCCAAATAATCCATACTTAGGGTATTAAGGTATACACCAAATTCAATGATTCCACAAATTGGGATAATAATGCCACAAGGAGATACATGCCCATTACCAATTAGTTCAATAGTGAAACCTATGGCTTCTACACCATTGCAACTATTCACTAAAGATAGGGAGTGAGGCTACTATATATCATAAACCACTCTTACATAGTCATTATACGACCTTGAATAACATTAATTAAAGTTCAAGTTCTATTTCCCAAATTGGAACTATTTTGGTGAAGTCACAAATCAAACCTATCAACCATTTTCGGGGCAATATTTAAACTACTTCCACAATTCCATTTTGATCACTTAAGATGTCATTGAGTAGCCAAAGTATTCTACTTTAATCTAGGTTAAAGAGATTTCATTTTGGTTCGAGTTTGATTTGATTTAAACAGCTTAGAAATTGATGCAAAGTAACCAGGCCAGGGCACGACTCGTGCCCCAGGGCACGACTCGTGCCCATTTAACCTTCCCCAGATTCCAGCGTCCCCAACCAGCACGACTTCCCTTAAATCTTGGTCACGACTCGTCCCCATCCAAGGCACGACTCGTGCCACAGGGCACGACTCGTGCCCTGAACCCAGAATTCTGAACAAGGCTGGAAATACCTATGTAGCTATACCAATTTATCCCAACCCAAGTTTCCTCTATTTTATGAACATAAAAAGGTTTACTAACTTCATCCATATCATTATAGATCATTTAAATCTCCAAAATAACATCAACCTAGGTTACTCACTCTTGGATTTACTACTCATTCAACCATCACAATATCACATTTCACACTTAGTTTCTAAATCTAGTTCAATCCACTTTCTTACATTCTTAATCAACCTTTATGAACAATACTATCATTCTAGGGCATTAAACAATCATTTAATAACAATAACAACATCAAATCATTGATGAGCATACAAAGAAAGGAAGTCATAATAACTCACTTTAGGATTTTAGGATGAAAAGATGATCTTCAAGGCTTGATTGATTTCCTCTAGATGATTCAACTTCAATGATACTCCTAGACTTGAATTTGGTGGAGGATTTGCTTGGCTTCAAGAAGAAGAGGTGAGGGCTTCCATGGAGCTCTCAAGGTTTTCTCTAGGAGGAAGAAGCATGAATGAAGGAGAAGGAAGGAGTGTGAGGAGGATAATGGAGAGGGAGGGGGGCCGGTCATGGAGGGAGTTAGAGGAGGGCACATGGCAAGCCTAGAGAAGGTAAGACAATTGGCCCCCCCCCCATCAAAATTAACCTAAGGCTTCCATCCTTTTTTTAAATTAAAATAAATCCTTATCTCATTAATTCATTCTACTCATTTAACCTCCCTATACTATTTATCATATTTCCATTATTATTATTTCCCCAATTTTCTTTATTTAACAACCAATAATCTTTCAAGAGGTTCCAAATCCACTTCTCACCCAATTTATCTTAATTTAAGAATTTAAAGACATGATTGAACACATAAAATAAATATGAATATTAAAAGCATTTAATATAATATTAAAAATTGATGCCTAGGGTTGGGGTCGTTACACTCACTCTCCCTTAAAGAAAATTCGTCCCGAATTTGATTGTCACTTACCCTAAGGTTCAAAAAGCAAAGGTTACCTTTCACACATTCTAGCTTAATATTTTCAATTAGACGTTTCAAGGGCAAGATTCTACTATACATTCTCACAACCCGAGTACTCTAGAACTTCACTTCTCAATTATTCTCTTCACTTCTATGATTCTTCCCAAGATTTCTAATTTCATTAATAATACGATTCTACGACACAACATCCCAAGAATACCATACAACTATTACTACCCAAATTTCCATGACCTCAAGAAAGTACCATTAAATAAAAGTATTACAACTTAAGTTACCAAATATATCACGATATTATATTTAAAACTTCAAATATTCTATAAGTTGATCCAAGTCGGTCTATAAGTCAAATCGTGAATCTTTTCTAGAACTTCAATTGGATTAACAAACTTTGGCGCTAAATTACCTTAGGCCTAACTTTACTAATTCCATCCCAATAAATTGGAGATCGATAATATCTCCCTGAACTACGCCTCATACGATTTTATCTCAAAGCTAGAATGATACCTGCTATTCACGCAAACTCGCTAAGGTTAATTAAACTTCTCAAGTTGAAGGGAAATCTGTCACACAAACATAACCTATTCTTCCAGAATTTGGGTAGTCTTCAAATCTCTTCCTTTCGACTAACTAAATCTTTCAACTCTTAGGGTCGGTAACTAACCCCGGAAGGAAGTTTCAAAAGATAAGATTCCACTTAAACCACACAAACAATTATAACCACTCTCGATAAACGATAAGAAAATTCCGCTTTACCTAAGTTAGCTTCCCCGGAACATACGCTATCACCTTCCCATTTTGTATAACACAACACCCTGATCTTCCGGTAATACATACTTAAAACTTCACAAGATCCTCACATCCACTAGGTAAGGTAAGGATCGGGTTCAAAGCTAACCTATTCTCCATTACTAACCATATGATTCACCCTTGTTACATCCTGCACCATTTATACGTCCTTTAAAGTCAACTAAAGCAACGACTCTACAATTCTTAAGAATTCCTTAAATTTCTTAGGTAACACTTGCCAACTTAAGGATCACTGACTTAATCCTCACAAGATCCATGGTAACATCCACGTTTAAGACTATAGAACCCAAAATGTTGAAAACTTCTCGAGCCAACTCACACTAGCTAAACTTTGCATACAAGTACTTCTCACCAAGAATTATTAACCCTATCCTCCAATGATTTTTATGATCCTCTCGAAACTTTAATTAACAAGAGACCCTCAATTCTAATTACCATAAAGCCATCAAAATAAGGCTTAAAAATTCTGCTTATCATACTCAGAACCAACACATGAAATATACCGGCGGGAGCACATTTACCATTTACTCACAACTAGCACATAAAATTTTGAAAAGTCTTCTTATGTAAGTCTAACATATACCAATTACTCTTCACACCTTAATTCAAAAGTTTCACCTTAAATGCACGTAAATAACAAGAATTTCACATTACAGTCTACCTATATCAAATACCAATATAAGCAAATTAGGCATAGAAAAGGAGACTCACTTATTTTGATAGTCTACTAATACACAACAATTACTTAACCCTCCAGGTCAAGTATATCTCAAAATCATAACTAATAATCACACCAAATCAACTGGCAATACATGCTCAGCCATAACCACTTCAACATCGTGGTAAACCAAAGAAGGTTCGAGGTATCCTCTCATAAGAGCAGAATCCTCTAACAATAAAACAAATTTTCAACAATGTATGTCACATATAAGCAAAATGTGATGCCAAATATAAATGATATGCAACAGGATCTATAAAACATGACCCCTAACCTTTGAGACAGGGAATATACCTCTAGTGACCTCTGAGGGATCTATCTCTCCTGAACCCGAAACTCACACTCGACCACAGACCCTCTCTTTCGGTTCCCCTTCGATATCTCTTTTGGTACCACCTCTTTGTCGTCCACCTTGGCCGACTCGCCCGCTGAAGCTCGCTCCCCGTCGAAACTCTCGGGGCAATTCCTCCTAAAATGCCCCATCTCTCCACACTTCAAGCATTTCCCTTGCTTACTC
The DNA here is from genome assembly GCA_022495995.1 of Adenophora triphylla var. japonica. Taxonomy (NCBI): domain Eukaryota; kingdom Viridiplantae; phylum Streptophyta; class Magnoliopsida; order Asterales; family Campanulaceae; genus Adenophora; species Adenophora triphylla. The sequence continues at coordinate 158,385 of JAFEMH010001508.1, forward strand.
CAACACTTGTCTTCAGAATGACCCTTCTTCTTGCAATACTCACATATCATCCCATATAGTTTGGGTACTGGCCTAGACGAAGAAGCTACCACAAGTTTCTCTCTCATCCTTCCTGAAGTTAAAGCTCTTGGCTGATCTCCAATGACTTTGGATCCTTGTCCTAGATACTTTGGCTTATCTCCAATCTCACCTTCCAATTTCCCACTATTTTCCTCCATACCATTCTCGATCTTATAAGCTCTCTCTAAGACTGTCTGATAATTGGTGAAGCTATCAATCCCAAATTTCTTCCTAAACTCAATCCTCAAACCTTTTATAAACCTATGAACTCTTTTCGCTTCATACGATACCAAATGAGGGCAACTTCTAGCTAATTCCTCAAACCTGATTACATACTGATTCACCGTCATGATCCCTTGTTCTAGTCCTAAGAATTCGACCTCCTTCTTGTCCCTTGTAACCATCGAAACGAAATAATCCTCGAACTGTTTGGTGAAATTATCCCAAGTCTGGGGCGTATGGTCCCGCTCCCAACTTCCCTTCAATATCTCGCCACCACTGATCAGCTAAACCTTCACATTTAAACACAGCATACCTAACTTTCTCCTTGTTGGGACTTCCTATAACCTCAAAAATCCTATTCATTTCTGCTAACCATTTTTCTGCCTTTAACGGGTTCGGACCTCCGTTAAAGCTCGGGGGGTTCATCTTCACAAATCTTTCCAATCCATCACTTTGACATCCTTCATGTTGATTCGGAACTGATCCTCTAGTCTCCATATCCTGTACAAACTTCCTGAATAATTTCATCATCCCTTCATTCTGAATTTCACCTATATCCATATCTCCTTCAATTTCTAGAACCTTCCGCTGATCATCCTTGCTTCCAGCCATTAGAACGAACTCCTGCATAAAACACTCGACGTCAATTTCCACACATTCCCCCTTAGTTTAGACATCTACCCTTGACCTCTAAACTAAGCTCTGATACCAACTGTGAGCACCCCAACCCGGGACCTAACACGTGTCCCGAGCTAAAGGAGCTCAAACTAAGAAAAACCATCTCAATTTTTAAAACATTTATTTGCCTTTAAAAGAAAACCACCTTTCAAACTTACAATTTTAAAATCAATTAGTAATATCTCTACTTATAGGAAATCCAACCATAACTTTAATAAACCGATATCTGATCAAATACATTGGAAACCTTAATTAACATCTGTTTAACAAAAGGGATTTCCATACAAAATATAAAAGAGGAATACTTAACAAATACTCCTAACAACCCACTCCTATACTTAACTTGTCAAGCCACAAAAGCAAAGTCCACAATGAAATCCCCGGCCTCACGGGTTCGGGTCACCTGTCTCGGAATCTAAAACAGTAAAGGGAGAGGGGTGAGAATAAATCTCAATGAGCTATTATGATATGCAGCAAGATGCCAAACAAAGTGCAACACATAGCATGGTAGCACATAACACATTATAAAAGCGGTAAACACCTTACGTTACCTCATTTTACCTTTTTCCCGTCTGAACAATAAGTCGTACAACGTGGGAGTAAAACTCCACTCTTTGGTGAACTGCCCCCATGCACATTCACCGCTTATAGGTCTCATACCCCAGAGATCCATATAAGAAAAACAGGATACATATATGACCCCTATATTTAGAGTATCATATACTATCATCGCCATGCTAGAGCCGTTGGCTTCATACGAGCATTCCCCGGTTTCTCCTAATCGCAGCAGTATGTAAAGGCTACTTATCGCTCGCACAAAGAGCTTGGCACCCCCATACACCCTGTGGCCACAGAGTGGGGAAGGGTCACCGGTATGACGAACCTTCAATCACTTATTGAACAAATCAATAATTGATTGAAATCCATCATACCCACCCGAACATAAACACGCTCAAGCACATAATAGATACTCGAGATAATCCACAAAACGGGATAACAATATAATAACATGGTAATGTATACTCATGCTAAACCGAACCATAGTACAACAATTCATGTAATACATAATGCATAATATCACCAATGCATATGAACTCAATTAAGGTAACAATATAACCACATAATCCACACCGGGATACAATACAATCATGTACCAATTAATCCACACCGGGATACAACACAACAACTTGCCAAATAATCCATACTTAGGGTATTAAGGTATACACCAAATTCAATGATTCCACAAATTGGGATAATAATGCCACAAGGAGATACATGCCCATTACCAATTAGTTCAATAGTGAAACCTATGGCTTCTACACCATTGCAACTATTCACTAAAGATAGGGAGTGAGGCTACTATATATCATAAACCACTCTTACATAGTCATTATACGACCTTGAATAACATTAATTAAAGTTCAAGTTCTATTTCCCAAATTGGAACTATTTTGGTGAAGTCACAAATCAAACCTATCAACCATTTTCGGGGCAATATTTAAACTACTTCCACAATTCCATTTTGATCACTTAAGATGTCATTGAGTAGCCAAAGTATTCTACTTTAATCTAGGTTAAAGAGATTTCATTTTGGTTCGAGTTTGATTTGATTTAAACAGCTTGGAAATTGATGCAAAGTAACCGAAAGCCGGGCACGACTTCGTGCCCCAGGGCACGACTTCGTGCCCATTTAACCTTCCCGAGATTCCCGGCGTCCCCAACCAAAGCACGACTTCCCTTAAATCTTGGTCACGACTCGTCCCCATCCAAGGCACGACTCGTGCCACGTGGCACGACTCGTGCCCTGAACCCGCACTCAACAAGGCTGGAAATACCTATGTAGCTATACCAATTTATCCCAACCCAAGTTTCCTCTATTTTATGAACATAAAAAGGTTTACTAACTTCATCCATATCATTATAGATCATTTAAATCTCCAAAATAACATCAACCTAGGTTACTCACTCTTGGATTTACTACTCATTCAACCATCACAATATCACATTTCACACTTAGTTTCTAAATCTAGTTCAATCCACTTTCTTACATTCTTAATCAACCTTTATGAACAATACTATCATTCTAGGGCATTAAACAATCATTTAATAACAATAACAACATCAAATCATTGATGAGCATACAAAGAAAGGAAGTCATAATAACTCACTTTAGGATTTTAGGATGAAAAGATGATCTTCAAGGCTTGATTGATTTCCTCTAGATGATTCAACTTCAATGATACTCCTAGACTTGAATTTGGTGGAGGATTTGCTTGGCTTCAAGAAGAAGAGGTGAGGGCTTCCATGGAGCTCTCAAGGTTTTCTCTAGGAGGAAGAAGCATGAATGAAGGAGAAGGAAGGAGTGTGAGGAGGATAATGGAGAGGGAGGGGGGCCGGTCATGGAGGGAGTTAGAGGAGGGCACATGGCAAGCCTAGAGAAGGTAAGACAATTGGCCCCCCCCCATCAAAATTAACCTAAGGCTTCCATCCTTTTTTTAAATTAAAATAAATCCTTATCCCATTAATTCATTCTACTCATTTAACCTCCCTATACTATTTATCATATTTCCATTATTATTATTTCCCCAATTTTCTTTATTTAACAACCAATAATCTTTCAAGAGGTTCCAAATCCACTTCTCACCCAATTTATCTTAATTTAAGAATTTAAAGACATGATTGAACACATAAAATAAATATGAATATTAAAAGCATTTAATATAATATTAAAAATTGATGCCTAGGGTTGGGGTCGTTACAGTTGTACTATGGTTCTGTTTAGCATGAGTATATATTACCATGTTGTTATATTGTTATCCCGTTTTGTGGATTATCTCAAGTATCTATTATGTGCTTGAGCGTGTTTATGTTCGGGTGGGTATGATGGATTTCAATCAATTATTGATTTGTTCAATAAGTGATTAAAGGTTCGTCATACCGGTGACCCTTCCCCACTCTGTGGCCACGGAGTGGGGCTGTGCTAACGACTGTATTGAGCATGAAGAAGCCTTTACAGACCTGTTGCGATTGGTGTACAGGGGGAATATATTATTGTTGGATACTCTATTTTAGGTATCCTTTCTTATATGGATCTCTGGGGCATGAGACCTATAAGAGGTGAATGTGCTGGAGGCAATTCACCAAAGAGTGGAGTTTTACTCCCACGTTGTACGACTTATTGTTCGAGGCAGGAAAAAGGTAAAATGAGGTAACGTAAGGTGTTTACCGCTTTTATAATGTGTTATGTGCTACCATGCTATGTGTTGCATCTTGTTTGGCATCTTGTTGCATTCATAATAGCTCATTGAGATTTATTCTCACCCCTCTCCCTTTACTGTTTTAGATTCCGAGACAGGTGACCCGAACCAGTGAGGCCGGGGTTATCATTGTGGACTTTTGCTTTTGGGGCTTGACAAGTTAAGTATAGGAGTGGGTTGTTAGGAGTATTTGTTAAGTACTCCTCTTTTATAATTTGTATGGAAAACTCTTTTGTTAAACAAATGTTAATTAAGGTTTCCAATGTAATTGATCAGATTACGGTTTATTAAAGTTGTGGTTGGATTTCCTCTAAGTAGAGATATTACCAATTGATTTTTATTTGGAAGTTTGAAATGTGGTTTTCTTTTAAAGGCAAATAAATGTAATAAAAACTAAGATGGTTTGGCTAGAGTGAGCCTCTCGGCTGGGACACGCGTTAGGTTCCTGGGTTGGGGTGCTCACAGTATCGTAGCTTAGTTTAGAGGTCAAGGGTAGATGTCTAAACTAAGGGGGAATGTGTGGAAATTGACGCCGAGTGTTTAATGCAGGAGTTCGTTCTAATGGCCGGAAGCAATGATGATCAGCGAAAGGTTCTAGGAAATGAAGAAGATATGGGTATAGGTGGAATTCAGAATGAAGAGATGATGAAATTATTCAGGAAGTTTGTACAGGATAGGGAGACTAGAGGATCAGTTCCGAATCAACATGAGGGATGTCAAAGTGATGGATTAGAAAGATTTGTGAAGATGAACCCACCGAGCTTTAACGGAGATCCGAATCCGTTCAAGGCGAAAAATGGTTAGCGGGAATGAATAGGATTTTCGAGGTTATAGAAAGTCCCAGCAAAGAGAAAGTTAGGTATGCCGTTTTCAAACTTGATGGTCTAGCTGATCAGTGGTGGCATATTGTGAAGGAAAGTTGGGAGCGGGATCATACGCCCCAGACTTGGGATAATTTCACTCAACAGTTCGAGGACTATTTCATTTCCATGGTTACAAGGGATAAGAAGGAGATTGAATTCTTAAGACTAAAACAAGGGAACATGACGGTGAATCAAGATTCGGTCGTTTGAGGGAATTAGCTAGGTGTTGCCCTCATTTGGTATCGCATGAAGTGAAAAGGGTTCAGAAGTTTGTAACAGGTTTGAGGAGTGAGCTTAGGAAGAAATTATGGATTAATAATTTCGCCGATTTTCAGACAGTCATAGATAGAGCATATAAGGTCGAAAAGGACATTGGGGAAAATAGTGGAAAATCGGAAGATGGGATTGAAACAAGCCAAAGTATATAAGACAAGGATCCAAAATCATTAGAAATCAGCCACGGGCTTTAACTTCGAGGGAGTGTGAGAGAGGACTTATGGTAGCTTCTTCGTCTAGGCCAATACCCAAACAGTATGGGATGATTTGTGAATTTTGCAAGAAGGTTGGACATACCGAAGATCGGTGTTGGAGTAAGCAAGGCAAGTGTTTAAATTGTGGAGCATTGGGACACTTTAAGAAGAATTGCCCAAGGATGCCGTGGGGACGAGCTTCAAGCAGCGGTCAGCTGGGTGGACGACAAGGAGGTAGTACCAAGAGAGATAACAAAGGGGAACCGAAAGAGAAGATCCTTGGTCGAGTATGCGTTTCGGGTTCAGGAGAGATAGATCCCTCAGAGGTCACTAGAGGTATATTCCCTGTCTCAGAAGTTAGGGGTCATATTTTATAGATCCTGTTTCATATCATTATGTGTGGCATAGTGTTTTGTTTCTATGTGTCATACATTGTTTGAAATTTTTGTTTTATTGTTAAAGGATTCTGCTCTTATGAGAGAATACCTCGAACCCTCTTTGGTTTACCACGATGGTGATGTGGTTATGGCTGAGCATGTATTGCCAGTTGAATTGGTATAATTATTAAATTATGATTTTGAGATATACTTGACCTGGATGGTTAAGTAGTTGTTGTATAATGGTAGACTATCATAATAAGTGAGTCTCCTTTTTCCATGCCTAGATTGCTTATATTGGTATTTGATAGGTAAACCTTAATGTGAAATTCTTGATTATATATGGGTAATTAAGGTGAAAATTTTGAATTAAGATGTGAAGAGTAATTGGTATATGTTAGACTTACATAAGAAGTCTTTTCAAAATTTTTATGTGCTAGTTGTGAGTAAATGATAAATGTGCTCCCGTCGGTATATTTCATGTGTTGGTTCTGAGTATGATAAGCAAAATTTTAAAACCTTATTTTGATGGCTTTAGGGTAATTCGAATTGATGATCTTGTTGTTAATTAAAGTTTCGGGAAGATCGTGAAAATAATTGAGAGTTGGGTTAATGATTCATTGGGAGGAGTCCCTGCGTGCAAATTTTGGCTAGTGTGATTTGACTCGAGAGGATTGCAAAATTTTGGGTTCTATAGTCTTAAACGTGGATGTTACCATGGATCTTGTGAGGATTGAGTCAGTGATCTTTAAGTTGGCAAGTGTTACCTAAGAAATTTAAGGAATTCTTAAGAATTGTAGAGTCGTTGCTTTAGTTGACTCTAAAGGACGTATAAATGGTGTAGGATGTAATAAGGATGAATCATATGGTTAGTAATGGAGAATAGGTTAGCTTTGAACCCGATCCTTACCTTACCTAGTGGATGTGAGGATCTTGTGAAGTTTTAAGTATGTATTACCGGAAGATCAGGGTGTTGTGTTATACAAAATGGGAAGGTGATAGCGTATGTTCCGGGGAAGCTAACTTAGGTAAAGCGGAATTTTCTTATCATTTATCGAGAGTGGTTACAATTGTTTGTGTGGTTTAAGTGGAATCTTATCTTTTGAAGCTCCCTTACGGGGTTAGTTACCGATCCTAAGAGTTGAAAGATTTAGTTAGTCGAAAGGAAGAGATTTGAAGACTACCCAAATTATGGAAGAATAGGTTATGTTTGTGTGACAGATTTCCCTTCAACTTGAGAAGTTTAATTAACCTTAGCGAGGTTGCGTAAATAGCAGGTATCATTCTAGCTTTGAGATAAAATCGTATGAGGCGTAGTTCAGGGAGATATTATCGATCTCCAATTTATTGGGATGGAATTAGTAAAGTTAGGCCTAAGGTAATTTAGCGCCAAAGTTTGTTAATCCAATTGAAGTTCTAGAAAAGATTCATGATTTGACTTATAGACCGACTTGGATCAACTTATAGAATATTTGAAGTTTTAAATATAATATCGTGATATATTTGGTAACTTAAGTTGTAATACTTTTATTTAATTGTACTTTCTTGAGGTCGTGGAAATTCGGGTAGTAATAGTTGTATGGTATTCTTGGGGTGTTGCGTCGTAAAATCGTATTATTAATGAAATTAGAAATCTTGGGAAGAATCATAGAAGTGAAGAGACTAATTGGGAAGTGAAGTTCTAGAGTACTCGGGTTGTGAGAATGTATAGTAGAATCTTGCCCTCGAAAAGTCTAATTGAAAATATTAAGTTAGAATGTGTGAAAGGTAACATTTGCTTTTTGAACCTTAGGGTAAGCGACAATCAAATTCGGGACGAATTTTCTTTAAGGGGGAGTGAGTGTAACGACCCCAACCCTAGGCACTAATTTTAAATAGTATATTATATGCTTTTAATATTCATGTTATCTTTATGTGATCAATTATGTCTTAATTTCTTATTTTATGATGAGAGGGTTGGAATGATTTCTAGAACCTTAGGATTGCTAGAGAAAGTACATAAAGCATCTTAAAGGAAAATAAAAATAGAAAATAAATAATGTGTATGATGAAGTTAAAATGTGTGGAATAAGGAATTAGAAATGAGGGTTTAAATTAAATGTGGGAAGTCTTTAATTATTAAAGGAGTCAATTTATTTTAAAGTGGGAAGGCTTTGATTTATAAATGGTTATTTTAATTTTTGGTGGGGCTTTCTTTATTTGAAGGGGGGAGGGGCCAAATACTTATCCTCTTCCTAGGCCTCCAAGTGCCCTCCCCATATTCCCTCCTTACCCGGCCCCCCTCCTCTATCATTCCCTCATCTCATCCTCCTCATTTCTCCTACTTCTCCTTCTCTCTCAAATTTCCATGGAGACCTCCATGGAAAACCTCTCCTCCCAAGACTCCTAGCAAACTTATTTCTCCTCCATTTCCTAATCCGGGAGTACTTTTGTGATCGGGGCATCTAGGGGAGTTTAGCAAGCTCAAGGAATCCTTAATCTATCTCCCATTCCAAGTGAGTTGTTATGACCTCTTTTCATTTATGTGCTCATGAACTATCTATTGTTGTTCTTGATGTTGTAATTGTTGTTATATGTTTTGGAAGTCTTCTTGGAGTTAGGAAATGGGTTAATGACTTAAAAATAAAGATGTTGTGGCTTATGGGAGTTGATTTAGATTTAAATGAATGGGTGAAATTTGATTTGGAAAGTTAGAATTCATTTGAATGGTGAAATGGGTAGAAATGGTAGTGGTAAAAAAAATCTAGGGTTAATTGGTTTTGGAGTTTACATGTTTGTTGGGACTTGATAAGATTGAAGTATCATTTGGTGTTCTTGAACTAAGCTTGGTTAGAAGGATTTGAAACCTAGGCTTAAAGGGGGTAAAAATCTGTAAAGGGCTGGCAGGAGGCTTGGGCGGTCGCCCAAGGGGGGCTGAGCGGCCGCCCATGCTGGCAGTAGTTACTTGAGCCTTGAAAATCCACTTGGGCGGTCGCCCAAGTGGTGAGGGCGGTCGCCCATAGTGGCAGAAACTTATACACCTTTGGAAATCCACTTGGGCGGTCGCCCAAGTGGTAAGGGCGGTCGCCCAAGACCCCTGAACCAACCTTTTAATTTGAACTAAGATTGTTTGGCAAGGTTGTTTGGCCTCTTATAAATTGTGACGCCCACCCAGTATAAATTAGTAGAACCTCCCACCCAGTATAAATTAGTAGAACCTAATCAACCCGGATACGAATTGATCCTCTTTAACCTAGGTTAGAGTAGGATACCTTGGCTTGGCCATGACCTTTTATTTGGTCAAAATGGAATTGTAGGAGTAGTTAAATATTGTTCGGAAAGTGGTCCAAACTTGGGAAGTAGGTCTTGCACTTTTAATAAGATTTATTCAAGGTTGAGTAATGACTTCGTAGGATTGGTTTATGATACTTGGTGACCTTACTTGCCCATACTCTGGGTAGTTAGCTTGAATCATGTTTAAAACCATAGACCACACTATTGTGTTAATGTATATGTATCACTGTAGCATGATTATCCCAATTGTGGATTATTTGGTATATGGTTGTGTCGTTTTCCCGTTGTGGATTATCTGGTTTGTTGCTAGTATTGTATCCCGGTTGAGGACTATCTGGCTCGTTGATTTTATTGTATTCCGGTGTGGATTATGTGGTTATATTGTTACCTTAAATTGAGTTCATATGCATTGATGGGTTATGCATTGTGTATTACATGAATTGTTGTACTATGGTTCTGTTTAGCATGAGTATATATTACCATGTTGTTATATTGTTATCCCGTTTTGTGGATTATCTCAAGTATCTATTATGTGCTTGAGCGTGTTTATGTTCGGGTGGGTATGATGGATTTCAATCAATTATTGATTTGTTCAATAAGTGATTGAAGGTTCGTCATACCGGTGACCCTTCCCCACTCTGTGGCCACGGAGTGGGGCTGTGCTAACGACTGTATTGAGCATGAAGAAGCCTTTACAGACCTGTTGCGATTGGTGTACCGGGGGAATATATTATTGTTGGATACTCTATTTTAGGTATCCTTTCTTATATGGATCTCTGGGGCATGAGACCTATAAGAGGTGAATGTGCTGGAGGCAATTCACCAAAGAGTGGAGTTTTACTCCCACGTTGTACGACTTATTGTTCAGACGGGAAAAAGGTAAAATGAGGTAACGTAAGGTGTTTACCGCTTTTATAATGTGTTATGTGCTACCATGCTATGTGTTGCATCTTGTTTGGCATCATGTTGCATTCATAATAGCTCATTGAGATTTATTCTCACCCCTCTCCCTTTACTGTTTTAGATTCCGAGACAGGTGACCCGAACCAGTGAGGCCGGGGTTATCATTGTGGACTTTTGCTTTTGGGGCTTGACAAGTTAAGTATAGGAGTGGGTTGTTAGGAGTATTTGTTAAGTACTCCTCTTTTATAATTTGTATAGAAAACTCTTTTGTTAAACAAATTTTAATTAAGGTTTCCAATGTAATTGATCAGATTACGGTTTATTAAAGTTGTGGTTGGATTTCCTCTAAGTAGAGATATTACCAATTGATTTTTATTTGGAAGTTTGAAACGTGGTTTTCTTTTAAAGGCAAATAAATGTAATAAAAACTAAGATGGTTTGGCTAGAGTGAGCCTCTCCAGCTCGGGACACGCGTTAGGTTCCGGGTTGGGGTGCTCACATACAAGGCCGATGTTTACAGCTTTGGTATGTTGTTGATGGAAATGGCGGGTAGAAGGAAAAATCTGAATGCATTTGCAGACCATTTGAGTCAGATTTACTTTCCTTCTTGGGTTTATGATCAATTGATTGAAGGAAATGATATAGAAGAAGTAATGGAAGATGCGTCGGACGGAGAAAAAAGGTTGGTAAAGAAGATGATCATCGTGGCATTATGGTGTATACAAATGAAGCCTTGTGAAAGGCCTTCTATGAAAAAAGTTTTAGAGATGCTTGAAGGAGATGTTGAGGTTCTGGAGATGCCACCAAAACCATTTCTCTGCCCACAAGATGTGTCAGGTGAACCAGAGCCGGAGCCGGTGGAGCCAGAGGAGTTAGCCTCCTAGCGATCATGCAGTAAAAAGGGTAACCTGGTGCTACTAGAACTCTTACTATGTATGTATGGGGTTCATTGAAGGATTGGGCCCACATGAATTTAATGTAGACGGCTCTCGGCTTATCAATAAGTATTCGTGTTTGCTTAAATGAAATGTAAAAGGCTCAAGGCTTATTAGTTAATAGTAGTATTTGTGTTTGCTTAAATGAACCTAAAAGGCTTATCAGTGAATATTTGTGTTTGCTTTTTCTTTCTACTGGCGGAGGTAGTTTGTCATTTTCCAAACAAAATGGACAAAGGGGAGCTTATTCGAAGTATCATTTGGTCTGTTTCCACCTTATCTTTTCACATTTCCATTGGTGGATGGTCAAAAAGATTGAACTCTTCTCCAAATGTCTTTCTTTTTTTGAACAAAGTTTTAACGTAGGACTCAAAATTTCTGATTTTTAATATTACTGCATTCAGGACTCGAATCGAACTCAAAAGCTTTGATTAAGCTAGAACACCACTTACCGTATGATTTACGAGTTTGTTAGTGTTCTCCGAATGTCTTTCAATCAACTCTCACAATTTGAAGTTTGATGCTTATACATTCCATTGGTGGATGGAAAAAAATATTAAATATTTTTATTTTAAAATGCTAGCTCCTAAAACACTTAATTTTTCTCATAGATTCCACAAAGAAGACCGACTTGGATAGATAAAGTCACTACAAATGACAAATTGGATTTGAAGTTTGACGCTAATACCTTTCCAATGGGGGATGGACAAAAACATCCAAGTCGTCTTCAAATATACTTTTCAATTCACTAGCTCTTCTATCACTCACTTAATTTTCTCATAGGCTCCATTAAGAAGAGTTATTATAAGGGCCATGCATTTTGTCACAAAATTCAAAGAGAGGAGGTAGTTGTCATTTTCCAAACAAAATGGACAAAAACATCCAAATCTTCTTCAAATATACTGTTAATACCTTCTCATTCATGGATGGAAAGTGAGTGGAGGAGCAAATCCAAATTCCATAGACTTCGCTACGAAGACTAACTTTTCCAACACTCTAATCAGCAGTACCAAGGTTCCACTTTCAGACCTTTGTATCTTATTACCAAACAAAATGGCCCCAACTTAATTAAAATATAGGCCATATGAAGAATAGCTATTTAATTGCTAAATCCAAATTCCATAGACTCCACTACGAAGACTGACTTTTCCAACACTCTAATCAGCAGTACCAAGGTCCCACTTTCAGACCTTTGTATCTTATTACCAAACAAAATGGCCCCAACTTAATTAAGATCTGGACCATATGAAGAATAGTTGTTTAATTGCTAAATCCAAATTTCATAGATTCCACCACGAAGACTGACTTTTCCAACACTCTAATCAGAAGTATCAAGGTTTCATTTTCAGACCTTTGTATCTTATTACCAAACAAAATGTCCCCAACTTAATTAGGACGTGGGCCGGGCATATGAAGAATAGCTACCAGGCCACTAAGGTCATCTAATTGGCCACAAAAAATGTGCAATTTTTCGGGGCCCAATTTCCATCTCGGTTTAATGTACAAATTAAAGTGGTTGTATACGATATTAAGAAAAAGTTTATAATAATAAAATGTTGAGTATAGATTGTGAGACAAGAGAGAGAAGAGTGGAGTATGAAATAGTAAATGGATATTTGTTATAAGTATTACAAGTGAATCACATTATTTAAAATAATCCGTTTTGAAATTTTGTACCTTTGAGGGTACACATATAATAAAAAATATATAAATTAAAATGGCACAGATGTAATCGATTAGCTCAACAATGGACATTCTAAAACATAACCAAAATTTTAAATTATAACAAATTTGTGGCACACTATCAAAACCCAACTAGACCACACTTTACAAATAACAAACTCATTTTTTTTTTCTTTTTCTAAATTCGTTTATAACTAGTCTCAGGCCCAACAGGGTCGGCCCTGTGATATTCGGGGCCCTAGGCCGATAACTTTGGATGGGGCCTTTCAGTTTTTAATATAATTTCTTCTATATATTCTATATATGAGCAAAGACAAATTCACTGTGGTAAGAATCACACACAAAAATCCTAGAACAATGGGTCAAAGTTGAAATGATTGAATATTGAAATAATAAACAAATACTCCCTCCGTCCCACGTCATTGTGGACCATTTTTCCGGGCACGATAATTAAGAAATATTATTAAGATAATGAAAATGTGTGATAGGAAATGAAGAGAGAGAATGAGTGGAGTTGGTTGAATAAATTGTGTGGTAGGAAATGAAGAGAGAGAATGAGTGGGTGGGGTAGGGTGAATATAAAATAATAAATTTATTTCCATTTTGGGCAGTTTGCATTCACGTGGGACGGACCAAAAAGGAAATAAGTTTGCATTCACGTGGGAAGAAGGGAGTATTTCATTAAAATATATTATAAAAAGAAAATCAAACTTTCTAATTAAACTTGGAAAAAAATGAAATGAAATGGAAACTCAAAAATGTAAATGAGCGAAAAGTCCAAGTAGGAGAAAAAAAAGCCCAAATATGATAATGAGAAGAAAGCCCAAGTAGGAGAATAGTAAAAATTTAACACAATGCTCTACAAGGGAATCGAATTCTCGTACCATTAGAAACAAACTAGTGTAGCACCGTGCGTTAAACGCACGGATAAAAAGTTGTGACAACAAATTTATATAAATAAGGAAAGTGCAAAATATAATTTTTTTTTTTTTACAATGAATATAATTTTTTCCCAAAAAACAATTACTTAAATTGAAGTGGCTGAATAAAATTAAAGAAAAAATATCATCTTATGTGATTCAGAGGGGTAATTAGTAGCATTATTGTAGTATAAGTAGTGTCTCTTTTTTTTTTTTTAAATAAAGAAAATATAAAAAGGTTGGTCTAAATAATTCGATAAATCAATAGCTATTGTTATTTCTCCTTAGAATATGCTTAGCAAATTAACTGTCATTTTAGACTTCTGCCCATCTTAGAAATTAAGAATTTATCATGAAGAAATATTCAAAATTGATTGTTTGTAGGTGAAAACAGTTTTATGAATGTGATATTGGGAAGGAGGATAAAAAAGGTGCAAGAGTGTGGAATTGGGTGAAGGTGATCTTTAAAAAGAGAGAAATGAGAAATTAAGAAAATTTGAGGAAGCATTAATCATTAATTAAATTATTGGCTACTTGAAGGAAGTAATTAAAGATTTTCTACATTACTTTGAAATTGGTGCACTTGAAATAGCTAAATTCTAGAATCATCTTTGTTTTGGAGGGAAAATGAGTGCTCTTATGCACTTCACTCTTTATATAATTATAGATTATAGATTGGGAATCGAATTCTTACCATTAGAAACAAATACAAACAACTAATCCGTTGAAACATTAACACCTCTTTATAATAATTTTGGCGTTAAATATCATATATAATATATAAATCAAAACTATTTAGAGGCTCCAGAAAAGGCCACGTCAAAGGCCACGTCAGCAATTCTATTTTCAACTCATTTTTATTCTAGAATTTAGTTAAAAAAATATAGTCTTTATCAAAAATAGAATCTAAATCTGATGTAGTCATAATTATTTCATTAAAAGATAAGATAAATATAGGCTTTATCAAAAATGGAATTCAAATATCAAATTGGCTACAGTTTTGTTTCATACGTTTTTTTTTAACTAGGATAAGTGTTTTTTTTTTCATAAATCCGAAAAAAATGAGTAATTTTTTTAGGTTAGTAACAGTTTTTCACAAATTTTATATTTCGGAATTTTAAATAAAAAAAAAAGAACCCGGAGCAAAAAGAACTAAAATATATTTATTTCGGAATGTTAAAAAACATAAAACTGTAATTTTATATTTCAGAATTTTACAACAGTTTGAATTCAAAGCCACTAATTTAGGAATGGATTTTTTATTTTTATTTTTGAAAGCAATCTAGAAAATTAAGCAATCATTATCACAAATCCAAATATTTTAATCAAATCAAATTCAAACTATTGATAACGTTGGAGCCAAATTAGTTATTTAAATTCATCACTGATCTAATCTCCACCAGTCCTATAAATTACCCAAATTCAATCTCACTAATCATTGTTTACTTGCCAGAATGGAGAAACACTTCCAGGAGATATTGCAGAGATTGAGGCTTATTGTAGAATCTTTAGAACAGCTGAGCGGCTTCATGGTGCATTAATGGATACATTGTGCAACCCAGTGACTGACTGGGGAATGTAGTGTTTCATACACTTTCCCATCAGAGGATAAACCACTACTGGAAGATAAGATAGTGTCTGTTCTTGGTTGCATGATATGTCTCTTGAATAAAGGAAGGGAAGATCTTCTTTCTGGGAGATCCACCATTATGAATTCATTTCCCATTTCAGACGTCAATACAATGGAGGATAAGCTTCCTCCACTTGCCATTTTCAGGCGTGAAATGAAATGGTACTGTGAAAGCTTAAATGTTGCTCTTGAAAACTACTTGACACCTGATGATTCTCAGAGTTCGGATGTATGGAGGAAACTTCAAAGACTGAAAAATGTGTGCTATGATTCTGGCCTTCCCCGTGGGGATGATCAGCCGCCTCAAACCCTGTTTGCGAATTGGGGTCCTGTTTATTTGTCCACATCAAAAGAAGACATAGACTCACGATTCCGAGGTTGCCTTCTCGGAGAGGTAGCCGCTAACTGAAGAGAGTCTCGAGCCGGTTGATAGAGAAAGGGTTCAAAACCATTGTTGATCCGAGAGCGTAGTCCTGCTCAGGATAATTTTTATCAATTAGCATTGGACAATGCTATTTTCGGTGGGAAAATTGAATCGGTCAAACTTCCTGTGGAAGTTGACACCGCACCATCAAATGGAGCAGGTTGAGAAGTTGGCGGCAAGAGTATCGAGATTCTAGGAAAAAGCCATTGTATCTCCATAGCAAGGAAGGAGTTTGGAGAACTTCGCTATGGTTTCTAGGTGGAGACAAGACATGTCTAGATCTCCTGATACAAGAACAATAAAACAAGCCAGATTCCAGCGAGCCCAAATGAAATTAAAGCTTTTAAACATGAAAAACAATCGGTGATTGACAAACTGGACTCAAGCGATGGTTCCATTGGAGGATTTCCCAATGTAGTCCATGTCCGAAAAGAAAAGAAATATCTGAGTAGCAATGGAGAGTCTGACGGCATAGAGACTATGTTAACACAGACACTTGACAATCAAGTAGGGGCTGCTTCGGTGGATTTCTGCTGCGAAGTCAACCCTCTTGACTCTCAGTTACCTCCTTCCAATATTTTCTCTAGAAAAGAGATGTCTACATTTTTCAAAAATAAGAGTATCTCACCTACCACATACTTCAGCTATGAACATTCAAGATTGGAGTTACAGTCTAGATTAAAATAGAACTATAACGGTGCAACTCAAATGGGTCACCAAACAGCAGTAAATTTCAATCTAACCATAAATTTCGTATACAGTTTCTAGAAATCAATAGAAATTCAAAATTTAAAATAATTAGTAATTTTCGAAAATTTAAAATAATTAGTAATTTTTGAAATTTAAAAGATATGCCAGAATAAATTTCAATTTAACCATAAATTTCGTATACAGTTTCTAGAAATCAATAGAAATTCGAAATTTAAAATAATTAGTAATTTTCAAAAATTTAAAATAATTAGTAATTTTCAAAATTTAAAAGAGATGCCAGAATAAATTACAATTTAACCATAAATTTCGTATACAATTTCTAGAAATCAATAGAAAATCGAATTATTTGAAAATAAAAAGTATTATTCATTTAACTTCTATCTAAAATTCAAACTTGGATGGATAAGTGATGATTTTAAATTGATCTATCTTAAAAACTGATAAGAGATAATTTGACAATGTATTATCGGTTAAGGATACAATTCATATCCTACTAAATATTCATTTTCAATGACAAGCAAACATTGATTACACATTGAATACCGCGATATGTTAGCAATTTTACACATTTTTATTTTAAAAATAAAACAATTAACTAATTTAACTCCATGAATCAAAACAATTCAAGCTTGATGCACATAAGCCCATAACAAAAAAATAACTCAATTCAATATTTCACATCACCTCAAAAGGTCATTAATGATATTTCACATCAAATATTTACTGATATGCTACATAGTAGTGTATATATATATATTAAAATTGGTGAAAAGAGATATAGTGATTTCATGTGGATAATTTTTTGTTAAAACTCTCATTTGTAAAGCCACATCACTATAGACATAAAATATGTACATACAACCTCTATATAGATAGATACATCATACATAGTATTATCTTTAATACATTAGTACATTTTAATACTCTGTGTATTGTTTTTCGATTAAATGGAGTGTTAGCTCCCATTCCACTATTTCATTTTTATGTTTTGTATTTTTATTTTAATTTTTTGCAAAAGTTATATTTATACAATGTAAAATTTCGTCTTAAATTTTTTTAATAAATAAAATTTATAACTTATTTTTCTATATATTATAATCCCTCCGTTCCAGCTCAGTGGAGACCAAAAATTTGGGCATACCGATTAAGGAATAATGAAAGTGTTGTGAGTAGGATATACTCCCTCCGTCCCACCAAAATAGATACTTTTAGTCAAAATGGTGTAACTTTGACCAAGGGTTTATATAAAAAATAATGATCCTAATAAAAATTTAAAAATTATTATTGTATCACGATTGATAATACTTTCAATAATGATTTTTAGATTTTTATTAGGATCATTATTTTTTATATAAACCCTTGGTCAAAGTTACACCCTTTTGACTAAAAGTATCTATTTTGGTGGGACGGAGGGAGTATTAAATAGGAGAGATGATGAGTGGGAGGAATAGTGATTTGATTGGTGTTGTGAGTGTAAAATTAGAGTGGATGGTGTTGGAGAGAGACTGAGTGGGGGTAATAGTGAAGATTCCTTTTCATTTTGGGTAGTCTCCATTGAGCTAGGACAAATCAAAAAGGAAATAAGTCTCCACTGAGCTGGAACGGAGGGAGTATATGATTTGTTATTTTATTTTTATTTATTTTTAGATTGTTGTTAAATTATTAACATTATCTAAATATATGTTCATTAATATTTGAGTTTTTTTAGATTATACAAATTTATAGATCATTTATGAAAAGAAAAACGCATCTTACTGATATGAACAACGATTTCATTAATTTATCGCAACGATCTTCTCAACGATTACCATTGGCGGATATTTCTAATGGTAATTTTATTATTTACTTTATTATTATTTTAGCATATCCATTAATATCATGTGTATAAAATTAAATTATAAGAATGCATGATTTTATATTTATTTTTTTACTATCATTTTAAATGAATTTATTTTTATTTTTAGTGGACTTATCATCGGGTAGTCATTTGATTTCACCGAGTAATCATCAAAGTTGTATTACGGCTCAAGGTAATATGTTATTGAATTTTGTCAATTTTGAAGTATTTTCATTATAAAGACAAATTCTAAAAAAAAATGTTTATATATATATATATATATATATATATATATATATATATATATATATATATATATATATATATATATATAATGTGATTTTTTATATAAATTTGTTAATTAATTTAGATTTAAGATAATAATACTTGATATACAGATATTGGTGTGAACCATACAAATGAAAATCTTACTCCTAATTCAAGTCACGACCGTGGATCTATATGTATGATTTTCTTTGTTAATTTACAATATTTTTCCTATTTTATTTTTATTTTCTTAATAATCTTTTATTAAAGAATACTCCCTCCGTCCCGTTCGAAAGGACACAAATTTCCTTTTTGGGCGTCCCATTTAAAAGGGCACAACCCCAAAAAGGAAAGTTTTTATTATTTTTATACTCTTCCTACCCCACTCATTCTCTCTCCTACTTTACTTTTACACTCACAACATTCTTTCTCCTAACTATTCCTCCCACTCATTCTCTCCTATTTAATTTTTCATACTCACAACATTTAACTTTTTTCTCTTTCTTATATCACTTTTCTTATTCATTTCTTAATTTTCGTGCTAGGAGGCAAAATTGCCCTTTCGGGCGGGACGGAGGGAGTAATTATTTTTCTTATTCAGCTAAATTTACGAGCATAGCATCAAGTGTACATAACACTTTCCACGGCACGCTCCTTGAGCCAAAAAAAATTGGACGACCGAGAAAAACTATTTCTTCTTCTTTGGATTCTATTACGACAAATTTGTTAAAAGACGGTGAGAAAAGAAAAATCGGGAGACCAAGAAAGGTAGCTGCTTCTATTTTGGAATCTTCAAAGATAAATTTGGATGTTGATAGATTCAGTTCTGCAATTGAAGTTGAATTAATGAAAAACAGTCATATATCTAGTAAGTTACTCCCTCCGTCCCATGATAATGTAGAGTTTTTGGCCCGGCACGGAGATTAAGGTAAAAAGTGATAAAGGTAATGTGTTGTGAGTGTAAAAGTAAAATAGGAGAGAGAATGAGTGGAGAGAATAGTAAATTTAAAAAGTGTTGTGAGTAGAGAGAAGTGGATCTCATTTCCATTTTGGGAAAGTTATAGATTATTGTGAGACGCCCAAAATGAAAATTTTATAGATTATCGTGGGACGGAGGGAGTATATGTTTGATTTATTAGTCAACTATATATTTTAAAGAGCTAAAATAAATATATTAATCGTTCTCAACATTCTTTTGACATTGTAGGAACAGATAATGTAACAGTAGCAAATAATACAACATTTTTATCTCCTACTGTGAATTTAGGTAATGATTTTTTTTAATTGTTCAACATTCGATATTTTTAAATAAAACTATTTATTATTACAAATTATTATTCAATAGTTTATGATAAAATATTTCATTAATACTAAGTCATATATTCCATTTGTATACAGAATTCGCGTTAATAAATAATTCTCGCATGCATGCGATAACAAGTGAGTCGTTAATAAATCAGAAGGAATAATCCAAGAAAGCGCGCGTCTGTAGAAAGCAAAAAGATTCGGACGAACAATATAATACAGGTGTTTATTATTATTTTTTTTCTCAAGTATATATTATATTATTATTTTCTATGTATAGCCAATGAATTACTAATATAATTTAAATATTTATCAATATATTGTAGTTTATAGGGATATAGGCGATCCGGAGTACGAATGTGCGAAATGTAGTGCGATGTTCTGGTATGATGAAAGGTTAAAAAGTACGCAAGCATCAACACAGCCTAAATTTTCATTATGCTGCATGAATGGAAAAGTTTAGATTGACCCATTAGTCCAGCCACCTAAGTTATTGAGTGATTTCTTAGAGAACAAGCATGAAAAGAGTAAAAATTATAAAGACAATATTCGAGCGTACAATTCTATGTTCGCATTCACTTCAATGACCGGTGCAGTTGACCATGGCATAAACAATGGTCGTGGTCCTTATTCGTTTAAATTGAAAGGAAAGAATGATCATATGATAGGTTCTTTATTGCCTAATGACAGCCATCCCCCCCCCCCCCGTTTTTCTCAGCTTTATATCTATGACACGGATAATGAAGTTAAAAATAGAATTAATGCTTTCAGGTACGTTTTTATTTAATTATTCGAGAATTATAATGTATATTACATATATTGTATGACTATCTTCTATTTATATGTCTGATTCTTTCACACAAGCAGAAAAGATAAAGATAAGCCTTCTCCATTCGATGAGTCAATTGTTACTGATTTGAAAAATATGATAGATGTGCATAACCCTTATGCACAGACGTATAGAATGACCAGAGCACATATTGGAATGAAGAAAGATATTAAATTGAGGCTTATAGGAAAGCGGGGTAGAGATGGAAAACCGTTTAATATGCCGACAGCCTCAGAGGTCGCTGCTATAATTGAAGGTGATATTGATGATTCGGGTGATGTCAGGGACATTGTTATTGAAAAGTAGAATGGGGATCTAAAACATATTCATGAATTTGATAAATCTTACCTTCCTCTACATTATCCTCTATTATTTGTATACGGTGAAGATGGATATTTCACAGACATTTCGAGGAATAAACCTCCCGGGGCAAAGAGATCAAGTTTGTCAATAAAAGAGTTTTTATCTTTTCGACTTCAGGAGAGGATAAGAGAAGGATCACAGCTTATGAGAAGCGGTCGGTTGCTGCAGCAATTTATGGTTGATGCATATATTATGATGGATACACAGAGGCTTCAATGGATACGTTATAATCAGCCTACTCTTCGGATGGAAACTTATAAAAATCTGTCGAATGCATCGGTAAGGGGAGATACCGGCGAAGCATCTGGGAGACGAGTTATATTGCCATCCTCTTATACCGGCGGGCAGCGGTGGATTACTCAAAATTACCAGGATTCTCTCGCTATATGTAAATGGACTGGGTATCCGTCACTTTTCATAACATTTACGTGTAATCCTAAATGGCCGAAGATTACGATATTCTGTAAAAAAATATGGCATTAGGCCTAAGGATAGGCCTGATGTATTAAATAGGGTATTTAGAATGAAGCTTAATCAGATGATTGCAGATTTCAAGGAAGGCAAAGTATTTGGCACCCCAAAAGCAAGTAAGTAAATCTTTAAATATTATTTGTTTTCCTCTTATTTTTTTGTCATTTATATTTTTTTTATTAGCATGTTCCTCTTATTTTGTTAATTGATTTATGCAGTTATATACACGGTGGAGTTTCAGAAGAGGGGCCTTTCGCATGCTCATATTCTTCTCTTTCTTAACCGCCATGATGATCAGGGTCATAATCCTGAAGATATTGACTAGTGAATTATTGCTGAGATTCCTGACAAGGAGAAATATCCCAGATTATACGAGGCAGTTGCTGAATATATGTTGCATGGACCATGTGGTGCTGCTAATCCTAAATCTCCGTGTATGGATCACAACAGGTGCTCAAAGAAATTCCCTAAATCATTCAATGATCGCACTCGTGTAGACGAGAATGGGTATCATGTATATAAGCGAAGAGACACAGGTTTCATAATTGATAAGAGTGGAGTTGCTCTCGACAATTGTTCAGTTGTCCCATTCAATCCATATCTTTTGCTAAAGTACGAAGCTCACATAAATGTCGAGTACTGCAATCAGAGCAAGGCAATCAAGTATTTGTTCAAGTATATAAACAAGGGAACAGACAGGATATGCCTTGCAATTGAAAATGATGAGGTGAAAAGGCAAATTGATTGTCGATATATCTCTGCGTGTGAAGCTATGTGGAGGATTTTCGGATTCGACATACATTATCGGACCCCTCCTGTTGAGCGCTTGGCTTTTCACTTGGAGGGTGACCATAGTATCCCCTTCAAGGACGGAGACTTTCTTCCTGATGTTTTGGATAAAGCGACAATTAAAGAATCTCAATTTATGAAGTGAATGGAGTATAACAATATTCATTCAGAGGCTCGGAAATATAAATACTGTGAATTTCCTCATCATTTCGTATGGGATAAAACTAAACGTGAATGGCGTCCGAGGAAAGATAAACGTTTTGCAGTGGGGCGTATTTATCATGTTCCAATGAATTGCGGAGAATTGTATTACCTCAGGATAATGTTGAATCATGTAGCAGATCCCATGGAATTCAAGGATTTGAGAACTGTAAATCGCGTTGTTCATCCCGATTTCAAATCTGCATGTTACGCTCTGGGATTATTAGATGATTACAAGGAATATGTTGATGGAATTATAGAAGCGAGTCATTGGAGGTTGCCCGATAGTCTGAGAAGACTATTTTCTATTTTGCTACTATCTAATAGTATGTCGAATCCGGGAGAGGTATGGGAGAAGACTTGGCACTTATTATCTGATGATATAGAGTACAAGTATCGGAGGATGCCCGATAATCCGGGTATTCCGTCCCATGTTTACATATTTGTTTTACAATAAATATCAATTATGATTTTATTTCTACTTTACAGTTATACAATATGATTCTATATATTTATCTATATTAATATATTTATTTTGTTTTTTATAATTTCAGGTTTGAAATTAATTAATGAAACAGTCCAGAATCTTGCTTTGGCGTAAATTGAGAAGTTAATGATCGAGAATTGCAGCGATCTCCATAAATTTAAAGACATGCCTAAACCGGTGGGCAATGTCATTGGTGATGCGATAAATAAGCTCATTCTAGATGAGACATCTTATGACATTGATGAGATGAAAGCCGAGCACTTCGATTACATCCTCGGTTAATGTAGAGCAAAAGAGTGTTTATGATAAGATTATATCGGTACTGTTGATCGAGGAAACGGTGGTGTGTTTTCCTCTATGGTTATGGTGGTACGGGAAAGACCTTCTTATGGAAAACACTGTGTTCTGCATTAAGGACCAGGAGAGATATTGTTCTTCCTGTTGCTTCCAGTGGCATAGCTTCATTGCTCCTTCCGAAAGGTATGACCGCACATTCTAGGTTCGGTATCCCGATACAGTAAACGAGAGCTCAACTTGCGGTAAACTAAAGTCGGGTACGGATGAGGCAGACTTCTACGTAAAACCAAACTAATTATATGGGACGAAGCTCCAATGGCTCATAAACATTGTTTTGAGGCTCTCGATCGTAGCCTCCGAGATATTATTCGTACACCCGAGGAGATATTCCAATAAACCATTTGGTGGTTTAGTTATTGTATTCGGTGGTGACTTCGAGATGATTTTACCTGTTGTTCCTAAAGGGAGTAGGCATGATATTGTGCATGCTGCACTCTGTTCATCGAAAATATGGAATGACTGTGAGGTTCTCAGATTGACGCATAATATGAGGTTGCAGGTAATTCTTAAATAGCCTTTATTCATCTACTTAAATATTTTTATTTCAATTTAAGTAATTTGTATATATTTAACTTAATGTAGGGTGATTCTACTTCTCATAATTCCGAAGAGATAAGAGATTTCGCTCAGTGGCTCTTGAGTGTCGGAGATGGGATTGCCGGTGGAGATAATGACGGGGAAATTGACATTAACCTTCCTGATGATATATTGATTCGTGAGGCTTCGCATCCTATTGCAAAAATAGTCGAATCTATATATTCTGACTTATTGCAAAATAAGGATGTCGAAGGATTCTTCCATACTAGAGCTGTGCTTGCTCCAACAAATGAGATTGTCGATAACATAAATGATTATGTCATGTCACTCTTTTCGGGAGACGAAGTTGAATATATGAGTTCTGATGCCATTTGTAAGGATGAGGATGATGAAAATGGTGCTGAAGATATATTCTCACCTGAATTTCTAAACACTATCAAGTGTTCTGGATTGGCAAATCACATTATTAAGCTGAAGGTTGGGTGCATAGTAATGCTTTTGAGAAATCTTGATCAAGCTGCTGAATTGTGTAACGGCACCAGAATGATTGTCACTCAATTAGGTAAATACAGTAATTTTTTATTTTTTATATCATATAATTTAATACTTAATTTTGTTACATATATGTAGGTAAGCACGTAGTCGAAGCCAAGATGCTTTCGGGAAAGAATGCTGGCATGAAGGTGCTTATTCCTAGAATGATAATGTCTCCGTCAGATGTGACAAAATTTTCGATAAGATTCCAAAGAAGGCAATTTCCACTTGCCGTTTCTTTTGCTATGACAATCAACGAGAGTCAGGGACAATCTCTTTCCCATGTAGGACTATATCTTTCACAACTTGTTTTCAGTCACGGACAATTTTATGTAGCATTTTCCAGAGTAACCAGCAAGAGAGTACTTAAAGTTATTATTTGTGATTCAGATGCTCAAACATATGAAAAGACGCTGAATGTAGTCTACAAGGAAGTTTTCGACAGACTCTGAGAATTTATGTCGCACAATTTGTGGTTAAACAAAAGTATTGCAATTTCTTATTATTTTCTTTGTTTTTATTTTGTTTTTCTTTAAATATATAGGAGATGGAAGAGATTATGTTGACACTTAGGCACACACTATTAAACTCACGCTATTGTAACCATCTCTTTTCATATTCCTAATTTGTAACACTAAAATCTTAATAATGTATTTTGGTTAGGCAGGGACCTAACCTCCCGTGGTTTTGTGCCGGCGAGATAGTTGTCTCAAGGGCTTTCCACGTTACATCATGTGTCAACATCTTTTTTCTGTATTAATTATACTCCTAATATCCGCTACATTGATTATCAATTTCGATTTATATTGTTACTTAAAAATCAATTAAAACACATAAATAATTATTTACTTAATCAAAAAAAACTATTCACCGTCGGGTACCGACGGGTTACTAACTAGTATATTTATATATTAAAACTATGTAATTTGGGGCATTAAAGTTTTTGGGCCCTGTGCAATAGGGATGATTGCACGTGATCAAACCGGGCTGCTGGTAAAGTCATTAGCTTATATTTTTGAGGTTTTGCGTTAAACCCACATACATAACATTTTTATTCTTTTTTTTTTTTTTTTTTGTGCACAAAGTAATAGTTGGTTTTTTCTTCATAATTTTAAACATTGTACCCTTTAGTAAATTCTATCATCCATAAACTGTCAATTCTGATTATATAATACTCCCTCCCTCCGTTCCGGGTTAAGCTTCACCATTTTGGTGAGGCACAAATATTAAGAAAGCATTATTTATATTCAAAAGTAATAGGAGAGAGAAAAGTTAATCTTGAATTAGGGAAGATAAGGGTCTCACATCTTTCTCAAGCAAGGACTAATTATTCCAATCAAAATTCAAAATAGGTCAAGAAGCCATACTCATCATTTCACAGAGTAATTTTTATCAACTCCCAATAATGTACTCAAACTAGAAAAAGAATTGAATTGCGAAAAGAAAACATGAACCTGTTCCTTGAGCCAACGTTGTATAGCCGAACAGTGCAAACCCAACATCAACAAGTTAAGGTTGTGGCTTGCAACATTTTCCCGGAAGGGTGACATAGCAGGTTTCACTATGGGGGGAGTCCATTCATAGACAGAGTTATCCTCCCTAAATCGATAGTACGTTTGTGGACCATTTCGAGCAAATATCGCATCGAGCTCCTTCGACAGAGACCACCATGGCTCATTAAAAACAGATAATGGAACGATACTTAGGTTTGGTTGAGTCAAAGTTTCCCTAAATATGTTTTGATAAACTTCTGTTTCCTCCACCACCGAAGGAATTGGTTCCCCACCACCGATTCACCATTAATGGACAAAAAATGAGAGAAATTTGACGAATCGCCGGCAACGATTAAAAAGTCGCCATGGACAATTTATCTTCCAATTTGATGGAAAATTTTGAATCCATTCAAAAAGGAGAACAAAGAGAAGAGAAAATCCAAGATTAGAGGTTATATTTTCTGGTGTAATCGATGAGGGAGACGGAGATAGAGAAACAAGGGTTTCATCGTAAGATGAACAACAAAGGAACGATCGAGAAAATGTGAGGAGAGAGAGTGGGCATGGGTAGATTTAGGGTTTTTAATTTTGGGTTGGGCTCACATTTGGGTTGGGTTGGGTTTAATTAATTTAGTGTTTCGGAGGGTTTAATTAAGGGTTAGTGTTAGTGAAGTGGGCCAGCCCCATTAAAATAATAATATATTTTGGACATTTTTGAAAAGGTGAAGCTTGTAACGGGACGCCCTTTTGGGTAATTGGTAAAGCTTAAGCTGGGACGAAAGGAGTATGGTTTTTTCTAAACCATTATTATTTCACTTTTTGAAGAAAACTCATTCTTAATTTGAGAATAATTATTTATGATATGAATTGACTTATTGAATAAAAATATAAAAAAAATATTCTCTCCGTTCAAAAATTAATATTCAGAAAATATTTAAATTTGATCCTAATCAATCAGTTCAAAAATGAATATTCAGAAAATATTCAAATTTGATCCTAATCAATCAAGAGTAAATTTCTACGTATTTTTTTTCAATATATCTATATAATATATTAAAACAGAAGAAAATCGAATGCACACAGCCTGCCGCGTGGAATTATGACGTGGAATTTCATGTGGCGCCTTCTCATTCGTCAGCTATGACTATGATATTTAATTAGTAATAGTAATTAGTAATTAATAATTATATTTACTTAAATTTGAAATTTTGAATTCCAAATAAGCCTTTTTGATAAGATTTAATTTGAATATTGATTTTTCCAAATTTAATCACATTTAAAATATCGCAGAATCATAAAATTATTTGACAATTTAAAATTGTGATATTAATAGTTAATAGCTAATTTGAAATTTAAATCCAATCAACTTTTTTCTTTGATTTTCAGATAAAAGTCAAATCATAAGTCATTCCTAAATTATTAAATTTTGAATATCATATTAAACTTAAACAAGTAGGAAATGGGTAAAGAAAGAATTGTAAAATTATTTGAAATCCAAAGTTAAAATTCTATCACATTTAAAATAATTTTGAAATCCACAGTTTAAAAAAATAAGAATCCAGACACATATTAAAGAAAATTTAATTCACATATACATAATTATTTAATGTAAGCCTAATTTGATAAGATTTAATTTGAATATTGATTTGTCCAAATTTAATCACATATTTAAAATATCGCAGAATCATAAAATTATTTGATAATTTAAAATTAAAAATTAGAATTCAATATTTCTAATTCACGTATGTAATAGATGTTGTCTATAAATTAATTCTCCATGACTCATGCAATTACCTTTGATAAGATTTGATATTAAAAAAGAAAATTTAAATTCCATATACGTAATATATCTATCTATATAATATATTAAAACTGAAAAAAAATCGAATGCACACAGCCTGCCACGTGAAATTATGACGTGAAATTTCACGTGGCGCCTTCTCATTCGTCAGCAATGCTATTTAATTAGTAATATTAATTAGTAATTATATTTACTTAAATTCAAAATTTTAAATTCCAAACATGCCTTTTTGATAAGATTTAATTTGAATATCGATTTGTCCAAATTTAATTACATTTAAAATATCGCAAAATCTTGAAATTATTTGACAATTTAAAATTGTGATATTAATAGTTAATAGCTAATTTTAAATTTAAATCCAATCAACTTTTCTCTTTGATTTTCAGACAAAGGTCAAATCATAAGCCATTCCTAAAATATTAAATTTTGAATTTCATATTAAACTTAAACAAGTAGGAAACGGGTAAAGAAATAATTGTAAAATTATTTGAAATCCAAAGTTAAAATTCTATCACATTTAAAATAATTTTGAAATCCACGATTTAAAAAAATAAGAATCTAGACACATATTAAAGCAAATTTAATTCACATATACGTAATTATTTATTCTAAGACTAATTTGAAACTGAAATTCAAATGTAAGCCTAATTTGATAAGATTTAATTTGAATATTGATTTGTCCAAATTTAATCACATATTTAAAATATCGCAGAATCATAAAATTATTTAACAATTTAAAATTTGAAATTATAATTCAATATTTTTAATTCACGTATGTAATAGATGTTTTCCATAATTAATTTCCCATGACTCATGCAATTACCTTTGATAAGATTTGATATTAATAAAGCAAATTATAATCACATATACGTAATCTATCTATATAATATATAAAAACAGAAGAAAATTGAATGCACATAGCCTGCCACGTGGAATTATGACATGGAATTCCATGTGGCGCCTTCTCATTCGTCAGCCATGCTATTTAATTAGTAATTGTAATTATTAATTATATTTACTTAAATTTGAAATTTCGAATTCCAAACATGCCTTTTTGATAAGATTTAATTTGATTATTTATTTGTCCAAATTTAATCACATTTAAAATATCGTAGAATCATAAAATTATTTTACAGTTTAAAATTGTGATATAAATAGTTAATAGCTGATTTAAAATTTTAATTCAATCAACTTTTCTCTTTGATTTTCAGACAAAAGTCAAATCATAAGTCATTCCTAAAATATTAAATTTTGAATTTCATATTAAACTTAAACAATGAAACGGGTAAAGAAACAATTGTAAAATTATTTGAAATCAAAAGTTTAAATTCTATTACATTTAAAATAATTTTGAGATCCACAGTTTAAAAAAATAAGAATCCAGACACATATTAAAGCAAATTTAATTCGAGTTGGTCTTATAAAAAACTAGTTTTTTCTTAAGATAAGGAAAAACGTGTTTTCAAAATAAACGGTGGCAATTTTGTAATTACTGGCAACCATGTTCAAAATAAACGGTGGCATTTTCGTAATTAATGGTTCCCCCGTTTATGCCAGTGCTCTGTTACCAAAGCGTCGGTGTGACAAAGTGCCAGTGCATATGTAACAAAGTGCCAGCGAAAAAAGTGCCAGTACCAGTTTAACAAAGTGTCAGTGTAAACTGGTACTGGCAATTTGTTAAACTGAAACTGGCACTTTTTACATGGGCACTTTTAAATACATGAACTGACACTCTTCACACTGGCACTCTGTTACACTAACACTGGCACTTTGTTACACTAATATTTTTGCTGGCTCTTAAAAATACAAGCACTGGCATTCAAAAATACATGGACTGGCATTTGAAAACACATTTACTGGCATTCAAAAATGCATATACTGGCACTCAAAAACACTGATAATTATTTTTGCTGATATTCAAAAAAACATGAACTGGCATTCAAAAAAACATGAACTGGCATTCAAAATTACAAGAACTGGCATTCAAAAAATACATTGACACTCAGTTACACACTTACTGGCACTCTATTATACACTAACGGGCACTCAATTATACACCAACGGGCACTTGATTATACACTAACGGGCACTTGATTATACACTAACGGGCACTCAATTATACACCAACGGGCACTTGATTATACACTAACGGGCACTCTATTATACACCAACTGGCACTCTATTTTACACCAACTGGCACTTGATTTTGGTAGAAGAACTGGAGAACAGGAAGAAAATGTATCAGAAACAATTCCTCGAACACTTCGGGTGCAACTTCCGACTGAGCAAGAGATGGGTCGGTGTAGAAGAGATTGAGGAGACTGAGGGAAGCGTTGATTTTGGTAGAAGAACTGGAGCACTTGGATTTCACTTGTGATGATATTCTTGATTGCCTGTTGTGGTTGTAACCGGAGAAGACGGTGGGGAGGTCGCCGGTGAGGGAGAATTAGATGAAGAAGATGACAGGGGCGACCATGGATGGATTGAGGGAGGTAGAAATTGGGTCGGTGAAGGGGGTAATTGAGATAGAGAGAGGTCGCCGGTGAAGATTTGGGTGTGAGGGAGAAGGTTGACAACGAGTTTGGCCGGAGAAGATGGCCGGAGAGATGGTTGGAGGTGAAGAAGAAGATTGGTGAAGAAGATCGTTGTTTGCGTATAGAGAGAGGAGAGAGAGAGAGAGAGGCTGAGGAATGTGTATGCGTTTATGTGTGAAAACACGTTTTTTGTTAAGTTAACAAAAAACACGTTTTTTGCAAGTTTTTGGCATTTAATTCACATATACGTAATTATTTAAATACTCATTTTATGTTATGTTACATAATTATAATATTAAAATATATTGGGACAAGGTAGTAATGAAACTACTTTTGAATATGATAGTCTCATTCTTGATTTGTTACGATTTACAAACTGAAAGAATGATATCCACATTTGAAATTATGAATTTAATTTTTAATGTAAGATCAATCAGATTTTGTTGGAACATAAATGATCCATTAAATCCTAAGCCGACTCATAACTAGATTAAGAAGGAGAAGAAGATAAAGACGGAAGCGTGTATCTGAAGAATCCATGATTATGTTCTCGATACTTGCTCTTGGATGAAGGAGAGAGTAGTGAAGAAAGTACTTCTAAATGATAGTGCCCACACTTGATCTTCTTAATGGATGAAGATAGTTTTATGACTGAATTTTATTAAAGCAACAAGTGTCTCTAATGGCTGATGGATGGCCTTTATATAATAAGAGAAGGGGCACTTCATTTAGGGACTACACCCTTTCACAAAGTTGGTGGTGAGAAGTTACCATTATGCCCATCATTTAATGGTACTTTCATCTAATGGTATTCTACATATTTTGTCTATACTTTAACATTATTAAATGACTATAACATATGGAATTCAATAACACATACTCCCTCCGTCCCACCCGAATTTGGACAAAGTTACTTTACACGGAGATTAAGAAATAACAATAAGATAATAAAAATGTGTGGTAGAAAATGAAGAGAGAGAATGAGTGGAGTTAATAGTGGTTGGTTGAATAAATTGTATGGTGGAGAATGAGTGGAGTTAATGAGTGAGTGGGGTAGGCCCATTTTTTTATTATTATAAACTTTCCTTTTTGGGTTGTCCAAATTCGGATGGGACGCCCAAAAAGGAAATTTGTCCAAATTCGGGTGGGACGGAGGGAGTATTATTTAATCCATGTTCTAACAATCTCCCACTTGGATTAATATTAATATACTCCCTCCGTCCCACTTCAATTGATACTTATTTCCTTTTTGGTTCGTCCCACTTCAATTGATACTTCCCAAAATGGAAAGGAATCTTCACTATTTACCCCACTCATTCTCTCTCCTATTTTACTTTTTCACTCACAACATTCTCTCTCCTAACTATTCCTCCCACTCATTCTCTCTCCTATTTAATTTTTCATACTCACAACATTTAACTTTTTCTCTTTCTTACATCACTTTTCCTTAATTCCCACACCCAAAAAGTTGGTCTCTATTGAAGTGGGACGGAGGGAGTATATCTTTTACTAAATGAATTCATTAATCATTCATAACATGAATGACAACCCTTATATGCACGTTTATTGTCATTCAACAAAATCCCGTTCATTAGTCTTATAAGTATAGGGACTAAAGGGGCAGTCGTTGTAATTGATTCGCAACTAAACCCACATTAATCACATATATATATCCAACTAAATGACATAGATTAAGTATAGATATGTAGCATGAAATATTAATGAATATATATGAAGAATGTATATATATATTCTCCAACTAGTCCTATTTAATCGAAATGAGATCAATATAAATAAAATTAACATAAGTAAATAGAAAACAATACAAACTCCCACTGATTTAAGCATTATCAAAAGTTATTACACCTATATGAGCAACATGCTCGTGAAATATCAAAAGAGATAACGCTTTAAAAAATGGATCCAATAACATGGAGTTTGATCCTATAAGTTGTATATCTATTTGTTCCTTTTGTACTTATTTCTCTTCAACAAGAGACATAATCATATGATATCTTTTGACATCTTTGCATCCAGTAAAACAGAATCGAAATACCTAATGATCTCAAAAATGATCCAATTTTGTATACATAAGCATTTAGTTTAATGTTTTATAGTTACTTCATCATTCTTTTGGATGCGACTTAATGTTCTTCTTTCCTAATTGCTTTGGTATCGACCAAGCATCTCAATAATAAATGCAAGGTCTGGACGAGTACAGACTTGTGTATACATTAAGCTTCCTACTGCCGGTGCATAAGGGATATTTTCCATATACTTGGATTTAAAATTAATTTTAGGACATTACTTTAAACTGAATTTATCTCCTTTAGAGACAGGGGTGTCATGTGGTTTACAATTTTCCATGCTAAACCTTTGTAATACCTTCTTTATATAGCTCTTTTGTGATAATCCCAAAATACCTCGCGAACGATCACGATGAATTTGGATTCCCAATACAAAAGATGCCTCACCTAGATCTTTCATCTCAAATTTGTTTGAGAGAAATTTCTTAATTTCCTTTAGAAGGTCATTATCATTACTAGCAAGTAAAATACCATCCAAATATCATCCACATATAAGACCAAAATTATAAATCTACTCCCGCTGAACTTATGGTACACACAATCTTCACCAAGATTCATTTCAAAACCAAATGAAAGAATAACTTGGTTAAATTTTAAGTACCATTGACGAGATGCTTGCTTAAGCCCATAAATGGATTTCTTAAGTTTACAAACTAGTTGACTAGTTTAATCCAAATCAGTCACCATTTCTGGTTTCTTCATATAGATAGTTTTCTCAATGTTGCCATTGGGAAAAGATGTCTTTACATCCATTTGATGAAGCTCAAGATCAAAATGTGCCACTAATGCCATAATGATCCTAAAAGCATTTTTAGAGGATACCAGTGAAAATGTTTCTTTGTAATCAATGCCTTCTTTTTGAGTAAATCCTTTAGCGACAAGACGAGTCTTATGTCTTTCCACATTACCTTGTGAATCCTTTTTGGTCTTAAAGATCCATTTACACCCAATGGGTTTCACATTCTTAGGTAATGGGACAAGATCCCAAACGTCATTATCATTCATGGATTTTAACTCTTCATTTATGACATTAATCCACTTATGAGAATTTGGATCACTAATGGATTCATGGAAGGTGATTGGTTCATCTCCCACTAGTCCTAACGGTTCCTCATTCTCGGCAAGATACACATCATAATAATTCGGAATAGCACTCCTTCTTGCTCTATTAGATCTCCTTAAGGGCACCGGTTCTTGATTTTGAGGGTGTTGAATTTCCTCATCAACATTTTTATGTTGTTCATTAATAGGAGAATTAATGTTATTTTGAATTATATGTTCTTGTTGAATTTCAGGCACAAGTGTTTGATTTTCAATAGGAACTATAGGAAGAGGTTTATAAATGGATTCCTCCTCTAACTCTTCAAATTCAAAATTACTATTCAAATTTTCCCCTCTAAAATCAACATCCTCAAAAAACCTAGCATTTCTCATCTCGAAAAAAGTTCTAGTCTTTGGGTCATAGAATTTATATCCCCTAGATCTTTGAGAATATCCTACAAAATAACTACTAACGGTCTTAGCGTCCAATTTTCCTTCGTTAAGTCTATAAGGCCTAGCTTCGGCTGGACAACCCCAAACATGAAGATGATTTAGGGACGGTTTCTTGCCTGTCCATAATTTATAAGGGGTTTTGTTAGTAGCCTTTGAAGGAGCTCGATTAAGTAGATAGGTTGCGGTTTTCAAAGCATCGCCCCATAATGAGTGAGGTAAAGAAGTACAAGAAACCATACTTCTTACCATATCCTTAAGGGTTCTATTACGTCTCTCGGCTACACCATTCATGCTAGGTGTCCCGGGCATGGTGTAGTGAGGGACAATCCCACACTCTTCAAGATAGCGAGTATAAAGGACTCGGACGTTATTTACCCAATACATCCAATGATTGAGACTTTACATGAAGAAAATAATGTATCCATAACGAGAGTAATCATCCATGAACGTAATGAAAAATTGTTGACCATTCCATGAAGGGTTAGTGAATGGTTCACAAATGTCCATATGAATTAGTTCCAAGATGTTTGATACTCTCAAAGATCCTATTTCCTTTAATGTTTGTAAATTTTTCTTTAAAAACACTTAATGCAAAAGTTTTTATCCAGAGTATCAAGTTGTTTTAGGATTCCCTCCGACATAAGCTTTATCAATTCTCCCTTTGGAGATATGATCCAAACGTCTATGCCATAGAATACAAGAATTTTCACTTGATAACTTTTGCTTAGTGCCTTTAGTTTTGGTTTCATTATTATGGGACTCATTCATTTTCTTGACTGTGTCAAGTAAATAAAGATTATCGATATATGACAAAGTACTAGTACCGACAAGTTTGGAATTTAAAATAAAGATCACATTTATTATTACCAAAAGAACAAGAGTAACCTTCCTTGTCCAAAACTGTGATAGATATTAAATTCCATCTAAAAGATGGTACAATGAATGTATTATTTAATACAAAATAATAGCCAGTACTTAACATTAATCTAAAAGTCCATATGCCTATAACTTCAATCGGATTTCCATCTTCACTGGGGATTCGGTAATTCAGAAACCCTGCATACATGAATTAATGTGAGTTGTTGCACCAAATACAACCACTATGTATATTAAGGAATTGAAACCAAATTTGTCTTAGTACAAACAAGACCAAATGACATACCATTCTGAATTCGCCATTCGCGATACTTATGGTAGTCGTTCTTCATGCGAGTAAGGTCCTTGCAAAAGAAGCATTTCTTGACTTTATGATCATTAAATGATCCCTTATGCTTCTTACTTGCAACCGTAATTTCCTTCCCTCTTCTCTTAATCCCACGAGAAGAAGTAAATGCTGAGCGAGTACTTTCTAATTTAAGTTATTTCATTCTATCTTCCTCTAATGTCATATGTGAAAGTAATTCATTAATATTCCACTTGTACTTTTGACATTTATAGGTCACCTCAAAAGGACCAAATTGAGGAGGAAGATAGATCAAAACTAAGTGCACGAGCAAATCTTCCGAAATCTCTAACTTAAGTGCCTTTAATTTGATCGAAAATTGAAATAATTCAATAATGTACTCCCGAAGATTTTCCTCACCCTTGTACCGAATGAAAACAAGTTTCCACAAGAATTCAAGAAAAAACTCAGCATTTTCGATCTCAGAGACATTGTCCAAAAATGTCTTTGAAACTGCATTTTTCATGATCATAAGACTCACGCGGTTGGACAGTTCCCATTGCTCAACATTTTTCCGTTCTATAACGGTATTTCCTTTAGCGGGACTTGGTTCCCCTAATGCATGATCGATGTCCATACATCCTAAGATCATTGTTATATTATTTTTCCAAGTTTTAAAGTTAATCCCATTAAGCATTGGAACATTATTCACAGCAGTAGTAATAGATGAAGCGTTTATCAAATATGTTGGGAATAAGAACGAAGAATGAATACAAAATATATATAAGAATCCACACAATGATTAATTATATCAAATGAATTCCATCAAAATAAAAGACAATCAATATGACATCAAGTCTAATCTTTGGATTGCGAATTGACTTATAATTTGATTTATCTTAGGATAAACAAATAGCTCAAACAATACACTTTAAATACTTGCCTTTCTTTGGGCCGGTTCAAGTATAAAAATTGTCCTAAAATTTAAGGTATTTGTTACCCGATAATAAAAAATATAAATAATTCACTTTAAACACCCGCCTTCCTTTGGGATAGTTCAAAGTATTTAAATTGACCTAAAATTTAATTCGATTATTACCCATGAATGCAAATACTTAGTCAACAACAAGGTCTCCTTTGGGAAACAAGCAAGTTATCACATATCAATATTTATCTTCATCTTTTAACAAGTTTGAATTTAATCAACAAGGTCTCCTTTGGAAAACAAGTATGTTAATTTTGTCCAAAATGTTAAGGATATAATTAATCGGAAACATAAGGTCTTAAGGTAATTAATGAAATTTATTATTAAAAGATAGTAATCCTTTTGTTCTACCCATCCATTCTTTAAAGTTTGATAACAATAAGAACCGCCGAAGCGTGACTGGAGTCCAGATACTATAATTTACTAACAAATTATCACAAAATATGGGCACAAATTAATGTGTACTTTACTCAAATAATGAATGAAAATTGATCAAAATAGCAAAAGATTGAAAATTTTGAAAATCTGGCAAAAATCAAGTGGTGCTCGGCCGAGTCAAGAAAAGTGCTTGGCCGAGCGAAACACTCCAGAGAACACCCCTTTCTGATCCCTCACGCTCGATCGAGTCTTTAGGGTGCTCGGCCGAGCCATTAGAGATGCTCGGCCGAGTACTTAGGGGTGCTCGGCCGAGCACCATGACCGTTGGATAGCGCCTTTTCAAAAAATTTCAAACGTTGTGCTGATACAAATGGGGTGCTCGGCCGAGTCAAGGGAGGTGCTCGGCCGAGCAGACCCTAAAAGTCAAATTTTCCAGATTTTTACTAACAATTCTTAACTTAATGGTGAATGATTATTCAACCAAAGCAAGTAGATCCGCATACTCACATCACATTTTTAAATGTGTGGCTATGTATTTGAACAAACTCACAACGCATCCAATGATGGTGGCTATGTCCAAAATGGGATAATCTTACATTAAGAATTGAAAGCTTTTGAGTAAAATCAAAATTTAGAATTTAGATTTTAATACAATACTCTAGAATCTGAATTAGAGTATGATAATGATTCAAGAACACATGATAAACATGGAATCTTCTCAAAAATTAAAAGCATAATAAAACATAAAGGTTTTTCATAATACTCAAACTTGATCTAGAATATGAGCAGGCTCTGATACCAATTGTTGGAACATAAATGATCCATTAAACCCTAAGCCGACTCATAACTAGATTAAGAAGGAGAAGAAGATGAAGATGAAAGCGTGTACCTGAAGAATCCATGATTATGTTCTTGATACTTGCTCTTGGATGAAGGAGAGAGTAGGGAAGAAAGTACTTCTAAATGATAGTGCTCACACTTGATCTTCTTAATGGATGAAGATAGTTTTATGACTGAATTTTATTAAAGCAACAAGTGTCTCTAATGGCTGATGGATGGACTTTATATAATAAGAGAAGGGGCGCTTCATTTAGGGACTACACCCTTTCACAAAGTTGGTGGTGAGAAGTTACCATTTTGCCCATCATTTAATGGTACTTTCACCTAATGGTATTCTACATATATTGTCTATACTTTAACATTATTAAATGACTATAACATTTGAAATTCAATAACACATATTATTTAATCCATGTTCTAACAGATTTCACTTCCAATACAACTACTCCTCCTTCCTCCATATAACCACAATAACCAAATAACACAAAACAAATCATATTGAGAGAGAGAAGGAGAGAGAAAGAGAAAGATAAGCAAATACTCATAATGATACTTGTTTGTTATTAATTATCATATCATGTTATTATTAAATTATGTTTGAGAGAGAGAGAGAGAGAGAGAGATCATAAGAACATGCAAAGTAACAACGGAACCATTAAAAAAACAAAATTAAAAATATCATAGTCTTACGGCCTCTTTTCCTCAATAAAATTATTAGGATAATGAGTCCTCATTTGACCATCATAATCAATAATCTACTAACAAAAACAATGAAATACAAAAGTTTCACATGCATTAGTACTTGACCAATATCATCTTCTATTCTCCGACAATACCCAGCAGTATAATTTTCAGTAGCAAAGTATTCTTCCACTATTACAATACACTTTTTCATTTATTCCTCCCATAGTACGCTTAACTTTCTTGAACTTATTTTTTCATTTTTCTGCAATCATGAATAAGTGTCACTGTCAATTTGAAGTTAAGCTAAAACACTAAATGAGATTTGTGAAAATAAAGATTCTTGCACTTAATAATTCAACATGTAAAAAAACAAATTTGTCTCATCCCAAAATGAATATAAATATTTATTTTTCAAGGATTAAAAAGTTTACTTTTGGCTAAAAAATTGCTAAAAGTTGGAATAATTAGGGAAAGCAAATATCTATTTTGGAACAAAATTTTTCGTAAAATACTTACTTTGGTAAAAAAAAAAAAAGTAACTTTAGATGAACTTGCAAAGTTTCCCACATAAAAGTGAGAAGAATGTGAGCCAACATAGTAGTAATATATAGAAATAACCTCGACTACATAGTTTAGATAGAAATTACAACCACCGTATAACAAAAAATATGATTATATTAAGCTACAAACTTTTGATTCGAAATGTAAAGAGAAGGGTACCTTAGACGAATTTGAATATCTTTAATTCTTGAGAGGTTCCCTCCTCGTGATGAATATGTATCCATTTGCATATGATCAGACAATAAAAATTTGAATGGAATAGAAGATGAGAGATGAAAGATAAAAGAGATTATTAAGAGAACGCAATAACAAAAATCATTATAAAAGAAATATAGAAATTAGAATTACCTAAGATGAACTCAAAAATTTGGGCTGCTAAATAGCAGATGAGTAAACCTAGTTGTAAAAAAATAACATAAGAAAAGAGGTTAAAGATTTGTATTAATATATAAATTATATCTCCACAACTAATTAAATCAATCAAATTCTAAATGAGATTGCATTCTAATTTTGAAATTTGGATTAACAATTAAAATTTCATTCATTTCCTTAACTGAATCTACTCTCCCAATGAGATTGAATTCAAATTTCAGACAATTTTAAATTTGAATCAACTATTTGAATAACAATCCTGACCTTAACTAACTAAATTTTACCATTTTCTTAACTGAGTCTTACTCTACTAAATGAGATTAAATTCAAATTTCAAATAATAGTAATTTTAAATCAACTATTAAAATTATAATTTGATCTTGAGTTTGACTTGATTTAGCCTATGGGAAACCGCCACGTGAAATTCCACGTCATAAAGCCACGTGGCAAGCTGTGGGCATTGCATTTTCTTCTGCTTTAATATTATATATAGATAGATAGCTGATTTGAAATTTAAATTCAATCAACTTTTCTCTTTGATTTTCAGACAAAAGTCAAATCATAAGTCATTTCTAAAATATTAAATTTTGAATTTCATATTAAACTTAAACAAGTAGGAAACGGGTAAAGAAAGAATTGTAAATTTATTTAAAATCCAAAGTTAAAATTCTATCACATTTAAAATAATTTTGAAATTCACAGTTAAAAAAATAAGAATCCAGACACATATTAAAGCAAATTTAATTCACATATACGTAATTATTTAATCTAAGACTAATTTGAAACTGAAATTCAAATGTAAGCCTAATTTGATAAGATTTAATTTGAATATTGATTTGTCCAAATTTAATCACATATTTAAAATATCGCAGAATCATAAAATTATTTGACAATTTAAAATTTGAAATTAGAATTCAATATTTCTAATTCACGTATGTAATAGATGTAGTCCATAATTAATTTCTCATGACTCATGCAATTACCTTTGATAAGATTTGATATTAATAAAGCAAATTTAAATCACATATGCGTAATCTATCTTCTATATAATATATAAAAACAGAAGAAAATCGAATGCACACAGCCTGCCAAGTGGAATTACGACGTGAAATTCCATGTGGCGCCTTCTCATTCATCAGCCATGCTATTTAATTAGTAATAGTAATTAGTAACTATATTTACTTAAATTCGAAATTTTGAATTCCAAACATGCCTTTTTGATAAGATTTAATTTGAATATTGATTTATCCAAATTTAATCACATTTAAAATATCGCAGAATCATAAAATTATTTTACAGTTTATTTTGTGATATTAATAGTTAATAGCTGATTTGAAATTTAAATTCAATCAACTTTTCTCTTTGATTTTCAATTTTCAGAGAAAAGTCAAATCATAAGCCATTCCTAAAATATTAAATTTTGAATTTCATATTAAACTTAAACAAGTAGAAAACGGGTAAAGAAAGAATTGTAAAATTATTTGAAATTCAAAGTTAAAATTCTATCACATTTAAAATAATTTCAAAATCAACAGTTTAAAAAAATAAGAATCCAGACACATATTAAAACAAATTTGATTCACATATACATAATTATTTAATGTAAGCCTAATTGAAACTGAAATTCAAATGTAAGCCTAATTTGATAAGATTTAATTTGAATATTGATTTGTCCAAATTTAATCACATATTTAAAATATCGCAGAATCATAAAATTATTTGACAATTTAAAATTTGAAATTAGAATTCAATATTTCTAATTCACGTATTTAATAGATCCTGTTCATAAATTAATTCCCCATGACTCATTCAATTACCTTTGATAAGATTTGATATTAATAAAACAAATTTAAATCACATACTCCCTCCGTCCCAATAAAAGCTTCACTAATTACCCAAAAGAGCGTCCCGTTAGAAGCTTCACATTTCCTTTTTTGGCAAAGAATTTTTACTATTTCCTCCACTCATTCTCTCTCCTACATTATTTTAATACTCACAACACCATTATAATTTACTATTTCCTCCACTAATCTCTCTCCTATTTTTAAATTACACTCACAACATTTTTTTTCCCTCTCATTTTCATAATTTGCGTGCCCATCCAAAAGGGTGAAGCACTTATTGGGACGGAGGGAGTATACGTAATTATTTAATGTAAGCCTAATTTGAAACTGAAATTCAAATGTAAGCCTAATATAATATTTAATTTGAATATTGATTTGTATTCTAATTTATCGCATATTTATAATTATTTGAAATTGAAATTCAATCTCATTTCTAAATTGATTGATTAGTCCGGATCATATAGCTTTACCGCTTCCTATAAGCACTTTTTCATGGTAGCATCAACCGTCAACCTACCAACGAACATGAAAGACGTGACATGTCACTCGGGTGGAGGAGCAAATCCAAATTTTATAGACTCCATTAAGACTGACTCTTCTAACACTCTAATCAGCAGTACCAATGTCCCATTTTCAGACCTTTGTATCTTATTACCAAACAAAATGGCGCAACTTAATTAAGACCTGGGCTGGGCATATGAAAGAATAGCTGTTTAATTGCAAAATGGGCTTGGCAATATGGAGAATAGTTGTTTAGCTGATGGCCACCAAAAGTTGCTCAATGTGATAATAGGTTGTGGTTGGCACTAACCAGGCCACTAAGGTCATCTTCTAGGCCACAAAAAATGTGCAATTTTTTGGGGCCCAATTTCCGTCTCGGTTTAATGTACAAATTAAAGAGGTTGTATACGGGATTAAGAAAAAGTTTAAATAATAAAATGTTGAGTATAGATTGTGAGACAGGAGAGAGAAGAGTGGAGTATGAAATAGTAAATAGATATTTGTTATAACTAGTCTCAGTCCCAAAACAATACACAAACGAAAAGAGAAATTGCGAGTTTGTAAATTAACAAACA
This sequence comes from Adenophora triphylla var. japonica, assembly GCA_022495995.1. NCBI lineage: Eukaryota > Viridiplantae > Streptophyta > Magnoliopsida > Asterales > Campanulaceae > Adenophora > Adenophora triphylla. The sequence goes on from JAFEMH010001508.1 coordinate 200,079, forward strand.
AGAGGGAGGAAGCCCTTAAACTGCCAGTTGCCATTCTCTCTACAAGTTCCAAATTGTCCCATTTACAAAAAAAAATCAATTAGTTATTCAATTTGTATTTGTTACAAGTTGGTTACATCGTTTGTGTTTTGATTGTAATCAGATATAAATTTACGATCCATGATGAGTCATGGCCCACACACAGTTTTTTTTTTTTTTTAAAATACAGAGAAGATTTAGATAAATATGTTTATGTGTATAAAACTACATATAGTTGCTTGTTAGCCTGCTGATAAACAGGACCGTCTCAATGATTATAGGGACTCTGTACTAAATATAAATATTGAGCCCTTTGTATTAAAAAAAATACACTATGAAATGATTGCATATTGTTGAAGTTAGACGTGTCCATTTTATAAACCGAACCTGCCAACCGGGAGGTTGAAAACCGGCCAAAACCGGTCAAAACCGGTCAACGGCGGTTAACCGAAACCGGCTAACCGAAACCGGTAATTGGCCGGTTCGGTTAAGGTTTGAAATTTTGAAAAATCGGCCAACCGCCGGTTTTTGGCTTGCTCGGTCGAGTCATATGAATTGCTCGGCCGAGCATAACCTTCCAGTAGTGTTAATTTTCAATAACGGTCATGCTCGGCCGAGTCATATGAGTTGCTCGGCCGAGCAGAACGCCAGAACTCATTCCAACGGCTACTTTTTCAAACTAGCCGTTATGTTCACCACCACCACCACTACTACTACCAGTACCACCACCACCACTACCACCACCACTACCACTACTACCACTACTACTACTATCACCACTACTACTACCGCTACTACTACCACTCCTACCAATAGTAATACCACTACTACCAGTCTACACCACCACCATCACCACCACCACCACTACTACTACCACTACTACTACTACCACCACCACTACTACCGCTACCACTACCACTCCTACCTCTACCACTCCTACCAATACCACTACTACTAGTCTACACCACAACCATCACCACCAACACCACTACTACTACCACTACTAGTCTACTACTACTACCACCACCACTACTATCGCTACCTACCACTACCACTACTACCGATCTACATCACCACCATCACCATTCACCACCACCACAACTACTATTACCACTACTACTACTACCACCACTACCACTACCGCTACTACCACTACTACTACCACTCCTACCGGCTACCACTACCACTCCTATCAATACCACTAGGTCCACTACTACCAGCCTACCACCACTACTCCTACCAATACTCTCGTTGTAATTTTATTTTAATTAATAAAATTTAAGGGTACCGTCGCTTTTTTCTTTTATATACTTTCGTTTCTTTTAAAAAAGTTAAGTTTTATTTCTTTCAAAATTCATAACTTTTTTTATAAACCTTTTTTCAAAAAATGTATGTAGTAAACTTAAGTCTAAAATAGTCTTATTTATCCAAAAAAAAATTGAAAAAAATTAAAAGTTAACTTTTTTAAAAAAACCGTTAAATTTTATTTCTTTAAAAATTCATAACTTTTTTTATAAACCTTTTTGAAAAAAATGTATGTAGTAAACTTAAGTCTAAAATAGTCTTATTTATCCAAAAAAAAATTGAAAAAAATTAAAAGTTAACTTTTTTCAAAAAACCGTTAAAAAAATTAACTGAAAATTGATATGCTCGGCCGAGCAACACCAAAGACTCGGCCGAGCAACCCTCAACCCCTAAACCCTAAAAGGGTTGCTCGGCCGAGCGACACCAAAGACTCGGCCGAGCAACCCTCAAAATCCTAAACCCTAAAAGGGTTGCTCGGCCGAGCAACAACAAGGACTCGACCGAGCATATCCAAACCGTCAAACCGGAGGTTAACCGGATAACCGTGAAAACCGTAAACCGCCTAAACCGTAACCGGTTTAGCCGGTTAGGCGGTTCGGTTCCGGTTGGTGATTTGGGGGTTGAAAACCGGCGATTATAAACCGGCTAACCGGCGGTTGGCCCAACCGGCCACGTCTAGTTGAAGTAATAAACAAATATTTCATTAAAATATATTACAAAAAGAAAATCAAACTTTCTAATTAAACTTAAAAAAATGAAATGAAAAGGAACCCAAAAATGAAAATGAGCGGAAAGTCCAAGTAGGAGAAAAGAAGCCCAAATATGATAATGAAAAGAAAGCCCAAGTAGGAGAATAGTAAAAATTTAAAACAATGCTCTACCTGAAATTCAAATTCGGACCATTTAGAAACAAATACAAACACTTATCCGTTGGAACATTAACACCTCTTTGTAATTATTTTTGCGTTAAATATCTATATAGTATAAATGGAAACTGTCCTTTATTTACGGTACAATGAACAATTTTATAAGTCAAATTTCCCATTTTGCTCCCATTAAGTTGTCCCTTTTCCATTTTGCCCTTAAAAAAAAATTAATTTTTTTTTAAATTAAAAAAAAAAATTAATGTAAAAAACAATGCTCTACCTGAAATTCAAATTCGGACCATTTAGAAACAAATACAAACACTTATCCGTTGGAACATTAACAATTTTATAAGTTTTTTTTTTAAATTAAAAAACTATGAAATTTGGGGCGTTAAAGTTTTTGGGCAATTGCAATTGGGCTGATTGCACGTGGTCAAATCCGGATCTGCCGGTAAAGTCATTAGCTTATATTTTTGAGATTTTGCGTTAAACCCACATACATAACATTTTTATTCTTCTTTTTTTTTGTCACAAAGTAATAGTTGGTTTTTTCTTCTTAATTTTAAACATTTACCCTTTAGTAAATTCTATCATCCATAAACTGTCAATTCTGATTATATAATATGGTTTTTTCTAAACCATTATTATTTCACTTTTTGAAGAAAACTCATTCTTAATTTGAGAATAATTGTTTATGATATGAATTGACTTATTGAATAAAAATATAAAAAATATTCTCTCCGTTCAAAAATTAATATTCAGAAAATATTTAAATTTGATCCTAATCAGGATCAATCCGTTCAAAAATGAATATTCAGAAAATATTCAAATTTGATCCTAATCAATCAAGAGTAAATTTCTACGTATTTTTTTTTTCAATTTATTTTGGAATGAAAAGGAGAATAGCATAAGAAAAAAATAATAATGTTTGAATTAAATGAATAGAGAGTTTCAAATAATAGTTACATTGATATTATTAAAAATGCAATTATTCATGAAATATATATCAATATTATATAATTTAGTTCAACTTTTATTTTATATATTGAATAGTATACATGATCGAAAAAATAAAATTTGCTTGAATGATGTAATGAGGAAATAAAAATTTGCCCTCACTGAAAAGAATTTCTGGATCCGCCACTGTTGTTCTGATATAGCTAGAAATTGAAGTTTTAAGTTCAAGCTTTGTACTTTCTTCTTCATCATCAGATTTCTAATTTTCCTTCTTTTCTTATTTTGATTAATTTGTATATTCCCCAACATTTATAATTATTATTTTGATAATTAATAACTACAAAATTAATGATTGATTTTTAATTTTTTTTTTTATATTGTTTCTTCGAATTTGATTTAGTAAGATAGAATAAAAAAAAGGTTCTCTTCAATCACAATCGGAATGATCAGGTATGAAATCAATAGCCACCAACGAATGCCTACATTTTGGAAGTTGTCAATAGTGTTTCTTGCCGCAACGTTTGATATGTTTGGTTGGGCAAATATTGCCGATTCAAATGTTTTAATTTGTCGTATCTTCAAAGTTAAATCTTTTACGTGTGGTGATTATTTGAATTCTCAAGTTGGGTAGTATCCAAGTACTACTTGGAAACATTTGTGCGGCTCAAATCATTATTTATCAAGACACTGAATTGAATGAAGATTTGATTCCGGACATATGCGAATACAAAAAGGTGAATCATTGAGGTTGTTTGAAGATATGTCATGAGCCATCAATAATTTTTTTATTGTTCATATTTGTTGTAAGTTTCATGAATTATGTCGCGTATCCTTGTATTTAATAGGAATTTTCAATTGTTATAAAGTGACATCTTAATTTTCAATAATACAAGAAGTATGGTTATTTGCTTTCAAAATAAATTTCAAGCTTTATATATGTGAACTTAAAGCTTGAACTTAAATCTTCAATTTATAGCTATCAGAAGCTATTTCTTAAAAAAATAAAAAAAAATGCACCAAATGCCCTCGTTTAATTAAAAATAATGAAGTTCGGAGTTTTGGTGATTTTTTTCTTTTTAATTTTACCTTGCGTTATAAAAATTTATTTTCTTTGTCTCACGTGAGTGTTAGACCAAAAAATTAAACATAGTAACAAAGAAATAATATTATTGTTAGATATTTTAAGTTTTAAAAATTCAGTTTTATTTATTTATTTACAAATCTTTTTGATGTAACCATACAAAAATGATTTGACCCAAGTTAATCAAGGATGACCCATACTCCCTCCGTCCCACAATACTTGACACACTTTTTCATTTTGGGCGTCCCACTGATAAGTCACACTTCCTAAAATGGCAAAGAATCTTTACTATTCCCTCCACTCATTCTCTCTCCTACATTATTTTAATACTCACAACACCATTATAATTTACTATTCTCTCCACTCATTCTCTCTCCTACTTAACTATCTACACTCACAACACATCAACCTTTTTACTTTTTCCTTAATTCCCGTGCGGAACAGTAACTGTGTCAAGTATTACGGGACGGAGGGAATATGTGTTTTCGGCCCAAAGCCCAAGAAGGGGGAGGGGGGGTTATTAAAGAAGAGGCAACTGAGTAGGAGGGGAGGACAAAAAACAGAGGTTTGGAATTGAGGATTGGCAAGGCTATATCAAGAGTACTGGCTTTGATCTTTGAAAAAGGTTGTAAGTTAAATCTCTCTCTCTCTCTCCCACCCCCATTTTCTCTCTAAGATATTTTGTGAAATAGAAATTTTATTCGCACGCCGGAGGGGCTTAAGCCGGAGATGCCCCCGACTTAGTTTTTTGACTGTTTGTGTGCAGATTGATCGGAGAGGAAGGCCGTTTGTCCGACTAGACTACAACGACGGACACGTTGCTGCTCAACAAAATTTGTGGCAGCATCAGATGGTTCCGTTGCCGGGACCTGAAACCTCTTCTCCGTTTCGATAATTTTATGGGTATTTTGGTCGGCGGGCAGAGCAGATCGGAAAACTTCAAGCACCGGAGCAAAATAGATCCGGCGACATCAACACCGGAGAAACCAGATCGAATGAATCGCGTAGAGGCAAGGCAGAGACGGAAGTGAACTTCCGTATATTTTTTGTGGGGGATAAGAGCGGATCAGAAAAACTCGGAAGTCGAGGTGGATCTAGTGATTTCGCTGGAGTAAACCCAAAATAGAGAAGGAAGGAAGCTAGAGAGAGAGAGAGAAAATCGATCAGTTGTTTTCAGAGAATTCAAGGGGTTTTAGAGAGAGAGATGTCGGATCTGAAAAACATGGTCACGATTCGTCATCGTCGTCTTCTTCTTCTTCGGATTCCGAAGATGAGGGTTCGTCGTTGAAGTCCAAGGTTTATCGGATTTTCGGTAGGGAAAAGCCTGTCCACAAGGTCTTCAGTGGTGGTAAGCGTACGCAATTTCATTTCATTTCTTCATCTGTTTAGATTTTGTAGATCTCAATTCGACTGTTGCAAGTATCATGATCAGTTGATTTGTTTGTTAATCTTAGATTTTCTAGTTGATTTCCTGGCTGTTTGTGCTGTTTTTTTTTTTTTGCGTACAATTAACATGCGGTTATCTGTGTATATTGATTTTAGAGAATTTGATTTGAATCTGATCTTGTAGCATGATATCTCAGTTGTTTACATGTTATATCTTAGATTTTCTCTCAGAGTGATGGTGGTAGTTTATAGTACTGTTTTAGTGTGAAATTCATGCCAATTCTCGAAAGCAGTTCGTTTCGGTATATATTGTATCTGTATGTGCATATATTCATGTTTGGAGATGTATGCAATTTCAATTCATTTCTCTCTCTCTCACTGGAGTCTAGATATTGACTTTTGTTGTTATCAATTTGACTGTTCGGAAGCAACCTGAGCAGTTTGTGTTTATTATGTGAAATCTATGTTTCAATGTGTAATTTTTGTGTGTGTGCACGCATGTTTTATTGATTTTGAATATTCTAGAGCTTGATTTGCGGTTCTTGTAGTAGCATGAATAGAAGTTGCTTTTATATGAAATCATTGATTTGTGTAATTAATTTGAGTGGCTGTTTACGCAGTTTTAGTGTATAATTATGCAAGTTTCCAGAGATAATCCCGTTTTGTGTATCATTCAAATAAATTCCATGTCTCATAGATGATAATGATATGTTACACCAACCAGAGCAAGTATTGTGTCAATTTTGTTTTATAATGGTGCTACAATGTTAACTAGATAGCTCTTCCATCCAGAAGGTTATTTGAATCTGCTTAAAATCGCTTGTCTTGGATTTTTTAGTATTTTGGATTGAAAATATTGAACTTGTAGTTGTTTTTTGTGGTGAATAATCCACTGATTTTTTTCCGTTTAAGATTGTGCTTGGATTTGTAAATGGGATCTTCCTCTTTTATTGTAACTTGAGGTGCTAATTTTGTTTCCCTAAAGTTACGGTAGTCAAGTTACAAAGGGTGCACTGGTCCAGTCAATTTTGACTAGCCCACCTTGAGTTGCCCAGTCATCAGTGTTCCATAAGCTAGAGTAGACTCGCATACCTTTTTGGTTTGGATAGGCAATCCCTTGGCTTTCATAGTTTCTGAAAACACGAATGGGTATACTGTCGATGTACCATCTGCGAAGATAATTAGTATGTATAAAATTAGTTACGGCTTATTAGATCTTTTCCTCAAAAGAGGACAGTTATACTCCCTCCATTCCATAATAAATATCGCATTAGACTTGTCAACGTTTTAAAGAAATGTGATTTACTTGTTTGTACATACTTGTACAATGGTGAAATTGTGTTATAACCATTTCCTTATTTAGAAATGCTATATTGGACTAAAAAGGAAAGTGCATCATTTATTTTGGGACGGAGAGAGTATATGTGTAACTTACACGACAGCTGTGGGGTTCCAGTGAATAGTATAGTTGTGGAAATCAGCAGTTGGGTCGAACCATAGCCGGAATTCTTGCTCTCGGTTTCCACTTTCCCACAGTATAAATGTTTGTGTGGACATTATAAGGCTGCCTTGTGGATTTCAAAGTTACTATTGAATGGAATATTTGTTAAACACAGAAAGACCTGGCTTAAAGGTGCCAGGCACAGAAAGATCTGGCTTATAGGTGCCAGGCAAAAAGGTGAACGAGATTGAAACTAAATAGTTTGGTCAAGTGGTCTAAGGCGCAAGATTTGGTGTAAGGCGGTTCGGATTTTATTCGGCATGATTGAATGCGGTTGTTAGTGATGCGGTTTAGCATCAAGTAAGGTTTTGGTTAGCGCGATTTGGCGATAAGTGAGGTTGGGCCGCGAGTTTTATTCCAAGTGAGGTTTGGCCGCGAGTTTTGGGCCAAGTGAGGTTGGGCAGCGAGTTTTGGGCCAAGTGAGGTTTGGCCGCGAGTTTTGGGCCAGTGAGGTTTGGGCGCGAGTTTTGGGCCAAGTGAGGTTCGATCGCGAGGTTTTGACCTTGGCGTACGAGTAAGTCGCCATCGAAGCTAAGTAAAGCTGAAAAATGAGAAGCATAGCTAGGAAGTGAGGTTGCCTAAAGACAAGCCTCACTCTTTTGAAGAGAGTAGTATGTATATAGAGATAAAGGTCGCAAAGTGAATCTTCGATAAGTTATTGAAACAAAAAAGATAAACTATTGAAACAAAATGCAGTAGGCGGCATATTCAAATCCATAGGCGATAAATGATCTGATCTTCGGTAGTAAAGTGATGATAATAAGAAGGGTAAACATGAATTATCATTATGTAAGAAGAAGTGTTTGTGTTTTTAGTAGAGAAAATGAGTAATTTAATTTTAATACGAATAGCTATTCCTCTCTTACTACTTGAATATCATGCTTGGTGAATTCATGCACTTAGTACAGTTAATTGTATCCATGTTATTTTACTATTTGATAAAGTAAACTTACGTCAACTAGAGAACTTGCTGGCTATTCACCTCGACTAAGAAATGAGAGTATGTTTCTTGAAATAGTGAAAATATATGTCGCAGGTGGTATATAGAAGTACTTGTCTCTTTGTAAAGAAGAAATACATAGAGAATAAAATATTATGCAATGCGTTCGTGGATAGTTTATGTCGTGTGCCGCAATGTGCAATTTGAGCCATGCCAAGTAAAATGACTCATCTTGTTAAATAAAGGACCTATCATTGAAGTTTTAAATGTGGTACCAAGAATATATGGTTCGTATAACACATTAGTATGATAGTCAATATATTAAAAAGGATGTGACATTGAAATAGTTGTTTGTCGATTCATAAATTGTGCCTTGATTTAGTTGCTTAATTTGGAATTACTAAAATTAGTGAATTATGCATCTTGGTTTAGTATAAAAGAATTACGGTACGAGGAAAATGGGATCCAATTAAAAGTGTTGTGCGAGTTTTATTTTCTTAGTTGATATGTTAAATTATGCTTATAAATAGTGATAATATGTGCGAATTGGGTGTTCAAAATTTGATAGTCCTTAATTGAAGCAAGCTTGGGTGAATTTTAATCTTGAAGTGGGAAAGATGCCTTGGGACTTCTTTATCATTAACTGATTATGATTAAGATAAATACATGTTATAGTATATGCGAATATGAAACAAATTTAAGTAAACCAAGAATCACATTCTGGACTTGTTATATTGTGAAATATGGTTATCTGTTATAAGTAATTGACCATGTGTGTTTGTTAGAGAATGTTTCATATGTTAATTATGTTTGGGTTTAATTGTTAAAAGTGATTACTTATTACGTCGCATGCTTACATATCTTGTGAAATGTGCGAAGGAATTATGACGGGATACAAGGAAAATAATATTTAATGAAACTAACTATGTAAGCTTGAAAATCTTCCTTTATATGCACAAATTATGTCAAAGTTATGATCAGACATGCTAATTACACAAGTGAAAATGAAAGTATCAGGGAGTAAGAGTACATTGACTTTATTATATATATTTGCATGGTCCCGGGGAGAGAAATGTTGAAAAATGATAAATGGGGGTTAATGTTGTTTAATCGCGTTATTCTTGGTTTAAAATAGAACGAAAGTATGAAATTATCTAGCTTAGCATTTGACTTGCTTCTCATGGTATTTTTGTTTTGCATATGAACGGCGAGATAATGACTCGAATGCGCGGTAAATGCGAAATGGAGGCCAAGGTTAATAAAAATAAAGTTCAAGATGTATGCCGCTAAAAGGGAAAAGAAAGCAAAGCCGCTTAGAGTAAAGTTGCCTAAAGACAACTTCACTTTTTCGAAGGGAGTATAGATATATGGAGCCATCTCGCAACAGAAAGAAGGAAAAGATTTTTTGATGGATTATCAAAACAAATTGGTGAAGAAAAAGAAAAGGTAATAGTAAGCCGCAAAAGTATCATGTGAAGGAAAGTCTACGGACTATAAAAAAGAAAGTCTACGGACTATAAAAGAGAAAGTCTACGGACTATAAACATGAAAGTCCCATCTCGCCTGAATGGCATGTATATGGATGCGACTATAAATGAGAAAGTCTATACCGACTATAAACGAGAAAGTCTATACCGACTATAAACGAGAAAGTCTGTACCGACTATAAACGAATTGGTGAAGAAAAAGAAAAAGTAATAGTAAGTCGCAAAAGTATCATGTGAAAGAAAGTCTACGGACTATAAAAAAGAAAGTCTACGGACTATAAAAGAGAAAGTCTACGGACTATAAACATGAAAGTCTCATCTCGCCTGAATGGCATGTATATGGATGCGACTATAAACGAGAAAGTCTAAATCGACTATAAACGAGAAAGTCTATACCGACTATAAACGAGAAAGTCTATACCGACTATAAACGAGAAAGTCTATACCGACTATAAACGAGAAGGAAACCCATCTCGCCTGAATGGCATGAAAAGATGCGGTACGGGAAAGAAAGCACATCTCGCATGAATGGCAGGTAAAGATGTTGCTAAAAGTAAACCCATCTCGCTTGAATGGCGTGTAAAGATGTGGTCTCAATGGCATGTAAAGATGCAGTCTCAGAGGAAGAAAGTTCATCCCGCTTATCGTAAGAGTCCAAGAAGAAATGCAATGGTTCTTGAGATTCTTGAGGAAGGAATTGAATGTCATGGAACATCAAGTCATCTGCAAGACCATGAATGGATCCCGCCTCAAACTTGGGGGCTTCTGATGCTACCCAAAAAAAAATAAGAGTTGGGCGTATGAAAGTACATGAACAAGAAATAACCAAGAAGGGCCCAGATTGAGATAGACCCAATAAGAAATTGGCGGGAAATGTGGCCAAGGTCATCTCGCCAATTAATCTAATACGTCGAGTGGAAGATACAACGGCGGCAAGCGTATCCCGCTTAGCCTATATAAGTAGTAAACCGCGAGATTTATGTTATGGCAAGCATGGCGAAATAAATAGTAAGCGAAATATCCGGCAGAAAATGATGACGAGAAGTTAATCTTAATCGTATGCGACATAGAGGAAGCGGCATGTTAATATCTGTAATATGGGGCCAATTAAACGATGACATGTGGAATGGGAGGTTAGATGTTACACGAGAAATGTCTCTGAAATCTCGCCTGGACTTCTCACTCCACAGTATGTCTCTGAAATCTCGCTGCAAGCCACGAAGTCGCTGGTCAAAATAAAGAAGAAAGTCACTGGAAATTTGTTCAACCTGACCGAAATGTATGGAAGAAGTGGAATTGTAAATTCATTGACAAGAGAAAGAGAAGGAATCTGAGAAATGGTTAGTCAAACTGAGAGAGGAAGTGGAACCATGCATTAAAGCGACATCAATGACAAACTAAATTCATGTATTGTTTAAAGTCCGGTTTACTGCCGCCTCTCGTGGCCCAAGTCGCCAAATCTAAGTATATAAGGTGGGAATCTCCACTACATCGTCTTGTATTGATCTGATTCGTTACAGTTATGTTGCAGGCATTATTTGCCTCCTCAACTCGATCATGAATAATCGAGTTAAGGAGTCGGGGTCTACTGATGTAACCATGCAAAAATGATTTGGCCCAAGTTAATCAAGGATGGCCCATATGTGTTTTCGGCCCAAAGCCCAAGAAGGGGGAGGGGGGGTTATTAAAGAAGAGGCAACTGAGTAGGAGGGGAGGACAAAAAAACAGAGGTTTGGAATTGAGGATTGGCAAGGCTATATCAAGAGTACTGGCTTTGATCTTTGAAAAAGGTTGCAAGTTAAATCTCTCTCTCCCACCCCCATTTTCTCTCTAAGATATTTTGTGAAATAGAATTCTTATTCGCACGCCGGAGGGGCTTAAGCCGGAGACGCCCCCGGCTTAGTTTTTTGGCTGTTTGTGTGCAGATTGATCGGAGAAGAAGGCCGTTTGTCCGACTAGACTACAACGACGGACACGTTGCTGCTCAACAAAATTTGTGGCAGCATCACTTTTATTTTCAAAAATTGGAAAGTATAATGAATAAATTATCTGAAGTTTGTTAGCATATTTTGTTGAGATACTTTGGGATAATCTTTTGACTCATTCAAGCTTCTATAGTGATGTAATTTGTTAAACTCCTAGGCCTATAAATAAAAGGCTAATTTCATTATTCAAACACAAAGAAAAGGCATTTCATTCTTCTCTACTTCTACTCTATATTTTTCTCTATTATTTTAATTATAATTTGGGAAATCTTTGAAAATTACGGTTCATGTCTTCCTACGGACGTACACCTAGAGGTGACTTGATGTGAGCTTGTTGAACGATTTTATCTTATAGCAACTAATCGTCGTTAAGACCCGTACGTAGGGAGACGATAGTAACTTTAGGACAGTGATAACGCGACTCCCACATGCCAACTTCAATTGCTTTATTAATTTCGTTTTCCTCATTTTGTGTTATGTTAATTTTTTTTTTTGCATGATAGTTGCACAATCTTGATTTGTTGAAACTGATTTCGCATTTTTAAAACATTATTTTCAACAATCTAAAGTCACTACAGAAAATTTTGGGGGAAACTAGTTTCCCCAAATATTATAAAAAGTCTTGTTTTTTATTTAAAAAAAAAATTGTACATGTCTTTGTTTCAGTTTTTAAAACAAGACTTTTTATAATGTTAGGGAGAAACTAGTTTCCCCCAAAATCTACTCAAGTCACTATTGTATTATCATGATAGTGTAAAGGGAAGATAGAAAGGAAAACATTTTTGAAAGTTTAGTTGTCGTATTACAACGATTTTAGCTGTACGTGTTTCAAATTCACAAAAAGTTTTAGTAATTTTAATTACTCACATTTTCTTTATTTAAAAAAAAGAAATAGGTTTTCTAAAAATCCTAACTCGTGGTCCATTTCAAAGGACAATTTATACTTTTTGCATTTTGCAAACACAAAAAAGGTAAAAAAAAAAAAAAAAAAAAAAAAAAAAAAAAAGGTTTTAACAAATTCCATATTATATTAAATTATAGCTTTAAAGTAAGTCCCTCCCTAACTTTGAAGTGGTTAATAAAAGTTGGTATAAATTTCATTTAAGGTAAGTGCATTTAGTCACATCTTTTATCTTAAAATATAAGTGTACTACAGATATTTGTAGTAAACTTTTGGTTATAAAATTGTTAGTTGCAAATTTGTATTTTATAATATGTTAATATTGACTATGTTACTTTCTTCACATCTTTAATAATAAGGTATAAATTTATTTGGGTGCTCTTATATAAATTTTGGAAAGTATTACAAATTATTTAACACTGTCTTTAGTACTTAAATAAAAACTTTATATTTGATAAGTTAGTTGATATAGATATATATTCTGGTTTCACTTTGAAATTTTGTTAGCTGTTTTGGTGTTCATTTCAATTTCAAAGTATTGAGACTGCTTCATTTATTTTAATTTAAATAAATTAACCAGTTTATCTTGTGTTGAAAAAACTAAATGCACAACTCATTAACAAAAATAGGATACAACCCATGAAATCTAAGAGCTCAAGTTAATATGGTAGCAGATGGTGAAATGCTTATTATTAAGTGTTAATCTGCTAGACCCTTAATGAATATTATATGTGAAGATAATGATTGGTGGTTCAACTCCGGTGCTAATATTTATGTTTGCTTTGATAATAAACTATTTACATCTTACCATAAATCGGGTGGAGGAAACGTGAAACTAGGCAATGATACAATTGCACAAGTATTAAGAATTGGAAGAGTTGACTTAAAGATGTCATCCGGTCGAAAATATATTAGTCCTTAATGAAGTTTGACATGCTCCCGATGTTATAAGAAATCTAGTTAGTGGGTTATTGTTAGTCAAACAGGTATATAAAGTTGTTCTAGAATCTAACAAGGTTGTTATCACTAGAAATAATATTTTCATTGGTAAGGGTTATGTAAGCAATGGCTTATTTAAATTAAATGTTTTAGGCGATATGAATAGAAGCTTACCTTTAGTTCTTAATATTGAATCTAGTGATTTATGGCATAAAAGGATATGACATGTTAATAATGGAAAAATTAGAAGAATGATGAACTTGAACCTTATATCCAAAACTCATATTGACCTTAAGCGTAAATGTAAAGTATGTGTTGAAGCAAAGAAACCTAATAAACCTTATAAATCGGTGTAAAGAGATATTATACTTTTAGACCTTATTCATAGTAGCTTAAATGTAAAGTATGTGTTGAAGCAAAGAAACCTAATAAACCTTATAAATCGGTGCAAAGAGATACTATACTTTTAGACCTTATTCATAGTAATGTATATGACTCTAATCGTCCTCCGACTAGAGTGAGAAATAAATATTTGTGACATTTTAGATGACCACTACAAATATTGTTACATTTATCTCCTGAATACCAAGGATGAGGTTTACGATAAATTTAAAATTTATAAAGTCGAGGTTGAGAACCAACTAGAAAAGATGATTAAAATTCTTAGATCCGATAGGGGTGGAGAATACTCCTTTACGAAACTTACTAAATATTGTGAGGATAATTGAATTATTCATGAGACCACACTTCCTTATTCTCCCCCATCAAATGGTGTAGCCGAAAGGAAAAATAGAACTCTAATGGAAATGGTGAATTCAATTTTGATTAATTTTGAAGCACTAGAAAACTTATGGGGAGAGACTATTTTATCATCATGTTTTATTTTTAATGAGTAACTGTTAAAGATAATGAAAGACTCTTTTTGAATTATGGAAGAAAAGTAATCATAGGTTGGATTTCCTTAAAGTGTGCGGGTGCTTAGCTAAGGTAGCCATTCCAATTCATAAAAGAAAGAAAATTGGACCTAAAACTATATATGCTATCTTTTTAGGATATGCTCAAAATAGTACCGCTAATAGGTTCTTAGTTATTAACTCAAATGTTAGCGACGTATCTAATAATACCATTATCGAAGCAAGAGATGCTACATTTTTTTAGAACATATTTCCTTTTAACAATAGAGTTAGACGTTAACCTTGTAGCACTAGTAATCCTACTAATGGAGGTATATCATTAACTAGTATAAATAGCGATATACAATCTGACGAACATCTTGAACTTATAAGAAGTAAAAGGTCTAGAAAAAAGAAGAATCTTGGAGGGGAATTCTTTACCTATTTAGTTGAAGGTGAACCTACGACATTTAAGAAAACAATGTCGTTGATAGATGCCCCTTTTTGTAAAGAAGCAATAAATGATGAATACGAGTCGATCATTCAGAATAATAGGGTTTTAACAAAGTTACCTCTTGGAAATAAACCAATAGGCTGTAACTGAATATTTAAGAAGAAGTTGAAATTCGATGGAAGTATAGATAAATATAAAGCTAGGTTAGTAGCCAAAGGCTTCGCACAAAAGGAAGGGATTGATTATTTTGACACATATTCACCGGTTGCTAAGATTACAACCATTAGAATTTTACTAGCTCTAGCTTTTAACCATAACCTACTTATACATCATATGGATGATAAGACCGCCTTCTTAAATGGAGATTTAGTAGAAGAAATTTATATGTAGCAACCCAGAGTTACAATGAATGGAAATGAAAATAAAGTATGTAAGCTAGTAAAATCTTTATATGGTTTGAAGCAACCCCCAAAACAATGGCATGATAAATTTGATAAAGTTATATTAGAATATGGTTTTAAGATCAATGAACATGATAGGTGCTTATACTATAAGCATGTGATGATGTGTTTATATTTAGATGATATATTGATTTTTGGGTCTAGCTTAGCTTGCATTAAGAATGTAAAAGATCAACTGTAAAGGAACTTTGATATGAAAGATTTGGGTGAAGCAAGTGTGATATTATGAATGAAAGTTGAAAAAACTTCAGAAGCGATAAAGTTATATCAATCAAGTGCCATAGAGAAATTGTTGAGGAAATATGGGCATTATAATTGTAAACCTATTTCTACTCCTTATGTTTCATGCATCAATCTTAAAAATAATTTGGGAGAGCATATATCTCAATTAAAATATTCTCAGATCATAGGATCCTTATTATATATTACAAACATGACTAGATCGGATATAGCCTATGTTGTAGGGAGGCTTAGTAGGTATACTCAAAATTCTAGTCAAGAACATTGGGGTGCAGAGAGAGTTCTTAAGTATTTTAGAGGTACAACGGATTATTCTTTAATCTATCAAGGCTTCTCGAATGTTGTAGAAGGATATAGTGATGCATAATGGAACTGACAATTTAGATGTGAAATCTACTTCAGGTTATGTATTTATGTTGGGAAGTGGAGCTATATCTTGGGGTTCTAAGAAACAAACAATTATATCAAGGAGTACCATGTAATCTGAGTTAATTGCCTTAGACACTACTTGTAGTGAAGCTGAATGGTTAAGAAATCTTTTACTAGATCTCCCTATTATAGATAAACTTTTATCTGCTATATCATTGCACTGTGATTGTAAGACTGTGATTGACTTGTTAAAGCAATCTCAAAGAAATAAAAAAATGACTAGACATATACAAGTGATGTATAAATCTAGGAAAGCACTTGTGAGTGAAAATGTTGTATCAATAAATTTTGTAAGATCTGAAAAGAATCTTGCTGATAACTTGACCAATGGTCTACCCAAGAAGGGTGTTTGGGAATCATCGAAGGGGATCGGGCTAAACTCATATGGAGTCACTAACGGGAGTAACCCAACCTTTGTGATTGAAGATTCCATGAAAAAGGTTTAATGGGTAAGAACAACCCGTAAAAGCGTGACTCGTAATATAAGCACTACTTTATAAAGAGGAGAGCGGTCTCCTCCTCATCCCTATGGTGATAATGCTTTTTAGTGTGATATTCATGGTATTACCTTAATGAGCACGAGGAAGTCATTTTCTGCGAGGTACATGTCACACGTACCTTTGGAGGACTCGCCTAAATGAGAGTCGCCATGAGTCTGCGACTGTGGGGGTATGGCTGCCCCTTAGAGACTTTCATGAGAATCAAGATCAGAGCGCATGGCCATTAACAGCGCTACCCGCTTTTCAACCAAGTCCAATTTCAATACTACGTGTGTGGTAATATGAAGTTCGATAAAGGGGACTAATTCAAGGCTTAGTCCATTATGGTTTCCTCTAATGGAAAATTGCCAACACTAAGTGCAGGCTCAAGTCCGGAAGACTCTTGTACCCATTGCATAGTATAAGTGATGGGTTAGTTTTTATACTATTTTATCTCCGATGTTTCCGGACTTTCATCCTTTATTTTATTGTATTTAGATTAGTTTTGATGTAATTTAATGAACTTTAGTGAGTTTGAGAGTTGAACGATTTTTATTGTGATTTAGAGGCAATTTTAGTATTTATTTGCCTAATGTAATAGAGTAGGAAAATTGAGAGTCAAAGTTTGATCATCCATCATTGAAGACCGAAGAGAACCGAGAGTTTGAGGACTGTTCGAAAATTTAGAGAAGGTGGTGAAGCAAATTGGTCAAGGAAAGAAGAGGACCTGTGAGTAATTTGAAGAAAAGCAGAAAGAAGAAAGCTGGAGAAACACTGTTGTGATGGGCGACCGCCCAGGGCCATATGGGCGACCGCCCAAGCTGGAGTTCCAGAGCATTGAAGCCACTGTTGTGATGGGCGGCCGCACAGGTCAATATGGGCGACCGCCCAGGTGAAATTTTCTTTCGTAGGTGAAGTTGCTGTGCAAGTGGGCCGCCGCCCAGCCCCCACATGGGCGACCGCTCATGTCCCGTTTTCAAAAATATCAATTTCCTTTTCTACGGATGATTTGATTCCCTTTCCTAATTTTCACCCTTTCTTCCCTAGATTAAATAGCATACTGGAGAAGACAATTTTTTATGCTTTATTTTCTTTTGGAATTCAAGGTTTGAGGGATTTGAAGAATTTCTTATCTTCAATCATTAGGTCCAGGTTTATGTCTCTTCTTTTGATTATTGTAATTCTTAGTATTATCATGAGTAGCTAATTTTCTTTTGATTTGCGGATTGGTTGTAGCAATACATGATCTCTATGCCATGATGTTTTAATTATTAATTCAATTTCTTTCTAGAATAGCAAAATAGATTTAATCTGTTCTAGGGTTTCAAACTTATGCTAAGATATTTTTGGCCCTAGAACTTGTGGGTATCCATTGCTACGGTAACTCGGGCATAGGTACATGACCTCTATTTTACTATTTAAACCTAATTGAGGATGTAACTGAATTCAATTGGTTTAGGTTCATATATTCCTTAGTTCTTCATGAGTTCTTTAATTGTTATACCTACGTAACTGGAAGTATAACAAAAGAAGAATACTTGAGTTGCAAATCGCACACCAAACCGTCCCAACTCATGATTTTGTGAATGAACCCTAGAATGAATATTGATGGCTTTGTTAATAAAATGGCATAAAGTGAATGTATTGTGAATGACCAATCCGTGAATCTTTTAGTTGAAATTTGAATCCCCTCTTTGTTTAATTTTGCGATCCGTAATCATTAGTTGTTTTCTTTGCATTTATTTTAAGTTAAATCTTTCAAAATCAAACCCCCCCCTTTTTGTTACTTTCCGCATTAATTGAATCAGCTTGTTGAAACACTCAAGTCTCTGTGGTTCAACCCTTACTTGTACTGCTACTTCGGTAACTTGTACTTGCAAGGTATTTTATTACACAGTGGATTTTCGTCCATCAAGTTTTTGGCGCCGTTGCCGGGGACTTGTTGTGATTTTTAACAAGTTTATTTAATCTATGCATGCTTGGTCGGCGTTCTTTGAATCCTAGCTTGGAACCATTGAACGACGATATTGATAGGTTGGGTCAGCGTTTAAAAGAACTAAACTTAAAAGAGGGCAATCCCCTCGAAAGTGACCTAGAAACTTCTTCCACCGAGGGAGAAGAAGATTTCAATTGTGTGATGGCGGACCAAGTCATGAATGCGTTTGCTAGGCCAAGAGTCGACACATCGGTGTCGTGCATAGTGTTACCCGATGCAGCACTAGCTTATGAAATAAAAGGCCAATATTTTAACATGATTTCTAATTTTTATGGCCTAGCTGGTGAGGATGCATTAGCATTTTAAAGAGAATTCATGTCTACCGTGAGTGGGTTCCCTATAAAGGAGGGCGTTACATCGGAGCACTTGAGACTGAAGTGTTTCCCATATGCATTGAAAGATAAAGTCAAAACTTGGCTATTGTTACTTCCTTCCAGTAGCATCACTACTTGGGATGCTTTACATGATGCTTTTCTTACTAAGTTTTACCCTTATGATGCATTGACAAATTTTAGGGTGACAATTATGGGATTTGCACAGGAATTGGGGGAAGCCTTCCACGAGGCATGGGATAGATTTAGGATGCTACAAGTTCAATGCCCCCACCATAACTTTCCTGCTTCTATGCTGCATCAAACATTTTATGGGGCTTTATCCCCTGAATACCAATCAATGGTTGATAATGCAGCAGGAGGTAATTTGGGTACCAAGACTGTACAACAATGCTAAGAACTGTTTGAGATGTTGAGTGCTAATTCTCAACAAAAGGGTTCTAGGGGGGCAACAAGGGGAGTGAATGAGGTAGGTCTAAGCAACGAGCTTGCTAAGAAAATTGCATTGTTAAACCAAAGATTTGATAAATTAGCTTTGCAAAATGCTTCTTCTTCTTCTATGCCTTCTACTGCTCATCTTGTGTATGATTGTTGTGTTACATGTGGATCTAAATCTCATGATTATAACTCATGTCCCACTACTTGTCCCTTTAGCTATGAAACTGAGCAGGTACAGGCGATGCAAGGATTTGGTCAACGGTTCCCACCAAACAACAATCAGTTTGGGAATACTTACAATCCAGGATGGCAAGCAGGGCCGAGACATCCCAATCTGTCATGGGGTGGAAATCAACAGAATAAGACTCTCCATCCCCAACCACCTTAGGGGCCCTATGAGAGGAAGAAAGAGCCTTGGGAAGAGGCCATGGATCATATAAGAGCAGAGCAACTCCAAGCAAGGGCAGAGCAGCAGCAAGCAAATAACAATCAAGCTGCTGCAATGAAAAAGTTGGAGACCCAACTGGGTCAATTGGCGGAGGCATTACAGGGATGCCAACCGGGTACATTCCCTAGCCAGGGGGAGCAAGCCAAAGCCATCATCACCCTACGTGGTGGCAAACAGGTAGACAATCAGGTAGCTTCTCCTTCTTCTCCCCCTAAACCCCCTATCGTTGATTCCCCTGTTGTGGAACCCCCGAATGTGGAAAATGTTGTTGTTGAGGACGTTGTGTCTGAGGATGAGGGTACCAATGGATTGGGGAAAAGTGTGAATGCTGAGAACCCCATCCCCAAACCATATGTACCTCCCGTTCCTTTTCCTGGAAGATTTTTAAGGAACAAACTTGATCACCAAATGAAAGAGCTGATTGAAATGTTTTCGAAAGTAAATATTAATTTGCCACTGTTGAATGTGATCAAGAATGTTCCTGCATATGCAAAATTCTTTAAAGAAATTAATTCCAGGAAAATTCAGTACGGGAAAGATGATAATTTGGTGTTGGGTGAGAGTGCGAGCGCTGTAGTTAAACATAGTCTTCCGCCGAAAATGAAAGACCCCGGGAGTTTTCTAATTTCCATTACTTTGGGGGATTCTAACATGGTAAAAACTATGCTTGACCTCGGGGCTAGCATTAATTTGTTACCCTATTACATGTACCTTGAGTTGTTACCTGAGCTAAAACCCACTATGATGGCCCTATAACTTGCCGACCGGTCCATTAAAAGACCATTGGGCATCGTAGAGAATGTTTTAGTTCAGGTTGGATCATTGATCATTCCGGTAGATTTTGTGGTTTTAGAGATGCCTCGCGGTGAGGGTAGTTGCCGTGATTCACCCATATTGCTTGGGCGACCGTTCATGGCAACGACCAACACCGTGATAAATGTTGGTAATGGCACTCTTTCTATGACTGTGGCAAATGAAAAAATTGAAATAAATGTTTTTGATGTAATGAAAAATTCGGTGGGTCATGATGAGTCTTGCATGTTTATGGATGAGTTTGATGAGGTTGATGATTGTGTGAGTGAGATGTCATGGCATAAGAGAGATTGTGAGGAGTTAGATTCATTGATGTCAATGGGCAGTGAGAAACTTAGAGATAATGCGGATGCTCAGTTGATGGCTGTGGATAAGGCCGATGAGCACCATACTAGTGATGGCCTGTTTCACCCCCTAGGCCACTTCAATGAGAAGTTGGCGCCCTCTATTGTGATTCCCCCGGTCCTTGAGCTGAAAACTCTCCCTGCAAATTAAAAATATGCATTTTTAGGAGAGGGAGAGACTTTGCCTGTGATAATTGCATCTGATTTGACCACCGAACAAGAGGCCCAATTGATTGCTGTTTTGTGTGAGTATAAAGAGGCCATTGGGTGGACATTAAAGGACATTAAGGGAATCAGTCCTTCGATGTGCATGCACAAAATTCATCTTTTGGATGGTGCTAAACCGTCTAGGGAGAGACAGAGAAGGTTGAATCCTCACATGGAGGAAGCGGTGAGAAAAGAGGTCCTTAAGCTGTTAGATGCGGGTATCATTTACCTGGTGGTTGAGAGTGAATGGGTAAGCCCGGTACAAGTTGTGCCAAAAAGATCGGGCATTACTGTTGTTCAAAATGAGAAGGGTGAGGATGTGCCAATGAGGGAAGTGACCGGTCTTAGGATGTGTATTGACTTGAGAAAATTAAATGCTGCAACCAAGAAAGATCACTTCCCCTTGCCTTTTATTGATCAGATGTTAGAGAGGTTGGTTGGTCATTCTTAATACTATTTCCTTGATGGTTTTTCGGGGTACAATCAGATTGCCATAGCCCCTGAAGACCAATCCAAAACCACCTTCACATGTCCTTTTGGCACGTATGCATTTAGGAGGATGCCTTTTGGGATTTGCAATGCACCTGCGATATTTCGAAGGTGTATGACCTCCATTTTTTCTGATATGATTGAGAGGTGTGTTGAGGTATTCATGGACGACTTTTCGATTGTTGGGGATAGTTTTGATGGTTGTTTAAGAATTTGGCCTCTGTTTTGAAAAGGTGTTGTGAAACCAACTTGACTTTGAGTTGGGAAAAGTGTCATTTTCTTGTGAAACATGGTATTGTTTTGGGGCACATTGTGTCGAGTAAGGGGATTGAGGTTGATAGAGCAAAAATTGATGTGATTGCTAAATTACCTCCCCCGAATTCGGTCAAGGGTGTGCGAAGTTTCCTTGGGCATGCGGGTTTCTATAGGCGATTCATAAAAGACTTTTCAAAAATTTGTAAGCCTTTATGTAATCTCCTTGCCAAGGATACGGAGTTCATTTTTTATCAAGAGTGTGTTAATGCTTTCAATTTGCTTAAAGAAAAGTTGACATGTGCTCCCATTCTTTCTAGTCCCAATTGGTCTCACCCTTTTGAGATCATGTGTGATGCCTTGGACTTTGCTATTGGGGCTGTTTTGGGACAAAGGATAGATAACTTACCTTCAGTCATCCATTATGCAAGTAGAACACTTAATGATGCACAACTGAATTACACCACCACTGAAAAAGAGTTTTTGGCTGTTGTGTTTGCTTTGGAAAAAATTCGTTCTTACTTGCTTGGGTCGAAGGTAATTATTTATTCTGATCATGCTGCATTGAGACATTTGTTGAATAAGAAGGATGCTAAGCCTCGTTTGTTGAGGTGGATGTTATTGTTACAGGAGTTTGATGTTGAGATCCGGGATAAAAAGGGGACTGAAAATGTGGTGGCGGATCATTGATCGAGGCTTGAGGACTATTCGTATTTTAATGTCGAAGAGAGTATGATTTCGGTTAATGAAAATTTTCCAGATGAACAACTTCTCGCTGTACATGTCCAAGAGCCTTGGTATGGTGATTTAGTTAATTATCTTGCGTCTAATTTGATGCCACCACACTTCACCTATGACCAAAAACGTAAGTTCAAGTCGGATGTGAAGCATTATATTTGGGATGACCCTTATTTGTGGAAAATCTGTCCGAACCAAATTGTTAGGAGGTGTGTTCCGGACCATGAGCAAAGCAGTGTATTGAGATTTTGTCATGAACTCCAATGTGGGGGTCATTTTAGTGGCCAAAAGACCGCTAGGAAAGTGCTTCAATCGGGTCTTTATTGGCCTACTTTGTTCAAAGATGCTCAAAAGTTTTGCATTAGGTGTGACAGGTGTCAAAGGGTCGGTAGTATAGGAAAACGTGATGAGATGCCCCTTCAAAACAATTTAATTGTTGATATTTTTTATGTTTGGGGCATTGATTTTATGGGCCCTTTTTCCCCATCTCAGGGTTATTTGTACATACTTGTGGCAGTCGATTATGTGTCAAAGTGGGTGGAAGCAATTCCTACCCGTACTAACGATGCTAATGTTGTTTGCAAGTTTGTTGGTGATTGTATTTTCAGCAGGTATAGAGTGCCACAGGCGATTATTAGTGATCAAGGGACTCACTTCACGAACAAGAGGTTCAATACGGTTTTGAAAAAGTATGGGGTTGTTCACAAGTTGGCTACAGCCTATCACCCCAAACTTCGGGTCAAGTTGAGGTAAGTAATCGGCAAATAAAAGCGGTGTTAGAAAAGACGGTGCGTCTTAACCGAAAGGATTGGGCTTTGAAATTGAATGATGCACTTTGGGCGTACCGGACAGCATACAAAACACCCATTGGGATGAGTCCGTTTCGGATTGTTTATGGGAAAGAATGTCATCTCCCTGTTGAGTTGGAACATAAGGCTTATTGGGCTATCAAAGAACTCAATATGGATTTGACACAAGCCGGAGAGAAAAGATTGCTTGCACTTGATGAGTTGGAAGAGATGCGACAAGCAAGTTATGAGAGTGCGAAATTGTATAAGGAACGCACCAAGAGGTACCATGACAAGAATTTGAAGTCTAGGACTCTCGTTTCGGGTATGAAAGTCTTGCTTTTCAATTCCCATTTGAAGTTGTTTCTGGGCAAGTTAAGGTCCAAATGGTCGGGACCTTTTGAATTGTTGCAAATATTTCCACATGGAGCAGTAGAGTTAAAAGATTTGACAAATGAGACTACTTTTAAGGTCAATGGCCAAAGGGTAAAACCCTATTATGAAGGTGTCCACATTCTTGCAGACATGGAGGATATTGATGTGGTTGAGTTGGTGGACCAGGAGGAGGCCACCTAGTTCCCTTGGGGCATGACGTCGAGCTTAACGACTATAACCAAAGCGCTGATTGGGAGGCAACCCAACGTAGGTAATATTTACTGTTTTCGGTATTTTCGGTTCAAGTTATTAGCATCTTTGCATTTAGATTATGTTGTGTTTTCTTGGTTTATGCCATGAGGACATAGAATTCTTTAAGTGTGGGGGTGGTGGTATTAAAAAAATGAAAAAAAAATTGTGTTTTTTTGGTCTTTTACTTTGTGAATGTGTCGAACTACGGTGACCTGAGCCTATTCTTGTGGGTAGTCCGCTCACATTAATGGGGACGTAGGCAACAAAAGTTCGGTCAAAATATGATTCAATTTTAGTTTATCAACAGATTTTATGCTTTGGGTGTTATTTTGTGGTGATGTGCAGATAAGGAGCCAGCCAAAATTCCGCTGTGGTGATGGGCGACCGCTCAAGGTGATGTGGGCGACCGCCCATGTTGAGTTGAAATTGAGGTGAAACCTGCTGTCTAGGTGGGCGACCGCCTAGTATAAGTTGGGCGACCGCCCATGTGGATCTGAAAAATTTGGTGACTTGCTGTATTGATGGGCGACCGCCCAAGGGGTATGTGGGCGACCGCCCATGGCTGAATGAGGTTGAGGATAAAACTTGCTGTGCACATGGGCGCGACCGCCCATGGCTGAATGAGGTTGAGGATAAAACTTGATGTGCACATGGGCGACCGCCCAAGGGGTATGTGGGCGACCGCCCACCTCAAAAATCTGGCGTGTTTAAATTGCCCTAGACCGCCTCCCTCCCCATTCCCTCTCTAGTAATCTGTGCAGCCGCCCTCTCCTCCTTCTTCTCTCTTCAATTTTTTCCCATTCTCTTCCTCTCTCTCTCTAAAAATCCACCCCACTTCTCTGTCTAGGGCTGTTACACGAACCGAGCCGGCTCGAGCTTGGCTCGGGCTCGGCTCGAAAAAAGCTCGAGTTCGAGTGGGCTCGAGGTGAACTCGAGCTCGAGCTCGAACCAATTTTCAAGCTCGTCATTTTTTCGAGCCGGCTCGTGTTCGGCTCGTATGTTCGACGAGCTCTGTTCGAGATCGACTCGTTTGAGCTCGACTCGTGCTCGGCTCGTTAAAAGCTCGAATAAATTTTAGTATATATATATATATATCAGTCGAAGCTCGAGCTCGGCTCGTTAAAAGCTTGTTTGATTTCAGATTTTTTTCAAAAAATAAGTCGAAGCTCGAGTTCGGCTCGTTAAAAACTCGTTTGATTTCAGATTTTTTTCAAAAAATAAGTCGAAGCTCGAGCTCGGCTTGTTAAAAGCTCGTTTAATTTCAGGTTTTTTTCAAAAAACAAGTCGAAGCTCGAGCTCGACTCGTTAAAACTCGAGTTCGAGCAGCTCGCGAAAAGCTCGCGAGCCAGCTCGCAAAAAGCTCGAAACTTGATTCGAGCCGAGCTCGAACATGCATTATGGGCTCGAGCTCGAGCTCGAGA
Source organism: Adenophora triphylla var. japonica (assembly GCA_022495995.1). Lineage (NCBI taxonomy): Eukaryota > Viridiplantae > Streptophyta > Magnoliopsida > Asterales > Campanulaceae > Adenophora > Adenophora triphylla. The sequence continues at coordinate 225,294 of JAFEMH010001508.1, forward strand.
AAAGCTCGAGCTCGATATTTTTTATTCGAGCTCGAGCTCGAAACTTCAAAGCTCGGCTCGGCTCGGCTCGTTTACAGCCCTATCTCTGTCTCTCTCTAAAATTCGATCCTCCAAAGCACCCAAGCCCCAATCTTTTCCCCTAAATTGCCTACCCCCACCATAATCAAATCCTAAACCAAAAGTGAAACCCATTTAACCATTTTCAAGCAAGCTTTTGAAGAATTTTGTGAGAAAGTTTTCAAGGAGAATAAGGTTGCAAGGTTGGATTTTGAAGCTAAAAGGTGAAGGATTTGTGTGGGAATCAGTGCACAAGGGAGTAGTCTTTCTTCTCCGGTCATCTTCTATAATTCCGACAATCTCCGGCGACTGCTCCGGCGAACTTTCCGGCAAGTAAGATTTCACCCTCCTTCTTTAGTGCCTGCTCTGTGCAAGTGTTTGTGGGTTTTGAATCAAAATGTCAAGGCAAAGAAACCCCCCTGTCCCGGAAGTTGCCTTTGATGCAACTAAATTTGTGGGTAGTAAGGCGAAAACATTTTTTGATAAATATGAAAATAAGGCCTTTGCAATTGAGAATGAGTTCAAGCCCGAGGAGCTTGATTTGGATGAAATTTTTCAAAGGTATGGGTGGGGTAACTTGGCGAGACGACCGGATAATCATGGGTCGGCATTGTTAGTGAGGGAATTCTATGCGAATGCATATGAGGCGGGGGAGGTGAGGAAGTGTGCGGTTGTGAGAGGCAAAAATGTGTGGTATAATGGTGATGATATAAATAGTTATTATGGGATGGTATCTCCCGGGTATGAGAATAATTCATGTGCCTATTATGCTAACGCCCAGATTATGGAGAGAAATGTGGCAGGTAATCTTGATAGGTTAGCCCCATATTTTGTGGATATCGACTTGACCATGTTGAGGAATGGGAATGTGAAAAAGGCTCAGGATTTGGATTTTAGGATGCGGGCTTTGCACCGGTTTATCTGTGAGCGCATCATGCCCACATCTCATTATGGGGATGTGCATTGGAGGAGAGCCCTTTTGATGAATGTGGTGTTATCCGGGCAGAATTTCAATACCGGGTTGACAATATCTATGGAGATGGTGAACACATACAAGGCTATGGGTAGGTGCAATTTTAATTTTCCTTTGCTGATTTCTGGGCTGATTGAGCGAGCGGGGGTTAATTTTACCCGTCTTCGGATTGTGAGGGACATTATTTCATCTGGGACTGCTGTGAGTAAAAAGACCCTCACAAATAAAGGGCATACTTTGCAGCCAGGTGAAGGGTCATCTAGAGGAAGGAGAGAGAATTGTAGATGAAGAGATGGAGGAGCAGCAGTTCACTCCTACGGAGGCCGCATATTACATGGCGGGTCACATGGAGTCTTTGGCAGGGGATATTGGGGAGCTGCGAGGTCAGTATGCTAGTTTTAATCAGAGACTGACGAATATGGAGGATAGTCAGAGGCAGATTCAGTCTCGGATTACCGAGGACCTTTACGCTGCTAGCATGTGGAGGCAGCGTATGGAGGATGAGAAGATGGCCATCTTTCGTGAGATTCGGGACAGACTTCCACCACCTCCGTCGCCGCAGTACATTCCATACCACCCCCCGCAGTATCGGGACCCACAGGAGATGATGGGGTGGCCCTCTTGGGATGAGCAGCAGTCGTCCTCACAGCAGCAGCAGCAGCACAGCCCCGACACGAGCAGGAGTGGCTCGTTTGGTCCTTGGGACCAGTACTATCGATGAGTCTTGGTTGGAGGTATCCCTATCCCTTTCTTTATATAGTGCTTGCATTGGGGACAATGCAAATTTTTGTTTGGGGGGGGGGGTAGGATGGATATTAGTTGGGTTGTGCTGTTTTTATCACCACTTGTATATGTGTAGATGTTTCTATGTTATATTTCAAAAAAAAAAAAAAAAAAAAAAAGATATATGAGAGGCTAGGTGAAAACCCGAAAGGGCGCCTAGGAAAAAGGTGAGAACTTGAGCGAATTATCTTCTTATTCACCGCTGTGGCGTCCTAAGGGAGGTTTGGAGTGTTCAGGTAGGATTTTCATTTTGGTGTTGGAGTTTGGTTAGAGGCGGTAGGATAGAAAATCCTCATTATTTTTTTGGAGTTACAAGGGGGCGTTGGAGCTTTATATGAGGTAAGTCTTTGTTTGGAATTTCACCCTAGCATTGATTTCTTTTTGAGGGATGCCGGAGTGTGAGATAAGCGTGGGGGAAACATAGGATATTTGTAGTTCCCCCTAGCTTTTGTGTGTGGGCCCTAGTCGGATATTGTTTTACTTTAATATTGGTGTTGATATCGTTCTAGGGCCGTTGATACTTATATTTGTTTTGGTGGAGTAATAAGGGGACGGAGTTCTTTCCACTCCGGATTTTGCATTGTTGACTTGATATGTTGGGACTGTAGAGGGGACTAGGAGTCATTTTCTTCCATGCTACGCTATATAGACCGGTGCTTAGAGTGGGGTTAGGAATATTACTCAAGGACGAGTAATGGTCTAAGCGTGGGGGAATTTGATGGGTTGGTTTTTATACTATTTTATCTCCGATGTTTCCGGACTTTCATCCTTTATTTTATTGTATTTAGATTAGTTTTGATGTAATTTAATGAACTTTAGTGAGTTTGAGAGTTGAACGATTTTTATTGTGATTTAGAGGCAATTTTAGTATTTATTTGCCTAATGTAATAGAGTAGGAAAATTGAGAGTCAAAGTTTGATCATCCATCATTGAAGACCGAAGAGAACCGAGAGTTTGAGGACTGTTCGGGAATTTAGAGAAGGTGGTGAAGCAAATTGGCCAAGGAAAGAAGAGGACCTGTGAGTAATTTGAAGAAAAGCAGAAAGAAGAAAGCTGGAGAAACACTGTTGTGATGGGCGACCGCCCAGGGCCATATGGGCGACCGCCCAAGCTAGAGTTCCAGAGCATTGAAGCCACTGTTGTGATGGGCGGCCGCACAGGTCAATATGGGCGACCGCCCAGGTGAGATTTTCTTTTGAAGGCAAAGCTGCTGTGCAAGTGGGCGGCCGCCCAGCCCCCACATGGGCGACCGCCCATGTCCCGTTTTCAAAATATCAGTTTCCTTTTCTACGGAGGATTTCATTCCCTTTCCTAATTTTTCACCATTTCTTCCCTAGATTAAATAGCTTACTGGAGAAGACAATTTTTTATGCTTTATTTTCTTTTGGAATTCAAGGTTTTGAAGGATTTGAAGAATTTCTTATCTTCAATCATTAGGTCCAGGTTTATGTCTCTTCTTTTGATTATTGTAATTCTTAGTATTAGCATGAGTAGCTAATTTTCTTTTGATTTGCGGATTGGTTGTAGCAATACATGATCTCTATGCCATGATGTTTTAATCATTAATTCAATTTCTTTCTAGAATAGCAAAATAGCTTTAATCTGTTCTAGGGTTTCAAACTTATGCTAAGATATTTTTGGCCCTAGAACTTGTGGGTATCCATTGCTACGGTAACTCGGGCATAGGTACATGACCTCTATTTTACTATTTAAACCTAATTGAGGACGTAACTGAATTCAATTGGTTTAGGTTCATATATTCCTTAGTTCTTCATGAGTTCTTTAATTGTTATACCTACGTAACTGGAAGTATAACAAAAGAAGAATACTTGAGTTGCAAATCGCACACCAAACCGTCCCAACTCATGATTTTGTGAATGAACCCTAGAATGAAAATTGATGGCTTTGTTAATAAAATGGCATAAAGTGAATGTATTGTGAATGACCAATCCGTAAATCTCTTAATTGAAATTTGAATCCCCTCTTTGTTTAATGTTGCGATCCGTAATCATTAGTTGTTTTCTTTGCATTTATTTTAAGTTAAATCTTTCAAAATCAAATCCCCCCCCCTTTTTGTTACTTTCCGCATTAATTGAATCAGCTTGTTGAAACACTCAAGTCTCTGTGGTTCGACCCTTACTTGTACTGCTACTTCGGTAACTTGTACTTGCAAGGTATTTTATTACACAGTGGATTTTCGTCCATCAATAAGGTTTCCCAAATTATTATTTATATACATATTTTGAAGTTTTAAAACTTGTGGGAAATTGTTAGATATTTTAAGTTTTAAAAATTCAGTTTTATTTATTTATTTACGAATCTTTTATTTAAAACTTGTGAATCTCTCAGTTTTATAACGAATCAACCTCTTCTCTTGATCCTCAGTCAAACTGCTAGAAATCACTATCGGAAGCGTCTCTTCCTCACCTAGATAAACATACTTAAGGTGCTCAGGGAGAACCTTCAGCTCAAGCTCCGGTGCCTTCTCTATAGATGGAACAAGCTTCTCCACCGGAACCTCCAACTTCATGTGACCATGACCCGGTTCTGTAGCAAACATGGCACTCTCTGTAAGACCCATAACTGCTTCCTTCATCGAATCTGAGATGTCAAACTCCAAACTAGCATACCCCAAAGCATTCTCTAATGCGGTCTTGAGATCATCATCTCCACTGGACACCTCAAATACCTCCTCAACCAAGGGCACGACCACATCGATAAAACACAGTGACTCCGTATCCTTAGGGTATCTCATAGAGTCAAAGATATTGAACTCCATCACTTGGCCATCAAATTCCATTGTCAAGGAACCATTCGCCACATCAAGTTTTGTCCGAGCGGTCGACATAAAAGGCCTCCCCAACAGTATGGGAGCCTTGGGATCCGTCTCCATCTCTAACACATAGAAATCTGCGAGAAATATCATCTTCCCCACTCTAACAAGAACATCTTCTACCAATCCCTTCGGGTAGGCATTTGACCTATCCGCTAGCTGTATCACAACTCTGGTATCCTGCAGTGGTCCCAACTTCAGAGTTTCAAACATCGAATAGGGCATGACGTTGATTGACGCCCCCAAGTCTAACATCACCTTGTGCTCAGAAGCATCCCCCAAAGTAACTGGAATCACGAACATCCCTGGGTCACTGCACTTTTTAGGCAATTTCTGCTGATACACTGCAGACACGTGCTCGCTAACCTTACCCTTCTTCTTACTCCTCTCCTTTTGATTTCTCTTCAGAGTACACAACTCCTTCAAAAACTTTGCATACCTCGGGACGGTCTGAAGAAGATCCAAGAAAGGAATATTAACCTCCAACCTCTTGAAAGTATCGTAAATCGCCTTGTCAGGCTCTGGCTTTCGATGCTCTTTCAAGGCCTCGGGGAATGGAACCTCAGGCTCATATACAGGAGCCTTAACCTCTGGTGCAAATTCTGTCTGATCGGGTGCCTTCTGTACTGGCTCTGAAATCTCAACCTCAATCTTCGGTTCCTCTGCTACAACCCTGTCCTGCAGCTCCTTACCACTGCGAAGAGTTGTAAGTGCTCCAATTTGAGCTTGTTAGAATTTTCGTTAGAAAATTAACGAAAGTTATAACATTTCTAACAATTCCTAACAATCCCAACTTTTCTAACAAAGTGAGGGTAAAATGGGCATTGTTATTTAAGGCTAAACCTCAAAAAGAATCTCAAAAAGCAAAACAAAAGGAATAAAACCACAAATAGCAATGGCTGGAAACACAAAACTGGCTGTTAATTTGAAATTTCAAAAAGATTATTCCTCTTGTCCAAAGCCCGAAGCCGCATTTAATGAACAAAGGCACGCCGAGGGTCCCGTCCGCGCGGATGGGTTTGTAATTTTCAGAGGGCTATAAATTGAGCCCTCCACCACAAAAAGAAGGAGCCACAACACATTTTGCACCGAACCTCTGGCGAAATATAGAGAGAAAACAGTGAGAATTCACTTGAATTGTCACCATTTTCTCTCCAATCTTTCCCAATTCATACTCATCCACTCACTCTCATATTAAAGCCCTAAACACTCATACATACAAGCCAAACACTCAAGAACACAAGGAATATTGGTAAACCCTCCTTCTCCTAACCCTAAATCTCATCCATGCATGCATCTTCAAACTACAAAATGTAGTTCCTTCATCTTCTTGCTCTAGATCTAAGAAGATCACCATGGAAGACCATCTCCATGGATGATCTTCTACAAAGATCAACATTATTTTCAAGTTCTCTTACTTTCTTGCAAAGAAAACTCATTTTCAAAACCCTAAAAACCATTTTCAAGCATAAAATCTCATTTTCAAAGGATAAAAATCCCCTTCCCAAGCAAATGAAATGCTTAGTCCTAATGTACCCCAAGGATGGTTTGGTATAGTTGATTCACCACTAAAATGTCTAGTGATCACTAACCAAAACCTAGGGAAATGGGGACAAGCATGGATGCAAAACCCCCCTTAAAATCATATTTTCTTTCTTGAGAAGTTGCTGTCCAGTAGCAATTTTCCCAGACCTCAGTCCATTGTCTTAATTTTTGGACACAGATGAACTTGGAATTTGGTGTTGACTACAAAACACTTTTTGTAGCCAACATCCAGAGCTTTCCATACATATTTTTACTTTATTTTTTGGGTGAGTAAAACTCCTTTTTTCAAATTTTCTTTCAGAGGCTAGTTCACCAGCTTCTGGGAATCCAGATCTCATATCTGAGGTTTCCAGAAGGTTTTGACCCCTCAAATCTTCTCCAAAATGGAAAATTCCTTCTCACAAACCTTATTTAAGGTGTCTAGAACAACTTTAATTCTCTGAGTTTATCCAGATTATGAAGTTTTAAGACCCTTGAATACATTTCAAAATCAAAGGTCCACTGCCTTTTTCATTCTGGCAGAAATGGCTCTCAACTTCAAAAGGTCTTTTGAGTACCAAATCTCAATCCAAAAATCCCCCGAAAAATCATGGGATTAGTTTAAAGTCTTGAAAAGATATCCCTATTTTTACTTTTCTGAGTTTCAAAGTATTTTGGCCAAAACACACACACACACACACACACACAAATGATTTTCAGCTTGGAAGACTCGTTTACGAGGCATTCCGGTGCACACTAACGTCCTTCCCGGCGTGTAACATGACCTCCGAACCTAAATCTCTGATCTCGGGCTTTTTTCAAAGTTTTGGCCCTCAAAATTAAAATGGCGTGGCGACTCCGTTTTCGTTGATTTTTTCAAACAAAAATGGGAAAATTTTCGATACACATCATCACAGTGGCGACTCCGCTGGGGACTAAGCTTTTTTTTAAAAAAAAAAAAAAAATGAATGGTATTTGGTATATTGGTGGAAACCACTAAATTTCCCGTTATCGCCTCCTAACACGAGTCGGGGATAAATTGTGGTCTAACAATCCCACGTACCGGTATCACCGTTTTCAAAAAAAAAAAACTTTTGAGGGTCAAGCTTCCGTCCCGGCTTTGAAAATCATTTTTGTGTGTGTGTTGATTTTTGCACAGTTTTCATGTTGTTTTGGCCGCCTCGGAGAAAGTCAAAATTTTGACTGTCGGAATAATGTCCCTAACTGTCGGAATTTTCGTGCTTATGTGCTCATTAAAAATTTCAAAAAAAAAAATTCAAAAAAAAGGATTTTCAAAAAAAAAAAGAAGAAGAAAATTCTCAAATAAAAATAAAATCATGCATCATATTTTTAAGACTCATAAAAAATCTCTATTTTACTCAGAAAAAGAATATAGACTGCTTGCACACTACGCGCACGTGACCGTACACTGCACACTACGTCCTTAACCCGGGGAAATCCTTGTCGCGGTCCGTTTGGTCTTATTACGCCTCTCGGATGAGCACAGGACTACCCAAACATCCCATGGAGCCTAGTGTCGACCATGCACTTGTCCGTGACACACTTTGTCCGAGACCCGGTTGGTTTTTAGTCTGGTCTGTGTCATGCCCTGTCCGTGTATAGACCTTTCCTTTCAAGCCTTTGTCGGCATACCGACTCAATATCTTTCGGGGACCCTTATCAGTCGAAGTTCTGCCGGTTTTCCGCCGCAGACTTTGACCAAGATATTGACCGGCGCCTTGACTTCGGCTCGACCGGCACAAATTATACACCGACTCCCAAAGATTGACACCGAGTCATCAAGGATTAATGAATATTCCATGCCTAATTACGGCTTAACCGACGACAAGTCAAGATCAATTGTGGACGCTTATCGGTCAAATCATGCCGACTTTTCGTCGAGCCCCTGGACATGATCTTGACTTTTGACGTCGGCTTTGTCCGTAATTTACATCGAATGCTCGTTAAGACTCGATTACCCGCCACTTTTAGGATCGTTTTTCTTTCGGTTGGTGGGACCCGCTTGCCCTATAGGACCATCGCCCGGGGCTGTCCACCCCGGGAGGTCGAAATACGGGTGGAATACGAGGGGCTTATAGACGTAGTGACGGGGCCCACCGATCCAGAATCGAGTAGTTTGCGAAAAAGAAGAGCAATCTTTTCCAACCGATTAGGTTAATAAAACATGTTTTAAGTAAACGTGAACAAATAATCGCATGTTGCATGAGCCTAAAGCCCAAACACCTACCCTCCTTCCATTCCTGCACATCCGAACCTTCGTGTCCTTTCCCCCGCAGCCTCCTCACAAAGCTTGGTTTCGGCACCGGGTCACCGTTTGATCGGTTGGGAAGAGTCAAGCGCATCGTCGCCTTCACCGTTTGTTCCGACTCCGGGATTCGTAATGTCTGCATCGCCCGGTAATGATGGGAATAACGTTGCTCCGTCCTCCAAAATCCCTCAGACAGACCAGTATTGGATCCAGTTGGTAGAACAGATGAGACTTCGGCATGAGGCTCAAATTGATGATCTACTGGGGGTGGTCGCAAGTCGTGGTTTGACTATCAGTCTCAATTCCGATGGCAATTTTACCGCAAATAAGGAAGAGGGTTCTCCTCCTCTTCTTAATAGTCCCGGATACATCAAAATGCTACCCCAAGATTCCTATGTTTCCACCGCCGGACTCCCGCCCGCCGACTTACAGTGGCAACCGGCCCCCAAACAGCTAGCCGTGGACGAAAGAGTTCGGTATACCGTCGCTGTCCCCTCTCAAAGTGATGATCCCACAAATATCACCCGAGTGATGAAAATCGTGGAACAGCTTGAAGAAATATGGTCAGACCATCAAAGCCCCGGAAGAACGCTGCAATACAAAGCAGCTCCTGGATTGAAGAGGCCACACGCCACTTCGGGACCTTAACAATATCCCAACCGACCGGGGCTATCTCAAGGACAAACATGTGCCCGTTCCCTGACCTCAATATCTCTCATTATCCGGCGGAGTCCAATCACTCGCTACCGTGATGAGCCCGGCAGCCAGATCCCCCGACCAGTTCCACCCAAAGTCATTCCAAAGACCGCCAACTCCGAGGTCCCAAATCCGCCACCACCGTAGAACACATTTGGTGGGATATTTGTGATCGTCCCGATTGCCTTGAAAGGGACTATCAGACTGGATACACGAGGACCGTCCTCCTAAGAAAAAGAAAATTTCCTCCCAAAGAAAAATTGAAGGAGAGATTCGAGGCCGGTGATAACGGTGTGGGAACGCTCGGGAGCCATCTCGAGGGATTTGATTATTATGTACTCTACTCCGCCCGCCTTCCCCAAAGCAAAAAGGGGTAAAAGAGCGTAAAAGCCTTGCCAACGACGGAGTTGAGACTTTCGGATACCGCAGTACCGCAGCAACGTAAGTCCAACCCCTCGGGGTCGCCCAAGGTTCGGTTGTCCAGTTCCGAGTATACACCGATGAAGAAAAACCGACGCCGGTCTGGCGCCCCCACTCAATCAACATGTTGATCGGAGATGGCAACCGCCACAAAAGGCATCAAGATAACCTGTGGGCTTCGGCAAAGACTCTACCTCGCAAGAAAAAGGCACGAAGTGACCGGCTTGATGACTCTCTATCCCGAGACAAGGACCAAATCTATGATCCTCACCTATATGGGAGTATGATCACCTTCGCGATGAAGATTTGCCGAGAGATGTCTCCCAACACAATGAAGCTTTGTACATCACCATTCGGCTCAACACCATGTCACTCCTGGGTATTAGTGGACAATGGATCATCGGTAAACGTCCTTCCCTCGCATGATGAGGGCCCTCCGCATAAATGAAAGGCGCGTGATCCCATCTACCCGGACTATCAAGGCCTACGACGGTTCGTCTCGTCCCATTCTGGGACGGTGACTCGGGAACTCGTACGAAACCCAAATGGTGCCCGCAAAGTTCCATGTAATGGATATCCCCTCCGAGTTCACAAACTCTACTAGGGCGCCCTTGGTTGCATCACATGAAAGCCATAGCCTCCACTCTCCACCAATGCGTCAAATTCATCAACCGGCAGGAGACCTTGAAGTCATAAGGGGTGACAGCTTCCTCATAGGGAACGAAGCCGAAACAATAGCCAAGAACGCCCACAGCCAAACACCGGCTACATCCTTCAAGAGGCAAGTCTCGCCGGCATCCTTTGGAATCCAACGATGCCAACTATGTCGACACACTCAAGCGAGCGTACTCCGAAGAAGTTCGATTCATCAAATTTAATTGCTATTTCCAACACTTGGAGGCGTCTCGGAAGGAAACGCCGAACACCGCCATGATACAGCACACAAGTCCCCGGTCCTCAATCACAGATTTGTCGGCATTCTGCAAACCCATTCTTTGGCCTCACCGGCGAGGAGATTTTCATGATAAAAGTCGGCAAACACCGACGTACTCGGCTCGAATCTATGAACGTCGTGTGGGACGTCCTCCTTGCCGAACTACCCGCCAAGCCTTTCCGCTCGAGTATGGGACATGAGATCTTTCTAGCAGCTCACCGAGACGCAATACGTCCTCACATCCGGGATTGAGCGGTCGGATTGTGACGAAACGGAAATCCCTGTGGATTGAGGAAGATCCCAACATCCACATGCTCGCCTTTCGCACGCCAAACACAATTGATTCTCGGTTCGACAAAGAGATAATAGCAACGATCGAAGAGGGAGCACAGAGACCATGCCTTTCCCGAGTTGTGAAGCCACCGACAGCGATGCCGCTAAAGAATTGGGAAACTCTCTCAGCCCGTCCGCGACCAAAGAGGAAATGATCACCAAGCTTGGATTGGTCCCCCGTCCTTTCGTGTCAACCTTTGTAAAGTCCTCCGAGTCTCTCATTGTTGAAGTTCGAGTCTCTCGAGTCGTCCGATGGCCTTACGCCCGAAGACTACGAGTCCGTAGCGAACATTGTGTTCCCTTCGTCTTCAATGAAATGATGAACCTTTCGAGTATCCCTTAATTGCAACTTTAACTAATGATGAATTAACTAATAATCTAAAACAGTTAATAACGATTCACTAGAAGAAGAGGCGGACACATTAAATGAACAATATATCAAAGAAATCTTTAAGCAGGTTGTCCTAAAGAGGAAAATCGAGCCCAAGCCGCCGAAGAGATTTTGACGAGTGTGAATCTGGGAACTGCGAAGAGCCTAAAGAGACGCAGATTGGTAGTTTCTTCGAAGGGACCGAAAGGGATGCCCTAATCGAGCCGCTAAAAGAATTCGTGGATGTGTTCGCATGGTCCTATAAAGATATGCCGTGCCTCGATCCTTCCATAGTTGAGCACCGAATACCGCTCGACCCGTAAGTCAAGCCAGTAAAGCGAAGCTAAGAAGAATTAAGCCCGAATGGTCCCTACAAGTGAAAGAGGAGATAGAAAAGATGCTCGTGGCGGGATTCATCGTGGTCATTGAATACCCTACATGGCTGTCCAACATAGTGACGGTGACCAAGGCCAACGGAAAAATCCGATGCTGCGTAGACTTCGTGGATCTCGAACAAAGCCACCAAAAGACGATTTCCTCGCCAAACATCGACATTTTGGTAGATTCCACGGCCAACCATGAAGTCAAATCCTTCGTCGACGGTTTTGCCGGCTACAACCAAATCAAAATGGCGTAAGAAGATCAAGCCAAAATGCCTTCACAACCCCTTGGGGCACATATCGCTACACCTGGCCATGCCATTCGGACTAAAGAATGTCGGGGCTACGTACCAAAGGGCGGCTACACTCTGTTTCCATGACATGATCCACAAAGAAATTGAGGTCTATGTGGATGACATGATAATACATTCCAGAGGATCGATGGCCAGCACTTTGTTGATTTGAGAAAATTCTTCGGCCGCCTCCGAGACCACAAAGATGAGACCGAATCCGGCCAAGTGCACCTTCGGTGTAAGACGAGGTAAGGTGCTAGGATATATGGTGACGTAACGGGGAATCGAAGTAGATCCCCGTAAAATCAAGTCGATAGTTGAAATGAAGCCACCCCGACACCGACAAGTGAAATCCTTCATGGGAAGACCGCAAAACATAAGCCGCTTTGTAAATCAGCCGACCTCGACCGCGAGCCGATCTTCAAGTTGATGAAGAAAAATGCCTACACGTAATGGACCCTTAATGTCGCCTTGCCTTTGAACAGATCAAGGCATACCTTGTGAATCCTCCGATTCTCTCGCCCACCACATCGGCAAAGCCACTCTTGCTATATCTAACTGTCACGGTATACAGCAATTGGGGCTATGCTAACTCAAGAGAAGAAAGATTCCAAAGTCGAAAACGCCATCTATTTCATAAGCGTAAAGCTCCAAGGAAGCGAACTCAATTACTCGCTTGCGAGAAGACTTGCGCAGTTTGGTCCGGGTAGTGGGAAAGTTGAAACACTACATGCGCCTCACCCGATACATCTTGTCTCAAGAATAGACCCCATCAAATATCTCGTTCGACAAGCCTTCCATCTCCATGAGGTTGGCAAAATGGTCGTTCTTTTGGCCGAATATGACATCACTTATGTTTCAAGGAAATCCGTAAAAGGACGCATAATGGCGTAACATCCGGCCGATTTCCCGAGTGATGAGTCCCGAGGACTCGAACCTCAATTTCCGATGATGGAATCTTCGCTCTAGAAGGAGAAAATCGCCGGCAACTCTTCTTCGACGGGCGTCAAACAAAAGGGGGAACGGGATAGGAATGCTTCGTTCGATCCTACCGACGAACACACGCCCCATGCTTGATGAAATTTGAACTTCGAAGTCACCAACAACGCCGTCGAATATGAAGCTTGCATAGCCGGGTTGGAAGTCGCCCTTGAAAGAAATATCAAGGAATTGGAGGTGTATGGTGACTCGCCCTCATCATCAATCGTGTCTCTAACAAATGGAAGACCGTGGATCCGGGTTTGCGTAAGTATCATGCTTACATGGAAGAACTAGTGGCTCAATTCAAAGAAATCAGCTTTCATTACCTCGCCAAGAGACCGAAACAGTTCGCAGATGCTCCGGCTACACTAGCCTCTCTTGTCGAAATACCCGAAGGAAAGTCTGTTAAACCATACGTAGTCGGGAGAAGAGAAAACCCCGCCTATTGCTTCGAAATTGAAGCGGAAGCCGAACCGATCAATGATCCCCGGTACACTCGCATTTACCAAGCACCGAAGGATGGCGAGGCCTCTTTCAAAAATGAAGATGGGGAATATAAAGAAGGAATCAAAGCGAAAAGTCTCTCACTGAAACGGCTCGCCTCCCATTATGTTCTTTTGGGAAACATGTTATACAAAAACGTTATCAAGGCCCCCTCCTGCGATGTATCGGCAAACAAGAGGCTACCGAACTCATGAAAGAAATACATGGTGGTACTGCGGCCCTCACATGAATGCTCGGGCTACGATGCAAATCATACCGAGAATGGGGTATTTTTGGATCTCCATGGAAGCCGATCGCATCCGGTTGTCAAAAGCCGCGACAAATGTCGCCGATACTCAAATCTTAATCACTTGCCTCCTCACGAGTTATACCGCATGACAACCCCTCGCCTTTCGTCACTTGGGGAATTGATGTCATAGGCAAAATCACACCATCGTGCAAGAATCGGCCACGAGTTCGTCCCGGTAGCCGTGGATTATTTCACCAAGTGGGTTGAAGCCAAGTCCTACAAAATCCTCAACTCAAAGAAAGTTGCCCTCTTCATCAAAGAAAACATCATGTGCAGATACGGGTTGCCACCGAAATCATTTCGGATAATGGATCCCACTTCGAAGGGGAATGTGACAACCGCCGCGTAATTCCGAATAACCCGTCACTAGTCATCTCCCTACGTGCCCCAAACCAACGGAGCCGTCGAAGGCAAAGAAACAAGACTCGGAAAATATCATCAGGAAAATGGCTGTCCAAGGCGAGATTGGCCCGAGAAGTTACACGGCACTCGGGGCTACGAACATCGGTCGGAACGGCAAGCTGGGGAAACACCTTTTGCCCTCACATACGGAATGGAAGCCGTACTCCCAATCGAGCTAGAGATCCCTCGCTCCGTATACCGCCGGGAAAGCCCGGATCAACGAGGTCGAATGGCTCCAGAGTCGCCATGACGAATTGGCCCTACTAGATGAACGCCGATTGAAAGCAATGGAACACATCCGAGCCTACCAAGGAAGAATGGCCAGAGCCTTCGACAAGAAAGTAAAGCATCGGGAGATCCGAGAAGGTGATCTCGTTTTAAAAGAAAAGCCCCCAGTCCGTATCAACCCCCTCGGCAAATGGGAGCCTGTATGGGTCGGGCCATATGTCGTCCAGAAGATCTTCTCCGGAGGAGCCATGCAACTTGCAGACCTCGACGGGAATCCCTTTGTACACCCAGTGAATGGTGACAAGCTGCGCAGATACTACGCGTAAAAAAAAAGAAAAGAAGGAAAAGTGCTAAAAGAGTAATACCCAACTAGGTTGAAAACCCGAGAAGGGCGGCCTAGGTAAAAAACAGGGTTGCACAAAAAAAAAACAAAAAAAAAAAAAAAAAAAAAAAAACACAAAAAAAAACAACAAAAAAAAAAAAAAAACAAAAAAAAAACAACAAAAAAAACAACAAAAAAAAAAACAAAAAAAAAAAACAAAAAAAAACAAACAACAAAAAAAAAAAATCGGGTTGAACTACGAAGACACGAGCTCCTCAAAATGAGGGAACGTAGGCGGAAACGGTTCGGTCTAAAGCATAAATAAAAGCCATACTTTGGCATCAATACAATTGATCAGACCATGAAAGCGTCTCGAAAAACTCTAAAGCAATTCAAATATTCATTACAAGTTAAAAGCTCTTTGATGAGTCTAAGCCCGATTCATTCCTACAAGCGGCAACCCGCTAAAGGAAAACTAAGATACATAATCAAACTAATGTGTCTCGCCATGACAAGAAAGGGACACTCGGAAACCTCGAGTCACTCCAAGCCACTCGTCATCGGCCTCTCCCCTCTTCTTCCCCCTTCGAGTCTTTCTTTTCCGAACAGAAAAATGTCGGTGTTCCTCCTACCAAGCTCTGGTATAGGGACAGGGTCTATCAAACCAGCCTCTGTCCCGGGGGCCTTAGTAGCCACTAGCGTCATCCCTCATCTCCTGTAGCCTAGCCGGTAGCATAGGAGCCCTCCTCTCCTGTCTCTTGACGTAAGCCTCATGTCAGTCACGAGCGTCTCCGCTCCTATCATGAGGATTGGCCCTCGCCTCGGCCCTCCTCCTCTCGAAGCTTGATCAGGTCCTCCGCACCCACAATGGCCTCACGCCGTCTGAAAATAGCCACCTGAGTCTCTCCCGGATGCCTCTCATGCCAATCCGGGTACCAAGTGGTCGGGAACACCGGTCTCGAGCGCTGAGAATGACCCGAGGAGGAAAGGCATCATACCTCCATGCTCGGGAAAGAAATGGAAACAACGAGGATCATCCATAGAAGCAGGAGCCACCACCCTGGTGGCTATATCATCAAAACCCTCCAAGGAACTGCTCCAGGCCAAATTGTCTCGAGAACTAAAGCCGGAATATAGAAGCTAGGCGAAAGCCCGGAAGCATAACCACGGGAGACCCATCTGAAGCACTCTTCGAGTCTCCACCCGCCTTGATGAGGCACCGACCATCGATATCTTCGGTTTGGCGACCCGCCATCCAGCGCTCCCACGAGCCCTGATCATCAAAATCTACATCAACACCTCTCTGGCAAAAGTCAAGGCTGATCATATCGAGGTTTCCCGAAGAACCCCCAAACGCTCCATCGGCCACGGGGTCAAGAGAGCGGGCTGCCCCGTGCATATACCGTCTGCCGTGGCCGGCCTATCAAGAGCATGAAGAGTCTCCCCCAAAATCAAAGGAACGACATCTACGCCGGGCGACAGGTGAACGACAACGTCCGGCCGACCGATGGCAGATCCCAAAGTAATAGACCATGAACGGGTGCCAAACACACAAAGTGCAAAGGCATCCCAATAGGCATCATCCACCAAACCTAGGCCCCTAAATGCGTCGGGAAGACCGGAAATATCGAAATGATCGGGACCGCGGATCATACCTTGCGCTTCCTCAGGGGAAAGATGAAGGAGGGCGCACAATCTGTCAACAAAGAAGCCCCTCGGGCAAGGGAACCGCTATCTCTTCCCACCTCAGGACCTCCAAGCAAGGCCCGAAATTCTTCGACAGTCGGAACAATCTCGTTGAAGGAAAGGCAAAAGACTCTAGTATCCCAAAATGATGAAGAAGCTCTCAAAAGGTCGTAGTCCGAAACCAATTCCTTGAGAGACCATAAGCACCTCACCTTGTACCTTTCTTCAAAGAAGGACCTCCTCTCATGCATGATCTCCTGACCAATCCTTGAACTTGTTGAAGAATGACATTTGGGATTCTTGGGACAATTTTGATGGAGCTTTTCTAAAGTTTTCCATGGTTTTTCTCTCTTTCTCCCCGAAAATGGTGTTTGAATTTGGAGGTTGAAGAGGATATTTGAATTTGAAATAAAGCAAGACCAGTCTGAACCAAAATTAAAGGGCAGTGTCGATTCTGTCCTATCCGCGCGGATGAGTACGCAAAAAAATCTTTGCAACGGTCAGCTGCTACACCAAAGAGGAATATTCCGTCCGGTTGCTCGAAACATGTGCAAAAAAAAAACCTCCCCAAACCGGTCCATATACCAAACACCCTTGCAAAAAAAAAACAAGGCTCATGCAACACTTGCATTCATCTTGCATTGCATTCATAAAATAAAATCCTAAATTATTACATTCCAAAAAAAAAAAGAGTGTGCAAAGAAAAAACAAACAAACATAAATAAAATCCTAAATTATTACATCCAAAAAAAAAGAAAAAAAATGTGCATAAAATTTGTACAAATCTAAATCTCAATCTCAAATCTCAAAAAAAAAAAAAAATCAATCGGAGTCTCCGGCACCGATGTCTCCCCCGGCCCCTCTTGCGACTCGGGCCCGCCTCCTCGGGAGCCACGAAAATCTCGGGCTCGAGAATCGTCCTCGTCTCCCGAAAGAGGCTCATCGGGACCAACCGGCACGCTCTGATAGGGCAAGCCGAGATCTGCGAAAAAAAGTCGTATCCAGAAGGTGAAGGCGTCGGACTCTGGACGTACGAAGACGACCCACCATCTTTGCCAGACGTGTCCACTGCCCGTGTGGATCCCCGAGAATGACGTGATCCGAAGGCGGCACCGCGCGGGGATCAAGGAGAGGAGACAAAGGAGTCTCTGAAGAAGTCTACGAGCGAATAGGGGAAGCCTCCCGTCGACGGGCGCCGGCGCGTGGTCGCCTCGCTCTAGCACGAGGAGCCCCGACGACCATCCTCCTGATGAATCTCTTGGCCCCGATCACTTGCTTCGTCGGCTTCTCGACGACCACCTCCAGCGCACAAAAGCAAAAGCGTCAAAAAAAAAAAAAAAAAAAAGAAGTGATGCTAAAGATGATGAAACAAAAGAAAGAAAAGAAGCGTAAAAAGCCATACCTTCATGCACGGACGAGGCGGAAAGCTCGTGGAAGTCGCTCGGGTGAGGATGCACCCTCAATCGGACCCCATCCTGGATATAGGAAAAATCCGTCCGAGGTACCGCGGGATCCCAAAGCCCCTCCCACTATCCGAACTGAGGCATCCTCGGCCTCCTCAAGACGAATGTCGCATATGGCTCAATCGCCACGAAATCCGAGAAGTCTTTGGCCGGCTCGGTAATCATCCCAGTCACGGACCGATCGCTCGGAGTGCATCACATCGGCGGGAGGCTCCACGGTGTCCTCAGGCGAGTTCACGCCATGTTGGCGCGTCACCCTCTCTCCCGAGATAATATGCATCGCGAGTCGGACCTCTCGAGAATCCTCCATTGCCACGGTCCAAATCTCGGCGCCCTTGAGTGCGCCACCTCAGCGATCCCGGGGAAGAATATCATCCCCTCATCTGTCTCGGCCTCCGTCGAAGGAAGGCAATCCGCGTACACGAGGGTCGTACGCCCCCTGGAGCTTATCTTCTCCCGGGCATGCTTGGACCAAGGCGCATGGCCGGATACGCCCGGCCGTACTCCGGCCGAATTTGTCGCCACACCGTGACGTGAAAAAACTCCAACGCCCATGCCACACTGCGAAGGTAAAAATCCAATCAATCCGGTGCAAAAGAAAAGTGCGTGCTCAAAAAAAAGAGGGAAAGCAAAAAAGAGAGCTTATACCTCGGGGCAAACTCAAAGCGGTACAAAGAGCTCACGGCCTTCAGGTGTACCTATCGAAGCAAAGTAAAGCTCTGCCCGGCCCGGCCTCTCCCCACGAGACATCTCCGGCCGTCTCCATGTCCTCCAAGGACCTCAACAAGGCAAAGACACCGCCGTCCCCTCGGCATGCCCAAAGAGGGTGCTCGAAAAGGCAAACCACAAGAAGGCCACGGCAATCGATCGGCGCCTATCCTCTCCTCCCCAGCCTCATAGCTCGCTATGGTCTCCACAATCTTGCCGTAGACCACGGCATACTCCATCCCCATCCCCTTTTTGGGAATAGGGAAAATCCCGAGAAGAGCTGCGAGATCGGCATCGGCTGCCAGCCATCCCGCCACTCAATCTTTGCGTCCATTAAAGGATAGGCCCGTAATCGCGGCGTAATCGGAGGGCGTAAGCGTAGCCTCGCCCGGAAGAAGTGGAAGGTGTGGGTCGCGTCCCACCAGTGCTGCGCCAGAGCAAACATCAAGCCCTTGCTCTTAGGGAACTTGACCAGTCCCCTCAAGCACTCGACAAACTCCCAAAGCCCCGTCTCGGACTCGGCAAAGCTCCTCGGCCCGCATTCGGAAGCCGGTCCCACAAGTCAATCACGGACTCCACCGATCCTCGAGTCTTTATTTTGTTCAGCTGCTCCGTCACAAAACGGTTTCCGCCCTGTAAAAGAAAAAAGGAGAGAGAAAATGTCAAAAAGATTGCATTTGCATTTGCACAAAAAAAAAAGAAAAAGCATACACATGCATTAAAAAAAAATTTCGACAACATAACAGCATACAATGAGCATAGCCCCATTTTCTCACAGAAAAGACAGTTTTCAGCAAATCCCAATGCATTCAAAAAAAAAAGATGCATTCCTACGGAAGTAAAAACTCCGTCCCATTTTTATAAAATAACATGCATACCATCCATCATCTCAAAAAAAATTGCATACATGCATATCATCCATCTTACATGCAACGGGAGGAAAGATCCGTCCCACTTTTCAAAAAAAAAAATCCTAAACATACATACATCCCATATTGGCAAAATGCCCATTCTTTCCAAACAAAATGCATGCATTGCATCATTCATCAATATCAATATTCAATTTCAAAAAAAAAAAATCACAATTTTCGAATTTTCACATGCAATTTTCGAATTTTTTTTAAAAAAAAAAAATGGCGAAAATGCCAATTCTTTTTCCCAAGCAAAATGCACATTTTGGGTTACTCGCATAATCATCAAGATTCAAAGACAATGAACATCAATATTCAATTTCAAAAAAAAAAATCATCATCAACATGCAAGATTCAAATTTCAAAAAAAAAAATCAAAGTCACAATTCACAATTTTCGAATTTTCACATGCAATTTTCGGATAAAAAAAAAAATGTGGCAAAAATGTCAATTCTTTTCTCAAGCAAAATGCACATTTTGAGTTACCCATATACTCATTACAACATGCATAGCATCAAAATCAAAATCCAAGGCCAAGAACATGGTCATTTTCGAAATTATCAAAAAAAAAAAAAAATCAAATCACCCAAAAATCAATGTCAAGCAAGAAATCGACAAGAGGATC
The DNA here is from genome assembly GCA_022495995.1 of Adenophora triphylla var. japonica. Classification (NCBI taxonomy): domain Eukaryota; kingdom Viridiplantae; phylum Streptophyta; class Magnoliopsida; order Asterales; family Campanulaceae; genus Adenophora; species Adenophora triphylla. The sequence goes on from JAFEMH010001508.1 coordinate 245,278, forward strand.
AAAGGGTTTCAAAGTATACCGTTCGGAGATTCGAATCCGATGCCCAATGTTGCCAAGCATCGGGGTAATGCTCCTCCGCAACCGATTGCGAAAGATTGTAATGCCTCCTCATTCGGACGAGCTCCAATCGCCTCTCCGCTACCGGGCCACGTCCTTGGCCTTGAAAAGCGCCTTCCCCGTGTTCCATCGCTCGAAAAATCGAAGAAATCGGAAGATTTTCGAAGCTTTTTGGCCTTCAATGGAGGTTCTCCTCGGTTCTCTCTCTCTCTCCCTCGTAAGTGCAGAAAAAACTGTAAAACTGAATGGGGAAGAAGAAAAGGGCGTTGGCCCTAATTAATACCCCTGGTTTTCAAACCCTATCCGCGCGGATAGGATTGTCAGGGTCAAAATGACCCTTTTGCCCCTTAAAATTTCAGGACTCTGCAATTCAGTCCCCAACTTGCCAGAGTTAACAAAGTTAACCAAAGTCAGCCCCTTGTCAAGAAAATCATTCCCGGCAGTAAAACGTAAGACCGAGTGCCCCGAGAAAGATAACGAAATATCGTATCTTTCATCAAAATCTTCCCCGGCAGTCAAACGTAAGACCGAGTGCCCCGAGAAAGATAACGGATCCCGTATCTTTCATCAAAATCATTCCCGGCAGTCAAACGTAAGACCGAGTGCCCCGAGAAAGATAACGGATCCCGTATCTTTCATCAAAATCATTCCCCGGCAGTCAAACGTAAGACCGATTTCCTCGAGAAAGATAACGAGATCCCGTATCTTTCATCAAAATCAAACGGCAGTCAAACGTAAGTCCGATCTCCCCGAGAGAGATAACGAAATCCCGGCAGTCAAACGTAAGACCGAGCGCCCCGAGAAAGATAACGAGATCCCGTATCTTTCATCAAAATCATCCAACGGCAGTCAAACGTAAGACCGATTTCCCAGACGAATACGTCTGATTTTCCCCAGCAAAGGCTAACGAAATCTGACAAAGTTAACGGAATCCCAAAAGCCAACGAAATTTCGAGGAAATCTCGAACAACGAAAGGGCTTGATTCCCAGCTAGGGATACGTAGGTAGCCTATCATTAAATCCGCCCCTCGACCAAAGCAGTCAGTCTCCTTGACGGCGTGACGAAGTCCACCGAAAGGCCATCATCATCAAGGTTCGAGGCGCCTAAAAAGCCATCATCATCAAGGTTCGAGGCACCTAAAACGCCGTCATCAAGGTTCGAGGCACCTAAAACACCATCTCCAAGGTTCGAGGCACCCAAAACGCCATCTCCAAGGTTCGAGGCACCTAAAACGCCATCTCCAAGGTTCGAGGCACCTAAAACGCCATCTCCAAGGTTCGAGGCACCTAAAACGCCATCTCCAAGGTTTGAGGCACCTAAGACGCTATCACTAGGAAAGCGATAAATCGCAAAAATCCCAGCGAGGCGGATAGCCATCGAGACCGAAAATGGTCATTCCTATCCCCAGCGGAGCGGATAACCATCGGACCCGAAAATGGTCATCTCTTATCCCCAGCGAGTTTCTTTCCGGCAACCGAGCTGAGAACTCGCTCATCGGGTTCGAGGCACCTAAACGCCATCATCTCCGGGGTCAAAGACCCGAACTACGGCAGCTTGATTCCCGTTCGGGATACGTAGGTAGCCTATCGCTAGGTTCGACCACCCGATCACTCGATCATCCTGCCAAATATGGAGCCTTACTCTTATCGACGGCCCGCTTCCTTGAAAGCGCCGTCGCCGAGGGGCTACTGTAAGTGCTCCAATTTGAGCTTGTTAGAATTTTCGTTAGAAAATTAACGAAAGTTATAACATTTCTAACAATTCCTAACAATCCCAACTTTTCTAACAAAGTGAGGGTAAAATGGGCATTGTTATTTAAGGCTAAACCTCAAAAAGAATCTCAAAAAGCAAAACAAAAGGAATAAAACCACAAATAGCAATGGTGGAACACAAAGCTGGCATTAATTTGAAATTTCAAAAGATTATTCCTCTTGTCCAAAGCTTTGAAGTGCATTTAATGAACGATTGCAGCTGCGAGTCTGTCCGCGCGGATGGGTTTGTAATTTTCGAGAGGGCTATAAATTGAGCCCTCCGAGTCACAAAAATAAGGAGCCACAACACATTTTGCACAGAACCTCGGCGAAATATAGAGAGAAAACGGTGAGAATTCACTTGAATTGTCACCATTTTCTCTCAATCTTTCCCAATTCATACTCATCCACTCACTCTCATATTAAAGCCCTAAACACTCATACATACAAGCCAAACACTCAAGAACACAAGGAAGATTGGTAAACCCTCCTTCCCTAACCCTAAATCTCATCCGTGCATGCATCTTCAAACTACAAAATGTAGTTCCTTCATCTTCTTGCTCTAGATCTAAGAAGATCACCATGGAAGACCATCTCCATGGATGATCTTCTACAAAGATCAACATTATTTTCAAGTTCTCTTACTTTCTTTCAAAGAAAACTCATTTTCAAAACCCTAAAAACCATTTTCAAGCATAAAATCTCATTTTCAAAGGATAAAAATCCCCTTCCCAAGCAAATGAAATGCTTAGTCCTAATGTACCCCAAGGATGGTTTGGTATAGTTGATTCACCACTAAAATGTCTAGTGATCACTAACCAAAACCTAGGGAAATGGGGACAAGCATGGATGCAAAACCCCCCCTTAAAATCATATTTTCTTTCTTGAGAAGTTGCTGTCCAGTAGCAATTTTCCCAGACCTCAGTCCATTGTCTTAATTTTTGGACACAGATGAACTTGGAATTTGGTGTTGACTACAAAACACTTTTTGTAGCCAACATCCAGAGCTTTCCATACATATTTTTACTTTATTTTTTGGGTGAGTAAAACTCCTCTTTTCAAATTTTCTTTCAGAGGCTAGTTCATCAGCTTCTGGGAATCCAGATCTCATATCTGAGGTTTCCAGAAGGTTTTGACCCCTCAAATCTTCTCCAAAATGGAAAATTCCTTCGCACAAACCTTATTTAAGGTGTCTAGAACAACTTTCATTCTCTGAGTTTATCCAGATTATGAAGTTTTAAGACCCTTGAATACATTTCAAAATCAAAGGTCCACTGCCTTTTTCATTCTGGCAGAAATGACTCTCAACTTCAAAAGGTCTTTTGAGTACCAAATCTCAATCCAAAAATCCCCCAAAAAAATCATGGGATTAGTTTAAAGTCTTGAAAAGATATCCCTATTTTTACTTTTCTGAGTTTCAAAGTATTTTGGCCAAAACACACACACACACACACACAAATGATTTTCAGCTTGGAAGACTCGTTTTACGAGGCATTCCGGGTGCACACTAACGTCCTTCCCGGCGTGTAACATGACCTCCGAACCTAAATCTCTGATCTCGGGCTTTTTTCAAAGTTTTGGCCCTCAAAATTAAAATGGCGTGGCGACTCCGTTTTCGTTGATTTTTTCAAACAAAAATGGGAAAATTTTCGATACACATCATCACAAGAGTGATCGCACATGCATTCTGCTTTGGATTCGGTTCAGTCTGTGAAGGCAGCTTTCCCGAATTCTGAGCTTCCAACCTACCCACAACATCTGCTATCTGCCCCATCTGTCTCTCCAGACCACTGATACTCGTATCAATACTCTGGCGATCTTCTTGAAGGCTAGCGATACTCGTCTCGGTCCTCTGCGTCTTCTTGAAGACCCATTTGGATAAGGTGCTCATACTGAGCCGATTAATGCGGAACATATCTTACGTAGGCTGTCCTGCTGTTGCGAGGCTAGCTGCGGTGGCTGTCCAAATGGTGGTCTATAAGCGTTGAGCGGTGCCACGATCTGCTGGCTGTGATAACCCTGCTGATTACCAAACTGGTGTCCCTGACCACCAGGTTGATCTGCTGCTGACTTGTACCCCATCTGAAATTAGGATGATTTCTCCAGTTGGGGTTATAGGTGTTACCCATCGGTCTCTGTCTCTGCTGCGCAAACCCCACTGTATTGACATCCTCCATCTCACCCGTCTGCAAAGAAGGGAACGAATCTGTAGGGTGCATAATGTCATAACAAATCCCACATGGCATCGGTGTCTGACCCAGAACCAACTGCTTTACCATACCCTTAAGATCCTCCATATCTGTCTCGAGCTTACTGGTCAACCCACTGCTAGAACCCGCTGCGCTAACCTATCTCACAGTTGACCTCTTGCCATGGGTCCTTGTGCTCTTGGCTAGCTCCTCGATCAACTTTTTAGCTTTATCGGTGGTCTTATTCAAAATACTTCCCCCACAACATGAATCCACTAATCTCTTATCCTGAATGGTCAACCCTCCATGAAAATAGACAATCAGCTGATCCTCAGTAAACCCATGATATGGAAAACTCCTACAAAGCTTGTGGAAGCGATTGTAGTAGTCGTATAGAGTCTCATCTGCCTTTTGCTCCATATTGCTGATGTCCCTCTTCATAACATTAATTTGGTCCTGAGGGAAGAACTCTTCCATGAATATTTCTTTCATCTGCTGCCATGTCGTGATGCTGTTGGGGGGCAAGTGATAATACCACCCATTCGCGTTATCTTTCAGTGTGAAAGAAAATGCCCTCAATAACAAATGCTCGATCGGAATCGACACCGGCTTCATACTCTGACAGATTTGCACAAACTGAGATATGTGTTGATTGTTCACCCCTGCAGGTAAGGCGGGGAATTGAACGACATGTGGTTGCTCATTCCAATTCGGGGCAGTCCTTTGCCTCAATGTCTGTGGTGGAACTGCTTGTTCACCACCACCTGCATTATCTCTACCCTGCATCTCTTCAGCTAACAATATTCCCTTGACCCTCCTGCTTTGTTGTCGCCCTTTCCTGAAAGATCTTTCGATTTCTGGGTCAAGCGAAGCAATCAAATCGTTAGTAGAATGGGTGTGGACCATACACGGTTCCACACCACAGGATAACAAGTAATAAAAATAACTAAAGAGATAACAGATAAAGAACTAAAAGAAAAATAAAACAAATAAGAAAAGAAAAAGAACGCAAACAATAACACCGCTCCCCGACAACGGCGCCAAAATTTGGTAGGCTTAGTCGCACACCTATTAAATTAAACTGGGACTCGGCCACAAAAATGTAGCAAAGGTAAGTCCAGGGTCGAACCACTGAAGAGCGGTATTGAATACGAACTAGTCACACACAAATGGGGGGTTTTGTTTGAGATTTTTAATTACTTCCTAAGAACAGAAATTAAACTAATTAAGAGTAAAAACAATAATTTAGAAACACTTCAGATTTGATTCCGTCCCCAACTAATTAGCCAATTATCATTGATACCTCTTTTCAATGTCACCCTATTCACCTGATCACAAGATCTGTTTCAATCTCTGTTTCTTCTTTCAGAATAGCTCCTAGCAGTGGCACACTCACTAGAAACCCTAATTAATAAATTAATCTAACTGGCACAGTCTAGATCGCAGAATTAATTGATGAACGGTTTAAGAAACTAAGATCAAGAATGCTTTCTATAATTATTTCACACAGATAATCATCTAACTTTACCCACTTCACAATTTACCATGGCACATGCATAAATCGTAAAGATGCTACTCATGAATTTCCTACACTGGCACAGTCATAGAAAATTCTAGCAAAGATTCGTAAGAAGAACTAGTGAATTGGCCAAATCCACAAGCCATAGTTATAAATCTAAAATAAGCACAAGTAAAATTATGAACAGGGATAAACAGATTGAAAATAAAAATACCTCAAATTGATAATTAGGGGTTCAAGAAATCAAATCCAAAGCAGTGAGTTTAAGCTTCCATGGAGGAATTCAAATCTCTCTAGGGAAAAACAAAACTCTAGATAACCCTAAAATAATGTTCTAAAGGAGTTTTTATACTTCCTCCTAAAAAAAAACAAACCTAACTAATAATAATAATTAAAAAAATAGGAAAAAGAAAATACTCAATTCCAATTACTTCTCCACGCCAGTCAACAATTAATTGCCTCGGTCAAAACGCCGGTCCTTCCTTGGTCAACTGAAAATCCTTGGTCCATGCGCCCTTGGTACTCACGCACACACAGCAATTTTAATTTGAATTTCTGATTTCTGAATTTGATCCTCCAAGTTTCCAACAATATCCTTCTAGCCACTGAACTTTGTTACTTTGCAGTTTGGTCCCTGCACTTCTGATAAACTTCGAGAAACCTCATAAAATTACAAAAACATGTCTCAAAAATACCATGATCTTCCTACTACTTACCAATCCAACATATACTCAAAATTACATCAAAACTACTCTAAAATACATTAAAATAGAGATAAAATGTCTAGAAAATTAGGGAATTACATATAGTGAAATCCGCCACATCAAATTCCCCCACGCTTAGACCATTACTCGTCCCTGAGTAATATCCTATACCCACTCTAAGCACCGGTCTAAACAGATAGCATGGAAGGAAAATGACCCCTAATCTCCTCTACTCCACCAATCCATGTCAGTCAAAAATAATACGGAATATAAATGCTTCCGTCTCCTTATCACTCCTCAAAAATCATATGAATACACGGCCCTAGCTCGATACCAACTCCAACATGTAAATGGTCATCCGAACTAGGGCCCACACATAAAAGCCAAGGGGAACTAAACATTTCCTATGTTTCCCCCACGCTTGGCTCACACTGCATACACCCTCATAAAAAGAAATAATTGCTAAGGTAGTAATCCTTAAGCAAAAATTTACCTCGTGAAAGCACCAACGCCCCCTTATTACTCCAAGAAAGAACGAGGGTTGCTATCCTAATCACCTCTAACCGAGCCTCCTACAACAAGTATGAAAATCCTAACCCAAGACTCCAAACCCCAATATTACGCCAACACCGGTGAATTAACAGATAGAAAGTATTTCACTCACTCACCTTTTGCCTAGGTGTCGTTTCCGGTTTTCACCTAGCCTCTCTTTTTTTTTCATTTTTTTCTTTTTTTTTACACACTCTTTCCTTTTGACTAAGTGCCCTCTCGAATTTTCACTTAGCCTCTCATTTTTTTATTATTTTTTTTTATTATTAGTATTTTGTTTTTCGAAAAACAAAACAGCATACTCCCTCCGTCCCACCCGAATTTGGACAAATTTCCTTTTTGGGCGTCCCATCCGAATTTGGACAACCCAAAAAGGAAAGTTTATAATAATAAAAAAATGGGCATACCCCACTCACTCATTAACTCCACTCATTCTCCACCATACAATTTATTCAACCAACCACTATTAACTCCACTCATTCTCTCTCTTCATTTTCTACCACACATTTTTATTATCTTATTGTTATTTCTTAATCTCCGTGTAAAGTAACTTTGTCCAAATTCGGGTGGGACGGAGGGAGTATACAACAACAACCATACACCCCACCCCCTCACTAAATCATGCATAGTCCCATATGCATCACAAAAGTATAAAATAAGTAAGACAAGTGTAGGGATACCTCTCGAAACTACTGCGGCGGCCTGAAATGATAGTCCCATGGACCATGCTGACTGGAGCTGCTCTCTGGAAATGGCCACCTCTGCCATCTCCCATCGTCATGCTGTGGTGCCATGCGCACCATATAATCATAGAGCTGCTCCTGACGATCCATAGAAATAGCAAACTGCATATCCATACGAGCAATCAAATGATCCACATCTCCACCACTTTGACTCACCGATCCAGACCTATCGCCCTCATCCTCCACCATATAGTCATCATCATCCTCATCCTCCTCCTCCTCTTCTTCATATTCAGCTTCTTCCTCAACCTGCTCCTCAACAATTCTAACATTCATCCCTCTTACCTCCCTCTTATTGCTTTCAAGGGAAGCTCGAGAGATGGGCCTAATTATCTTCACCTTGTCGCCCCCAAAGCTCCACTGAACCCCCGCAGCCTTGACTAAACCCGTAATCAGTGATGGGTACGGAAATCCATTCCGTTTACTTTCTCCCACATCTTGCATATGATCTGAAATGATATGCCCCAATGAAATATTTCCTCCGTTGATAATCAAATGAATCAACACTGCATGATTCCACGGAACTTTCACATGCTGAGACGTCAGAAGTATCCTCGAACACACAAATTTGTTCACCCCCTTCGCCACTATGTTAAACTGAGTCTCGATCACATACTTAGGCGAACCATCCGGTTTGTTAGTCCATTGGAGTTGGTTACCCTCCAATGTCCTCACCACATCATTAAAATACACTCGCCAATCCCCATCATTGCTTGCACATACTCACATTCCTCCTGTTTCACTCTTGGGAGCCCGTAAAATCTATTAATATCCTCACTCCTGAATTTTATCGTCTTTCCCCTCACAAAGGAATTCCCTCGGTCCGTGGGGACTTTATTCATATTTGAGTAAAATTCCTTCACAATCAAACTATTACCCTCCTCCGTAGGCTCGTCACAGAAACGTTGCCATTTTCGAATCCCAAACTTAGAAATAAGCCCGAATGATCCAATGTTAAATTGTCTCTCCGCAATTATGGCTCTATCCGTATGGAAATAAAAGTAGTTTTGGGATATATAATAATTGAACCTCGAGGAATCCTGGGTATCCTCACAACGCAAAAGTGTTTCGAGGGGAGGGGGAGGAGCACTGGATGTACTCTCATCAAGCCTTTGCTTTTTTCGAGATTCCTTGGATTTACCTCCTCCCTTTTTTGATGGTTCATTTGTTTTACCCATTATAAACTCAAAACAATCACCCAACAACAAACAACCACCAACTACTCAACCAAAAATAAATTTGCAATCCAATTGGAATAGGAGGAAGGAGAGTTTCGAACCTTTCAAAAGTTTCTGGAAAAATCCCACCGGAAAATTCAAAAATCTCGCCGAAAAATTCAAGCCTCGCCGGAATCTGCAATAGCTCGCCGGAAAACTTAAGGGTTTAAGATGAAGTTGCCCGAATTTGAACACAAATTGGTGAATCTTACAGCTTAGGGTGAGGGGAAGGATATTTGTGAAGGGGGTTAGGCCGGAATATGAGGGGAAGGGAAAGGATTCGCCAGAGATAATGGGAGGTTTGGCCGGAATTTTTAGAGGGTTTAGAGAGAGGAGAGAGAAACCGGTGGGAGTTGTAGTTGTTAATGAGGGAATAAAACTCAATTTCCTTTTATACTTGACCCAAACCAACAATCAGTCCGACCCAAATTGATCAACCCGAACCGTTTCATCTTTCGTTGGCCCGATTCCACAACTGTCGGGTTCGCGATGCGGGCGCTTGAGGAAGAATGAGGCAGCCGCATCAAGGGCCGAGACTTGGCTTTGCTTTTGGGCATAATGGGGCGACCGCATGGTGATATACAGGGCGAGCGCCTCACGAACAGCAACTTGGTCCGGAATTGAATAGCTTGAGGCGGGCGCATGAAGGGGCACTGGGCGGCCGCATGGGGTACAGAAACTCGGCCTCATTTTTTTCAACTTGAGGCGGGCGCATCAACATATTGGGGCGGGCGCCTCACTTTGGCTCATTTTGGCCCCCTCCTTCGGCCTTCGAGGCGGGCGCCTGGCATTCAAATTTTTTTTTTTTTTTTAGAAACAGGCCCAGGATGTTTTTGCTCCCCTCTTTCATGCGTTTCCCTGCACAACACCACAAAACAAAAACCCTTCAGTAGCACCTATTCTAGACATGAATAAAAATTACAAAAAATAAAAACATAATGTACAGAATGACCAAAAACAAATAAAAATAAGCAATTAAATCCCGGGTTGCCTCCCGGTTAGCCGCCCTTCTTTACCGTCTTTAGCTAGACCAAACGCCGGGTAAGCCCCCGGCTAGCATCAACTTTTAAAGTCTTTGACAAGACTCGGATCCCAAAGTTATCAAACATATACCGGGTCTTGGAGATCAATCTCCTCCAAACTTACGGTATTCACCACTTCATTTTCAAAATACGGTTTTAACCGTTGACCATTCACTTTGAATCCTTTGTCCTCATTAGGACTTGAGATTACCATCGTCCCAAGCGGGGATACCTCCCTCACTACATAAGGACCGGTCCACCGGGACCTCAACTTGCCCGAAAATAAACGAAGACAGGAATTGAAAAGAAGGACCTTTTGACCCACCTTAAAGTCCTTTCTAATAATCATTTTGTCGTGCCAAATCTTTGCTCGCTCCTTATAAAGGAGGTTATTTTCATACGCATCCCTCCTAATCTCATCCAACTCACTCAAGTGCAATTTTCGCTCCTCACCGAACCCTCCAAGTTCAAGTTGAACTTTTTGATCGCCCAATAGGCTTTGTGTTCAAGCTCAACCGGCAAATGGCAAGGTTTACCGAACACCAACCGATATGGTGACATACCAATCGGTGTTTTGTATGCATTCCGATAAGCCCACAACACATCATCAAGCCTTTTTCACAATTTTTTCAAGGATGGATTTTATCTCTCTATTGGACACCTCGGCTTGGCCATTTGTTTGGGGGTGATAAGCAGTCGACACCTTATGGGTGATGTGATACCTCTTGACTAAAGCTTCGACTGTCTTATTGCAGAAATGTGTCCCCCTATCACTAATAATGGCCCTTGGCATCCCAAACCGACACAGAATGTTGCTCCTAAGGAAGTTGACCACTACTTTTGAATCATCATTGCAAGTAGGGATGGCTTCCACCCATTTGGACACATAGTCAACCGCAAGTAAAATGTACACAAACCCACAAGAATTAGGGAACGGACCCATAAAATCTATCCCCCATACATCAAAGATTTCACAATTCACAATGAGGGTTTGTGGCATTTCATCACGGCGCCCAATATTACCAACCCTTTGGCACCTATCACACGACTGAAAAAAAGTGGCCGCATCCCGAAACAAAGTTGGCCAAATGAAGCCACACTCCAAGACTTTCCTAGCGGTCTTTTTCACACCAAAATGACCACCACACGCATGCTCATGACAGAATTTAATAATAGAGGACACCTCACTATCGGGAATACACCTCCGAATGACTTGGTCGGCACAATGCCTCCACAAGTTGGGCTCATCCCACACATAATACTTGGCATCACTACGGATTTTGTCTCTTTTAGATTTTGACATTCCCGGAGGAAATTTATTAGAGACAAGAAAATTGACCAAGTCCGCATACCAAGGAGCCATTGAATTAACTGCCCAAAGAACCTCATCAGGAAACTCACCCCGAATTGGAGATTGTTTATAAGGCTTGTCCTCCTCCATAACAAGGCGACTCAAATGATCGGCAACTAAATTTTCAGCCCCCTTTTTGTCCTTCACCTCTATATCAAACTCACTCAACAAGAGAATCCACCGAATGAGTCTCGGTTTAGCCTCTTTTTTAGACATCAAGTACTTAAGAGCAGCGTGGTCGGTGTAAACAATGATTTTAGTGCCCAACAAGTAGGACCTAAATTTTTCTAATGCAAAGACTATCGCTAACATCTCTTTTTTAGTGGTGGAGTAATTTCTTTGTGCCCCATTCAAGTTCATGGACGCATAATAAATCACATGCGAGGCACGCTCCACTTTTTGACCCAAAACCGCCCCCACGGCATAATCACTAGCATCACACATGATCTCAAAGGGATGAGACCAATCGGGTGCTTGAATAATGGGGGTGGTTGTCAACCTAGACTTCAACTCATTGAAAGATTGCTTGCAATTATCATCAAAATTAAAATCAACCTCTTTTTGCAATAGGGTGCATAGAGGTGAAGCAATCTTTGAAAAGTCCTTTATAAACCTCCGGTAAAACTCGGCATGACCAAGAAAAGACCGGACTTCACGCACGTTGGTAGGGTAAGAAAGTGAAGAAATGACATCAATCTTAGCTTTGTCAACTTCAATACCCCCTTTTGACACAACATGACCTAACACGATGCCTTGCTCAACCATAAAATGACATTTTTCAAAATTTAGGACCAAATTAGTTTCAATGCATCTATCCAACACTAGTCCTAAATGAGCAAGGCATTCATCAAACGAGTCTCCATGGACAGTGAAGTCATCCATGAAAACTTCCATAAATCTTTCCATAAAATCGGAGAAAATACTCATCATGCACCGTTGAAAAGTTCCAGGGGCATTACACAATCCAAACGGCATTCTCCGATAGGCAAAAGTGCCGAAGGGGCAAGTAAATGTAGTTTTCTCTTGGTCTTCCAGGGCGATAGGTATTTTAAAATACTCGGAAAAACCATCAAGAAAACAAAAATACGCCCTTTCGGCTAACCTTTCCAACATCTGATCAATAAAGGGGAGGGGGAAGTGGTTTTTAAGAGTTATCTCATTTAAGCGTCAGAGGTCAATGCACACGCGAATTCCCGTTTGCTCCCGGGTTGGAACCATCTCTCCCTTCTGATTACAGGAGACTGTGATCCCGCCCCTCTTGGGAACACATTGTGTGGGGCTCACCCACTTACTGTCGGAGATGGGATAGATGATCCCCATCTTCAGTAGCTTTAGGACCTCTTTCTTTACTGCCTCCATCATTGGCGGATTAAGTCTCCGCTGCGATTGTCTCACTGGCTTCGCACCCTCCTCTAGGTTGATCCGGTGCATACACAAAGATGGACTAATGCCCTTGAGATCGGCAATAGTCCAACCAATCGCAAATTTTCGCTCCCGTATCACCTCAATCAACCTCTTCTCTTGATCCTCAGTCAAACTGCTAGAAATCACTACCGGAAGCGTCTCTCCCTCACCTAGATAAATATACTTAAGGTGCTCAGGGAGAACCTTCAGCTCAAGCTCCGGTGCCTTCTCTATAGATGGAACAAGCTTCTCCACCGGAACCTCCAACTTCATGTGACCATGACCCGGTTCTGTAGCAAACATGGCACTCTCTGTAAGACCCATAACTGCTTCCTTCATCGAATCTGAGATGTCAAACTCCAAACTAGCATACCCCAAAGCATTCTCTAATGCGGTCTTGAGATCATCATCTCCACTGGACACCTCAAATACCTCCTCAACCAAGGGCTCGACCACATCGATAAAACAGAGTGACTCCGTATCCTTAGGGTATCTCATAGAGTCAAAGATATTGAACTCCATCACTTGGCCATCAAATTCCATTGTCAAGGAACCATTCGCCACATCAAGTTTTGTCCGAACGGTCGACATAAAAGGCCTCCCCAACAGTATGGGAGCCTTGGAATCCGTCTCCATCTCTAGCACATAGAAATCTGCGGGAAATATCATCTTCCCCACTCTAACAAGAACATCTTCTACCAATCCCTTCGGGTAGGCATTTGACCTATCCGCTAGCTGTATCACAACTCTGGTATCCTGCAGTGGTCCTAACTTCAGAGTTTCAAACATCGAATAGGGCATGACGTTGATTGACGCCCCCAAGTCTAACATCGCCTTGTGCTCATAAGCATCCCCCAAAGTAACTGGAATCACGAACATCCCTGGGTCACTGCACTTTTTAGGCAATTTCTGCTGATACACTGCAGACACGTGCTCGCTAACCTTACTCTTCTTCTTACTCCTCTCCTTTTGATTTCTCTTCAGAGTACACAACTCCTTCAAAAACTTTGCATACCTCGGGACGGTCTGAAGAAGATCCAAGAAAGGAATATTAACCTCCAACCTCTTGAAAGTATCGTAAATCGCCTTGTCGGGCTACGGCTTTCGATGCTCTTTCAAGGCCTCGGGAATGGAACCTCGGGCTCATATACGGGAGCCTTAACCTGCAGTGCAAATTACGTACGATCGAGTGCCTTCTCATGCTGGCTCACGAAATCTCAACCTCAATCTCCAGGTTCCTCTGCTACAACCACATCTGCGGCTCCTTACCCTTTGCGAAGAGTGATCGCACATGCATTACGCTTTGGATTCGGTTCGGTCTGTGAAGCGGCTTTCCCAGTCTGAGCTTCCAACCTACCCACGGCATCGCTGTACGCCCATCTGTCTCTCCGGACCAGCGATACTTGTATCAATACTCTGCGATCTTCTTGAAGGCTGGCGATACTCGTATCGGTCCTCTGGCGATCTTCTTTGAAGACCATTGGATAAGGTGCTCATACTACGAGCCGATTAATGCGAAACATATCTTACGTAGGCTGTCCCTGCATTGCGGCTGGCTGCGGTGGTCCAAATGGTGGTCTATAAGCGTTGAGCTGATTACCACGATGCGATCTTTCTGATAACCTGCTGATTACCAAAGCTAGCTGTCCTGACCACCAGGTTGATCTGCTTGACACTGTACCCCATCTGAAATTAGGATGATTTCTCCAGTTGGGGTTATAGGTGTTACCCATCGGTCTCTCTGTCCCTGGCTTCGCGCAGCCCATTTGCATTTACATCCTCCGTCTCACCCGATGCGCAAAGAAGGGCACGAATCTGTAGGGTGCGTAATGTCATAACAAATCCCACACGGCTTCGGTGTCTGACCCAGAACCAACTGCTTTACCATACCCTTAAGATCCTCCATATCTGTCTCGAGCTTACTGGTCACCCAGCTTTGCTAGAACCCATTTCGCTAACTTTGTCTCACAGTTGACCTCTTGCCATGGGTCCTTGTGCTCTTGGCTAGCTCCTCGATCAACTTTTTATCTTCATCGGTGGTCTTATTCAAAATACTTCCCCCACAACATGAATCCACTAATCTCTTATCCTGAATGGTCAACCCTCCATGAAAATAGACAATCAGCTGATCCTCAGTAAACCCATGATATGGAAAACTCGTACAAAGCTTGTGGAAGCGATTGTAGTAGTCGTATAGAGTCTCATCTGCCTTTTGCTCCATATTGCTGATGTCCCTCTTCATAACATTAATTTGGTCCTGAGGGAAGAATTCTTCCAGGAATACTTCTTTCATCTGCTGCCATGTCGTGATGCTGTTGGGGGGCAAGTGATAATACCACCCGTTCGCGTTATCTTTCAGTGTGAAAGAAAACACCCTCAATAACAAATGCTCGATCGGAATCGACACTGGCTTCATACTCTGACAGATTTGCACAAACTGAGATATGTACTGATTGGGATCCTCTCCGGGCATCCCTGTGAAGTGCGGTAGCTGATTGAGTAGCCCCGTCTTCAACTCAAATGTCACCCCTGCAGGTAAGGCGGGGAATTGAACGGCATGTCGTTGCTCATTCCAATTCGGGGTAGTCCTTTGCCTCAATGTCTGTGGTGGAACTGCTTGTTCACCACCACCTGCATTATCTCCACCCTGCATCTCTTCAGATAACAATATCCCCTTGACCCTCCTGCTTTGTTATCGCCCTTTCCTGAAAGATCTTTCGATTTCTGGGTCAAGCGAAACAATCAAATCGTTAGTAGAACGGGTGTGGACCATACACGGTTCCACACCACAGGATAACAAGTAATAAAAATAACTAAAGAGATAACAGATAAAGAACTAAAAGAAAAATAAAACAAATAAGAAAAGAAAAAGAACGCAAACAATAACACCGCTCCCCGGCAACGACGCCAAAATTTGGTAGGCTTAGTCGCACACCTACTAAATTAAACCGGGACTCGACCACAAAAATGTAGCAAAGGTAAGTCCAGAGTCGAACCACTGAAGAACGGTATTGATTACGATTTAGTCACACACAAATGGGGGGTTTTGTTTGAGATTTTTAATTACTTCCTAAGAACAGAAATTAAACTAATTAAGAGTAAAAACAATAATTTAGAAACACTTCAGATTTGATTCCGTCCCCACCTAATTAGCCAATTATCATTGATACCTATTTTCAATGTCACCCTATTCACCTGATCACAAGATCTGTTTCAATCTCTGTTTCTTCTTTCAGAATAGCTCCTAGCAGTGGTACACTCACTAGAAACCCTAATTAATAAATTAATCTAACTGGCACAGTCTAGATCGCAGAATTAATTGATGAACGGTTTAAGAAACTAAGATCAAGAATGCTTTCTATGATTATTTCACACAGATAATCATCTAACTTTACCCACTTCATAATTTACCATGGCACATGCATAAATCGTAAAGATGCTACTCATGAATTTCCTACACTGGCACAGTCATAGAAAATTCTAGCAAAGATTCGTAAGAAGAACTAGTGAATTGGCCAAATCCACAAACCCTAGTTATAAATCTAAAATAAGCACAAGTAAAATTATGAACAGGGATAAACAGATTGAAAAGAAAAATACCTCAAATTAATAATTAGGGGTTCAAGAAATCAAATCCAAAACAGTGAGTTTAAGCTTCCATGGAGGAATTCAAATCTCTCTAGGAAAAAAATAAAACTCTAGATAATCCTAAAATAATGTTCTAAAGGAGTCTTTATACTCCCCTCTAAAAAAAACAAACCTAACTAATAATAATAATAAAAAAAAATAGGAAAAAGAAAATACTCAATTCCAATTACTTCTCCACGCCAGTCAACAATTAATTGCCTCGGTCAAAACGCCGGTCCTTCCTTGGTCAACTGAAAATCCTTGGTACATGCGCCCTTGGTACTCACGCACACACAGCAATTTTAATTTGAATTTCTGATTTCTGAATTTGATCCTCCAAGTTTCCAACAATATCCTTCTAGCCACTGAACTTTGTTACTTTGCAGTTTGGTCCCTGCACTTCTGATAAACTTCGAGAAACCTCATAAAATTACAAAAATATGTCTCAAAAATACCATGATCTTCCTACTACTTACCAATCCAACATATACTCAAAATTACATCAAAACTACTCTAAAATACATTAAAATAGAAATAAAATATCTAAAAAATTAGAGAATTACATATAGTGAAACCCGCCACATCACTAGGCTTATAAATAGAAGGCTACTTTCATTATTTAAACAAATAGAAAAAGCATTTCATTCTTCTCTACTTCTACTCTATATTTCTCTCTATTATTTTAAGTATAATTTGGGCAATCTTTGAACAGAACGCTTCATGTTTTCCTACGGACGTACACCTATAGAAGACTTGATGCGACGTTGTTGAAGGGTTTTATCTTATAACAATTAATCGTCGTTAAAACTCGTACGTATGGAGACGATAGTGACATTAGGACAACGATCTCACGACTCCCACATGCCAGCTTCAATTGATTTATTAATTTCGTTTTCCTCATTTTGTGTTATGTTAATTTATGTTTTTGCATGATAGTTGCACAATATTGATTTGCTGAAACTGATTTTACATTTTTAAAACATTATTTCCAACAATTATAAACACAATAACTAAGAAATAATATTATAATAAAAGGAGAGATAATGATTGAAATAGGTGTTGTGAGTATGAAAATTAAAATAAAATAGAGAATGAATGGAAGGAAGGAATAGTAAGTGGATTGACGTTTTGAGTATGACAAATGTGTACCATTAAATATACAATTTTAAATTTTTTGTCATTTTAAATAGGTTACACTACAGATGAAAAAAATATAAATTTACACTCATGATAGACAGAGAGATGGAGAGAGTATTATATTATCCCCATCCCAGGTTATAGTTTAAATTATCATCTCATTTAGGCTCCGTTTGTTTGGAGGAAAATGTTTTTCAGAAAATATTTTTCACATTTTTCGATGTTTGGCAAGCACCGAAAATGTAGAAAATGTTTTTCGAAAAATATTTTTTTCACTTTTCTAATTAAAATAACTTACGAATTCTTCTTAATTAAAACATTTTCCGAAAAATTGTAACACCTATACAAACACACAACTAACGTTTCATACACCCCCACGTTACTCACCCCACATTAACCACCCCATCCCCTTATAAAAAAAATATTTATATTAAAATTAGATTTTACAATTCTATCTCCATCACCATCACCACCCCAATCCCACCCCCACACTGTCGGGTCAAAAATAAAATTTAATCATTTTAAATTTATTTTTAACACCTCCCACTACCACCACCTCCTCCACAACCATCTAAAGGTCAAAAAATATTTTTTTTTATTTTAAAATTATTAATAACTCCTATACTTTCAAGCAATTTTTTATTTATATTAAAATTATTTTTTAACAACCCTCACCACCCCCACTAACCCCCCTCCCACGATCAAACTTTTTTTAGTTATAATTAAATTAATTTATTTTTTAACAACTCCCCTACCCAACCCCACTCCCCTACTCTCGGCCACCCTACCCTACCCCCCCCCCACACTCTCGGTTACCCACCTTACCTCACACCTACCCTATCACCACCCAGCCTACCATCATCTTATCCTTTATATTTCCCCCACACCCCTACCCTATCCCTACCCTACCCTACCCCACACCCACCCAACTCACCCCTACTAATCCCACCTCCTACCCTACCACCCCACCTCCATCACACTAACCCACTCTATCTTTTTCAAATTATCTCAAATTGTCTTTTTATTGAAAAATATTTTCATTAAATAAATGAATTTTTTTTTCGAAAAACATATTCTTATTAAACAGCCGAAAATATATTTATCTCATTTTTCGGAGAACATTTTCATTTTACGAAAAATATTTTAAAATAAATTATTTTCATTAATTAATTTTACGCGAAACAAAGATAACATTAAGGCTCCGTTTATTTCACGTAAAATAACTCCCGGAAAATGATTTCTTGAAAAATATTTTTCGGAAAATGAAAATGCTTTCCGGAAAATATTTTTCGATGTTTGGTGAATCTTAAGAAAAACATTTTCCGAAAAACATTTTTCGATGTTTGGTAGTTTCATTAAAGTAACTTTCTAAACGTAAAATCAATACAAATAAAGGAAAATGAGGAAAATGTTTTTCGAAAAACAACTTCATTAGGTAGAGGTAAGGAAGTCATTTTCCTTAGAAATCAAGCTCATTTTTCATTGATTCGAAAAATATTTTTTATTAACTTCATTTTCCGATATTTACAAATATCAAAAAATGAAAAAATATTTTCCCCCAAATAAACAGAGTTTATATACATCACCGTGATGTCAGAGATACTATGAATATGCATTCTCCTCTCAAACATGCGAACCTAAAAATTAGTGATTTTGCCGCCACAAAATAATTAAGAAATAAATATCTTTGATGACACAACCTACAAGTTCCTAGACTCGGTGCCATAGCAGCGGACACGTGTTGGAATCTCTTCACAACTACAAATCCAACCCCGTAATTATTTCACTCTAATTATATACCAATTTTATTTTTAATTAATAGTAGATAGCCAAAAACTTATAAAAAACGCGTTTTTTCTAAGCTTATGAAAAAACGTGTTTTCCTTTCAGCGGACTCAACGGACGGAGGCACCGCCCATTCTCTCTCTCACTATACGCACTCTCTCTCTCTCTAGCCGCAATAACCGGCAACCTCACCCAAGCCTAACCTCTCCCTCTCCGGCCAATCAATCCTCCTTCACATCTAAATCCAACAGGCGATCTCCCTCTTCTCCGATTTACCAAACTTCCTCGATCCAATCTCTCCCTAATCTCCTTCCCTCAACTCTCCGACTAAACCCAATTGATGTTTCGGGATAATGGAGGATATGACTATAAAGTATTCAGGTAGCAGAAACGGGGAAATCGTTAAATCATATACAACAAACAAGTCAAATTCACATCAGCAACCAAAGTAATCCAGAAACAATCAAACTCCATCAACTACAAAATCAACTGTATGAAACACTAGCGGAATTACATTAGCGGCGCATAAACCATGTTCCATTGAATCAATTGGAGAAAGCAACTAGCGGCAGTAGAGAAATCTAAAGATACAGTAAGAGCATATATATAAATTTGCGAATACCTTTGAGATTGAATTGGTGAAGGACTGAGTATCGAGTTAGAGAGAGAGAGAGAGAGAGAGAGAGCACAATTACCGTTCGGTTCTTCGTTCGCACCTTTGTGCGAGTTTTTGTGTGTGAAAGAGAGAATGGTTTGATTGGGTTTGCGTGTAGGAACGACTGCTTGAAGATCCCCCTCTGGTTTTGTTTGTTTAGATGCCAGTGCATTAGTTTTTAAGTGCCAGATTATATGTTGTTGAATACCAGTTTATAAGTATTTGAGTACCAGTTTGAGAATATGATGCATTGGTGGACTGGGTAATTAGATGCCAGTGTATGTATTTTGGAGTGTCAGTCCATGTATTTTGGAGTGCCAGTTAGTGTATAATAGAGTGCCAGTAAGTGTGTAACTGAGTGTCAATGTATTTTTTGAATGCCAGTTCTTGTAATTTTGAATGCCAGTCCATATTTTTTTGAATGCCAGTTCATGTTTTTTTGAATATCAGCAAAAATAATTATCAGTGTTTTTGAGTGCCAGTATATGCATTTTTGAGTGCCAGTAAATGTGTTTTCAAATGCCAGTCCATGTATTTTTGAATGCCAGTGCTTGTATTTTTGAGAGCCAGCAAAAATATTAGTGTAACAAAGTGCCAGTGTTAGTGTAACAGAGTGCCAGTGTGAAGAGTGGCAGTTCATATATTTAAAAGTGTCCGTGTAAAAAGTGTCAGTTTCATGTTTATAAAATGCCAGTATGAAATCATTGGTCATTTGTAATATTAACACTGACATTTATCATAGTTGCCAGTAATTACAAAAATGCCACCGTTTATTTTGAACATGGTTGCCAGTAATTACAAAATTGCTACCGTTTATTTTGAAAACACGTTTTTCCTTATCTTAAGAAAAAACTAGTTTTTTATAAGACCAACTCTAGTAGATAAGTTAAATTTATAAAAATTTAAGTTATTATTTCATAGCAAATGTGTTACATTTAATAAAAATTAATTCTATTATCTCTTGAAATTTATCTAAATTTAATTTAATAGTCAAACCAATTGAATTTTAACTATAAATTTTTTATATATCTTTTCCAATTCTTAAAATTATTATACATTGTTTTTTTGAATTATTAAATAATAATAATTTATAAATTGTTTAATAATATCAAGATTTTCATAATAATATGTTAATTGAATTGATATGAATTTAAAGTGAAATAAACTTTTTATTTGGGGGTAATAAGTAAAATCTTATTGTTGTATAGTACTCCCTCCCTCCCTCCATTCCTTTTATTTATTTTTTGCCAAAATCTTAGAAAAAATTAGTTTTTTTCTAGAGTTTAGGAAAAACGGGTTTTGCAAGAAAGCGGAATAACGCTCAAAAGAAAAAAGCATGCGTCGGAATTCCATGTATTGATTCTTCCGACAACTATTGCGGTAATCCTTGAATACGAATGTTGCCCTAATTTGCAATAAATGACAAATTCTTTTCAGCTCAGTGTGATTGATGTGCCACCTAAAATTTTTCCGAAAAGGGTTTGCTTTTGTTGTTTTTGTTTCTTTGAAAACCAATCGAAAAAGAACGGAGTCGCCACGCCATTTTTGTTTTAAGGGCCAAAACTTTGAAAAATGCCCGAGATTAGAGATTTGGGTTCGGAGGTCATGTTACACGCCTGTAAGTGCTCCAATTTGAGCTTGTTAGAATTTTCGTTAGAAAATTAACGAAAGTTATAACATTTCTAACAATTCCTAACAATTCTAACATTTCTAACAAAGTGAGGGTAAAATGGGCATTGTTATTTAAGGTTAAACCTCAAAAAGAATCTTAAAAAGCAAAACAAAGGAAGAAAACCAAAAATAGAAATGGCTGGAAACATAAACTGGCTGTTAATTTGAATTTTCAAAAGAAATATTCCTCTTGTCCAAAGCCCGAAGCAAAGATTTAATGAACAAAGGCACGCCGAGGACCCTATCCGCGAGAACATGTTTGCATTTTCAGGAGGGCTATAAATTGAGCCCTCCAGTCACAAAAATAAGGAGCAACAACACCAATTGCACCGAACCTCTGGCGAAATATAGAGAGAAAACAGTGAGAATTCTTCAAGAATTGTCACCATTTTCTCTCCAATCTTTCCCAACTCACACTCATCCACTCACTCTCATATTTAAGCCTTAAACACTCATACACTCAAGCCAAAAACTCAAGAACACAAGGAAGATTGGTAAATCCTCCTTCTCCTTACCCTAAACTCCAACCATGCATGCATTTGCAAACTACAAAATGTAGTTCTTTCATCTTCTTGCTTTAGATCTAAGAAGATCACCATGGAAGACCATCTCCATGGATGATCTTCTACAAAGATCAAAATTATTTTCAAGTTCTCTTACTTTCTTGCAAAGAAAAACTCATTTTCAAAACCCTAAAAACCATTTTCAAGCATCAAATCTCATTTTCAAAGGATAAAAATCCCCTTCCCAAGCAAATGAAATGTTTAGTCCTAATGTACCCCAAGGATGGTTTGGTATAGTTGATTCACCACTAAAATGTCAAGTGATCACTAACCAAAACCTAGGGAAATGGGGACAAGCATGGATGCAAAACCCCCTTTAAAATCATATTTTCTTTCTTGAGAAGTTGCTGTCCAGTAGCAATTTTCTCAGACCTCAGTCCATGGTCTAATTTTTTGGACACAGATAAATGTGGAATTTGGTGTTGACTACAAAACACTTTTTGTAGCCAACATCAAGATCTTTCCATACATATTTTTACTTTATTTTTTGGGTGAGTAAAACTCCTCTTTTCAAATTTTCTTTCAGAGGCTAGTTCATCAGCTTCTGGGAATCCAGATCTCATATCTGAGGTTTCCAGAAGGTTTTGACCCCTCAAATCTTCTCCAAAATGGAAAATTCCTTTGCACAAATCTTATTTAAGGTGTCTAGAACAACTTTCATTCTCTGAGTTTATCCAGATTATGAAGTTTTAAGACCCTTGAATCCATTTCAAAATCAAAGGTCCACTGCCTTTTTCATTCTGGCAGAAGTGGCTCTCAACTTCAAAAGGTCTTTTGAGTACCAAATCTCAATCCAAAAATCTTCCAAAAAATCATGGGATCAGTTTAAAGTCTTAAAAAGATATCCCAATTTTTACTTTTCTGAGTTTCAAATTATTTTGGCCAAAACACACACACACACACACACACAAATGATTTTCAGCTTGGAAGACTCGTTTTACGAGGCATTCCGGGTGCACACTAACGTCCTTCCCGGCGTGTAACATGACCTCCGAACCCAAATTTCTGATCTCGGGCTTTTTTCAAAGTTTTGGCCCTTAAAACAAAAATGGCGTGGCGACTCCGTTCTTTTTCCCGAATTTTATTTGGTTTTTTTCAAAGAAACGCGAAAGGAATCGAATTTCTTCCCGCGAAAATGGCGACACATCATCACAGTGGCGACTCCGCTGGGGAATTAAGCTTTTTCTAAAAAAAAATGATACTTGGTATATTGGTGGAAACCATTAAACTTCCCGTTATCGCCTCCTAACACGAGTCGGGGATAAATTGTGGTTTAACAATCCCACGTACCGGTATCACCGTTTTCAAAAAAAAAGCTTTTGAGGGTCAAGCTTCCGTCCCGGCTTTGAAAATCATTTGTGTGTGTGTGTTGATTTTTGCACGCTTTCGTGTTGTTTTGGCCGCCTCGGAGAAAGTCAAAATTTTGACCGTCGGAATAATGTCCCTAACTGGTCGGAATTTTTGTGCTTATGTGCTTATGTGTTCATTAAATTTCAAAAAAAAAAAAAGGATTTTCAAAAAAAAAAAAAGAAAATTTTCAAAAAAAAATCATGCATCATATTTTTAAGACACATGAATAATTTCTATTTTACTCAGAAAAAGAATATAGACTGCTTGCACACTACGCGCATGTGACCTTACACTGCACACTACGTCCCTAACCCGGGGAAATCCTTGTCGCGGTCCGTTTGGTCTTATTACGCCTCTCGGATGAGCACGGGACTACCCAAACATCCCATGGAGCCTCGTGTCGACCATGCACTTGTCCGTGACACACTTTGTCCGAGACCCGGTTGGTTTTTAGTCCGGGTCCGTGTCATGCCCCGTCTCGTGTATAGACCTTTCCTTTCAAGCCTTTGTCGGCATACCGACTCAATATCTTTCGGGGACCCTAATCGGCCGAAGTTCGCCGGTTTTCCGCCGCAGACTTTGACCAAGATATTGGCCGGCGCCTTGACTTCGGCTCGATCGGCACAAATTATACACCGACTCCCAAAGATTGACACCGAGTCATCAAGGATTAATGATTATTCCATGCCTAATTACGGCCTAATTGACAACAAATCAAGATCAATCGTGGACATTTATCAGTCCAAATCATGCCGACTTTTCGTCGAGCCCTCGGACATGATCTTGACTTTTGACGTCAGCTTTGTCCGTAATTTACATCGAATGCTCGTTAAGACTCGATTACCCGCCAGACTTTTAGGATCGTTTTTCTTTCGGTCGGTGGGACCAGCTTGCCCTATAGGACCCTCGCCCGGGGCTGTCCACCCTGGGAGGTCGAAATACAGGTGGAATACGAAGGGCTTATAGACGTAGTGACGGGGCCCACTGATCCAGGAATCAGAGTAGTTTACGAAAAAGAAGAGCAATCTTTTCCAACCGATTAGGTTAATAAAACATGTTTTTAAGTAAACGTGAACAAATAATCGCATGTTGCATGAGCCAAAAGCCCAAACACCTACCTTCCTTCAAATCCCACCATCTGAACCCTCGTGTCTTTCTCCCGCAGCTCCGCACAAAGCTTGGTTTCGGGCACCGGGTCATCGTTTGATTAGTTGGGAAGAGTCAAGCGCGTCATCAGCTTCGCCGTTTGTTCCGACTCCGGGTTTCAGAATGTCTGCATCAGCCGGAAATGATGGGGACCCCGTTGCTCCGTCCTCCAAAATCCCTCGCATGCACTGCATTGGATCCAGTTGGTAGAACAGATGAGACTTCGACATGAGGCTCAAATTAGCGACCTTCTGGGGGTTGTCGCAAGTCATGGTTTGACTATCAGTCTCAATTCCGATGGCACTTTTACCGCAAAGAAGGAATAGGGTTCTCCTCCTCTTCTTAATCGTCCCGGATACATCGAGATGCTACCCCAAGATTCCTATGTTTCCACCGCCGGGACCCCGCCCGTCGACTTACGTGGCAATCGCCCCCAAACAGTGTCGGGGACGAAAGAGTTCGGTATCTTGTCGGTTGTCCCCTCTCTAAGTGATGATCCCGTAAGTATCGGCTGAGTGATGAAAATCAGGAACAAGTTGAAGAAATATGGTCAGCCATCAAAGCCACGGAAGAACGCCCGGCAGGCGGCGAGCTCGGATTGAAGAGGCCACACGCCACTTCGGGACCTTAACAATATCCCAACCGGCCAGGGCTACCCCGAAGGACAAACATATGCCCGTTCCCGGGACCTCAATATCTCTCATTATCCGGCGGAGTCCAATCACTCGCTACCGAGATGAGCCCAAGCGAGATCCCCGGACCGGTTCCACCCAAAGTCATTCCAAAGCACCGCTCAACCCGAGGTCCCAAATCCGCCACCACCGTAGAACACATTTGGTGGGATATTTGTGGATCGTCCCGATTGCCTTGAAAGTGGATTATCGGGGATCGGATACACGAGGACCGTCCTCCTAAGAAAAAGAAAATTTCCTCCCAGCAAAAATTGAAGGAGAGATTCGAGGCCGGTGATAACAGTGTGGGAACGCTCGGGGAGCCATCTGGGGGATTTGATTATTATGTACTCTACTCCAGTCAGTCTTCCCCAAAGCAAACAGGGGTAAAAGAACAGAAAAGCCTTGCCAACGACAGAATTGAGATGTCTCCCAACACAATGAAGCTTTGCCAAGAGATGTCTCCCAACACAATGAAGCTTTGTACATCACTATTCGGCTCAACACCATATCACTCCCTGGGGTATTAGTGGACAATGGATCATCGGTAAACGTCCTTCCCCTCAGCATGGTGAGGGCCCTCCGCATAAATGAAAGGCTTATGATCCCATCTACCCGGACTGTCAAGGCCTACGACGGTTCGTCTCGTCCCATTCTGGGGACAGTGACTCTGGAACTGCGGTACGAAACCCAAATGGTGCCCGAAAGTTCCATGTAATGGATATCCTCCGAGTTCAGCCTACTAGGGCGCCCTTGGTTGCATCACATGAAAGCCATAGCCTCCACTCTCCACCAATGCGTCAAATTCATCAACCGGCGGGAGACCTTGAAGTCATAAGGGGTGACGGTTTCCTCATAGGGAACGAAGGCGAAACAATAGCCAAGAATGCCCATGGCCAAACACCGGGCTACATCCTTCAAGAGGCAAGTCTCGCCAGCATCCTTTGGAATCCGGCGATGCCAACTATGTCAACACACTCAAGCGAGCGGACTCAGAAGAAGTTCGATTCATCAAATTTAATTGTTATTTCCAACACTTGGAGGCGCACCGGAAGGAAACGGCGAACACCACCATGATACGAGAGCACACAAGTCCCGGTCCCCCAAAGCTACGGTTGTCGGCATTCCGCAAACCCATTCTACGGCCTTGCCGGGCAAGGAGGTTTTCATGATAAAAGTCGACAAACACCGACAGGACTCGGCTCGAATGTATGAACATTGTGTGGGACGTCCTCCTCGAAGAACTACCCACTAAGCCTTTCTCGCTCGCACATGGGGCATGAGATCTTTCCAGTAGTTCCAAAGACCACACCAAGACGCAACACGTCCTCGCATCCGGATTGAGCGATCGACAACGATGAGTCGAGAACCCTCCAGATGGAGGAAGCGGCATATATACGGAAGAAGATCCTTACATTTTCATGCTCGGTTTCAAGAGCCGAACCGGGTTGATTCTCGATTCGAGACAAAGAGATGATAGCAACGATCGAAGAGGAGCACGTAGACCATGCCTTTCCGAGTTGTGAAGCTACCGACGGCGATGCCGCTAAAGGGTGGGAAACTCTCTCGGGCCCGTCCGCGACCAAAGAGGAAATGATCACCAAGCTTGGATTGGTCCCCCGTCCTTTCGTGTCAACCTTTGTAAAGTCCTCAGAGTCTCTCATTGTTGAATTCGAGTCTCTCGAGTCGTCCAATGGCCTTACGCTGAAGACTACGAGTCCGTAGCGAACGTTGTGTTCCCTTTCGTCTTCAATGAAATGATGAACCTTTCGAGTATCCACTTAATTGCCACTTTAACTAATGATGAATTAACTAATAATCTAAAAACGAGTTAATAACGATTCACTAGATGAAGAAGCGGACACATTAAATGAACAATATATCAAAGAAATCTTTAAGCGGGTTGTCAGGAAAGAGGAAAATCGAGCCCAAGTGCCAGAAGAGATTTTGACGAGTGTGAATCTGGGAGCTGCGGAAGAGCCTAAAGAGACGCAGATTGGTAGTTTCTTCGAAGGGACCGAAAGGGATGCCCTAATTGAGCCGCTAAAAGAATTTGTGGATGTGTTCGCATGGTCCTATAAAGATATGCCGAGGCCTCGATCCTTCCATAGTTGAGCACCGAATACCGCTCGACCCGGAAGTCAAGCCGGTAAAACGAAGCTAAGAAGAATTAAGCCCGAATGGTCCCTACAAGTGAAAGAGGAGATAGAAAAGATGCTCGGGCGGGATTCATCGGGGTCATTGAATACCCTACATGGCTTTCTAACATAGTAACGGTGACCAAGGCCAACGGAAAGATCCGGTCTTTGCGTAGACTTTAAAGACTCGAACAAAGCCGGTCAAAAGACGATTTCCCCCTGCCAAACATCGACATTTTGGTAGATTCCACGGCCAACCATGAAGTCAAATCCTTCGTCGACGGTTTTTGCAGCTACTGACCAAATCAAAATGGTAGAAGAAGATCAAGCCAAAACGGCCTTCACAACCCCTTGGGGCACCTCTTGCTACACGGTCATGCCGTTCGGACTAAAGAATGCTTTGGGGCTACGTACCGGAGGGCAGCCACGGCTACGTTCCATGACATGATCCACAAAGAAATTGAGGTCTATGTGGACGACATGATAATACATTCCGGAGGATCGAGATGGCCGGCACTTTGTTGATTTGAGAAAATTCTTCGGCCGCCTCCGAGACCACGGCATGAGGCTGAATCCGGCCAAGTGCACCTTTGGTGTAAGACGAGGTAAGGTGCTAGGATATATGGTGACGAACGGGGAATCGAGGTAGATTCCCGGAAAATCAAGGCGATAGTTGAAATGAAGCCGCCCGGACAACGACGAAGTGAAATCCTTTATGGGAAGGCTGCAATACATAAGCCACTTTGTAAATCAGTGACCTCGATCTGCGAGCCGATCTTCAAGTTGATGAAGAAAAATGCCTACACGGAATGGACCCCATAATGTCGGCTTGCCTTTGAGCAGATCAAGGCATACCTTGTGAATCCCCGATTCTCTGCCCACCACATCGGCAAAAGCCACTCTTGCTATATCTAGCGTCACGGATACAAAGAATTGGGGCTATGCTAGCTCAAGAGAAGAAAGATTCCAAGGTCGAAAACGCCATCTATTTCGTAGCGAAAGCTCCAAGGAAGTGAACTCAATTACTACGCTGCGAGAAGACTTGTGCGGGTTTGGTGCAGGTAGTGGGAAAGTTGAAACACTACATGCGAGTCTCACCCGATACATCTTGTCTCAAGGATAGACCCCATCAAATATACGTTCGACAAGCCTTCCATCTCCATGAGGTTGGCAAAATGGTCGTTCTTTTTGGCCGAATATGACATCACTTATGTTTCAAGGAAATCAGTAAAGGACGCATAATGGCGGAACATTTGGCCGATTTCCCAAGTGATGAGTCAGGGACTGAACCTCAATTTCCCGATGATGGAATCTTCGCTCTAGAAGGAGAAAATCGCGGCAACTCTTCTTCGACGGGCGTCAAACAAAAGGGGAACGGGATAGGAATGCTTACGGTTGATCCTGCGACGAACACACCCCATGCTTGATGAGGGTGAACTTCGAAGTCACCAACAACGCTGACTTGAATATGAAGCTTGCATAGCCTAGGGTTGGAAGCCGCCCTTGAAAGAAATATCAAGGAATTGGAGGTGTATGGTGACTACGCCCTCATCATCAATCGGGTCTCTAACAAATGGAAGACCGTGGACCCGGGTCTCTGAAATATCACACTTACATGGAAGAGTTAGTAACTCAATTCAAAGAGATCGGCTTTCATTACTTGCCCGGAGATCGCAACAGATTTGCGGATGCTCACGGCAACACTAGCCTCCCTCGTTGAAATACCCGAAGGGAAGTCCGTCAAACCATTCGAGTCGGTAGAAGAGAAAATCCCGCTTATTGCTTTGAAATCGAAGCGGAAAGCCGAACCGGCCAATGATCCACAGTACACTCGGATTTACCGATTGCACGAAGGATGGCGAGGCCTCTTTCAAAAATGAAGATGGGGAATATAAAGAAGGAATCAGCGAAAAGTCTCTCGGCCACAGAAGAGGCTCGCCTCCCATTATGTTCTTTTGGGAAACATGTTATACAAAAAGCGTTATCAAGGCCCCCTCACTGCGATGTATCGGCAAACAAGAGGCTACCGAACTCATGAAAGAAATACATGGTGGTACCTGCGGCCCTCACATGAATGCTCGAGCTCGATGCAAATCATGCGAGAATGGGGTATTTTTGGATCTCCATGGAAGCCGACCGCATCCAAGGTTCGTCAAAGGCTGCGACAAATGTCGGCGATACTCAAATCTTAATCACTTGCCTCCTCACGAGTTATCTTGCATGACAACCCCTTGGCCTTTCGTCACTTGGGAATTGATGTCATAGGCAAAAATCACACCATCGGGCGATACTTGACCCACGAGTTCGATCTGGTAGCCGTGGATTATTTCACCAAGTGGGTTGAAGCCAAGTCCTACAAAATCCTCAATTCAAAGAAAGTTGCCCTCTTCATCAAAGAAAACATCATGTGCGGATACGGGTTGCCGGCCGAAATCATTTCGAGATAATGGATCCCACTTCGAAGGGGAATGCGACAGTGCTTGGCGGAATTCCGAATAACCCGTCACAAGTCATCTCCTTACGGGCCCCCAAACCAACGGAGCCGTCGAAGCGGCAAACAAGACTCTGGAAAATATCATCAGGAAAATGGGCCGCCCAAGGCGGAGATTGGCCGAGAAGTTACACACAGCACTGCGGGGCTACTGAGACATCGGTCAAAACGGCAGCCAGGGAAACACCGTTTGCCCTCACATACGGAGATGGAAGCCGTACTCCCAATCAGTGGAAATACCCTCGCTCAGTATATTCTTTGGAAAACCGGATCAACGAGGTCGAATGGCTCCGAGTCGCCATGATGAATTGGCCCTACTAGATGAACGCCCGATTTGAAAGGCCATGGAACACATCCGAGCCTACCGGGGAAGAATGGCGAGCCTTCGACAAGAAAAGCATCGGGAGATCCGAGAAGGTGATCTCGTTTTGAAAGAAAAGCCCCGGTCCGTATCAACCCCTAGGCAAATGGGAGCTGTATGGGTCGGGCCATATGTCGTCCGAAGATCTTCTCCGGAGGAGCCATGCAACTTGCGAGACCTCGGCGGGAATCCCTTTGTACACCCGGTGAATGGTGACAAGGCTGCGCGAGATACTACGCGTAAAACAAAAAAAGAAGAAGTCAAAAAAAGAGAGTGCTAAAAGAGTAATACCCAACTAGGTTGAAAACCCAAGAAGGGCGGCCTAGGTAAAAAACGAGGGTTGCACCAAAAAAAAAAAAAAAAAAAAAAAAAAAACAACAAAAAAAAAAACAAAAAAAAAAAAACAAAAAAAAAACAAAAACAAAAAAAACAAAAAAAAAACAAAAAAAAACAACAAAAAAATCGTGTTGAACTACGAAGACTGAGCTCCTCAAAATGAGGGGAACGTAGGCGGCGGAAACGGTTCGGTCTAAAACACAAATAAAAGCCATACTTTGGCATCAATACAATTGATCGAGACCATGAAAGCGTCTCGAAAAACTCTAAAGCAATTCAAATATTCATTACAAGTTAAAAGCTCTTTGATGAGTCTAAGCCCGATTCATTCCTACAGCGGCAACTGCTAAAAGAAAACTAAGATACATAATCAAATTAATGTGTATGCCATGACAAGAAAGGGATACTCGGAAACCTCGAGTCACTCCAAGCCACTCGTCTTGGCCTCTCCCCTCTTCTTCCCCCTTCGAGTCTTCTTTTACGAACAGGGAAAAATGTCGGTGTTTCTCCTACCAAGCTACTGGTATAGGGACGGGATCTATCAAACCGGCCTCTGTCGGGGCCTTAGTAGCCCTAGCGTCATCTCTCATCTCCTGTAGCCTAGTGGTAGCATAGGAGCCCTCCTCTCCTGTCTCTTGACGTAAGCCTCATAGTCGGTCACGGCGTCTCCGCTCCTATCATGAGGGTTGGCCCTCGCCTCGGCCCTCCTCCTCTCGAAGCTTGATCGGGTCCTCCGCACCCACAATGGCCTCACGCCGTCTCAAAATAGCCATCTCGAGTCTCTCCTAAATGCCTCTCATACCAATCCGGGTACCAAGTGGTCGGGAACACCGGTCTTGGACGCTGAGAATAACCCGAGGAGGAAAGGCATCATACCTCCATGCTCGGGAAAGAAATGGAAACAACGAGGGATCATCCATAGAAGCGAGGAGCCACCACCACGGTGGCTATATCATCAAAGTCCCCCAAAGGAACTGCTCCGAGAGCCAAAGCGTCTCGAGAACTAAAGCCGGAATATAGAAGCTAGACTCGAGAAAGCCCCCCGGAAGCATGACCACATGAGACCCATCCTGAAGCACTCTGCGAGTCTCCACCCGCCAACAAGGCCGACCATCGATGTCTTACGTACGAGACCGGCCATCCAACGCTCCCATGAGCCACGATCATCGAAATCTGATCAACCCCCTCTGGCAAATGTCCCAGGCTTGATCATGTCGGGAGATTCCCGAAGAACCCCAAACGCTCCATCGGCCACGGGGTCAAGAGGAGCAGGCGCCCCGTGCATATACCGTCTTCCGGTAGCCGGCCTATCAAGAGCATGAAAAGTCTTCCCGGAATCAAAGGAACGACATCTACCCGGGCGACGGTGAGCGACAACATCCAGCAAAGACCGATGGCAAATCCCAAAGGAATATACCATGAACAGGGTGCCAAACATACAAAGTGCAAAGGCATCCCAATAGGCATCATCCACCAAGCCTAGGCCCCTAAACCTATCGGGAAGGCCGGAAATATCAAAATGATCGGGACCACGGATCATACCTTGCGCTTCCTCAGGGAAAGATGAAGGAGGACGCACAATCTGTCAACAAAAGAAGCCCCTCAGGGCAAAGGAACCGCTATCTCTTCCACCTCCAGGACCACCAAGCAAGGCCCGAAACTCTTCGACAGTCGGAACAATCTCGTTGAAGGAAAGGCAAAAGACATGCCTTCTAGTGTCCCAAAATGAGGAAGAAGCCCTCAAAAGCTCATAATCCGGAATCAATTCCTTGAGAGACCATAAGCACTTCACCTTATACCTTTCTTCAAAGAAGGACCTCCTCTCATGCATAATCTCCAGGACCAATCCTTGAACTTGTTGAAGAATGACATTTGGGATTATTGGGACAATTTTGATGGAGCTTTTCTAAGGTTTTCCATGGTTTTCTCTCTTTCTCCCGAAAATGGTTGTTTGGAATTTGGAGGTTGAAGAGGATATTTGAATTTGAAATAAAGTGAGACCGGATACGAAGCAAAATTAAAGAACAATGTCGAGATGCGAGTCCCCATCCGCGCGGACATGATTGTCATTTATCGAGAAAAATGCACAGCTTGAGTCCAGCTGCTACACCAAAGAAGAATATTCCGTCCCGGTTGCTCGAAACTTTGTGCAAAAACCTCCCAAACCGGTCCATATACCAAACACTAACACCCTTGCCAAAAAAAAAAAAAGGGGCTCATGCAACATTGCATTCATACTGCATTGCATTCATAAAAAAATAAAATCCTAAATTATTACATTCCAAAAAGGGAGTGTACAAAAAAAAATCAAATAAAAAAAAGTAGGCATCAATAAAATCCTAAATTATTACATCCCAAAAAAAAAAAAGAAAAGAGAAAAGAGCAAAAAAAAATGTGTGCATAAGCTGTACAAGTCCTAATCCCGAGTCTCGATCTCAATCTCAAATCTCAAAAAAAAATCAATCGGAGTCTCGGCGCCCAGATGTACGCCCCGGTCCCTCTTGCGACTCGGGCCCGCCTCCTCGGGAGCCACGAAAATCTCGGGCTCGAGAATCGTCCTCGTCTCCAGAAAGAGGCTCGTCAGGATCAACCGGCACGCTCTGATAGGGCAAGCCGAGATCTGCGAAAAAATCATATCCGAAGGTGAAGGCGTCGGACTCCTGGACGTACGAAGACGAACCACCATGCTGCCAAACATGTCCCTGCCCGTGTGGATCCCCGAGAATGACGTGATCCGAAGGCAGCACCGCGCGGGGATCAAGGAGAGGAGACAGAGGAGTCTCTGAAGAAGTCTCTTAGCGAATAGGGGAAGCCTCCCGCCTGACAGGCGCCGGCCGTGGTCGCCTCGCTCTAGCCTGAGGAGCCCCGCAAGCGACCATCCTCCTGATGAATCTCTTAGCTCCTATCACTTGCTTCGTCAGCTTCTCAACGACCACCTCCGAAAACTGCACAAAAGCAAAAGCGTCAGAAACAAAAAAAAATGATGACAGGGAAGAAAAGAAAGGACAAAAAAAAAAGAAAGAGAAGCCATACCTTCATACCCGGACGAGGCCGGAAAGCTCGTGGAAGCCGCTCAGGCTGAGGGATCTGCACCTCAATCGGACCCCATCCTGGATATATGAAAAATCCATCCGAGGATACCGCGGGATCCCAAGCCCCTCTCTATCCAGAACCTGAGGCATCCTCAGCCTCCTCAAAACAAATACGGGGTACGGCTCAGTCGCCACAAATGCCGAGAAGTGCTTTGGCCGGCTCGGTAGTCATCCCAGTCACAGATCTGTCACTCGGGTGCATCATATCGGCGGGAGGCTCCACCGGTGTCCTCGGCGAGTTCACGCCATGCGACGCGTCACCCTCTCTCCCAAATAATATACGTCGCAAGTCGGACCTCTCGGAATCCTCCATTGCCTTGCAGTCCCGAATCTCGGCGCCCTTGGTGCGCCACCTCGAAGCGATCCTGGGGGAAGAATATCATCCCCTCATCCGTCTCGGCCTCCGTCAAAGGAAGGAAATCCGCGTGCACGAGAGTCGTACGCCCCTGAGCTTATCTTCTCGGGCATGCTTAGACCAGAGCGCGTGGCCGGATACGCCCGACGTACTCCGCCGGGCCGCCGCCACATCGTGACGTGGAAAAACTCCGGCCCATACTGCGAAAGGTAAAAATCCAATCAATCCAGTCTGAAAAGAAAAGTGTGTGCTCAAAAAAAGAGGGAAAGCAAAAAGAGAGCTTATACCTGTGGCAAACTCAAAGCAAGACAAGGAGCTCACAGCCTTCCGGCCGTACCTATCGAGAGCAAAGTAAAGCTCACGGCCGGCCTCTCCCCGGGAGACATCTCCAGACCATCTCCATGTCCTCCAAGGACCTCAAAGAAGGCAAAGATCGCCGTCCCCTCGGCATGTCCAAAAGGGTGCTCGAAAAGGCAAACCACAAGAAGGCCCTGGCAATCTGATGGCGCCTATCCTCTCCTCCCCACCTCGTAACTCACAATGGTCTCCACAATCTTCCGTAGACCACCGCATACTCCATCCCCATCCCTTTTTGGGAATAGGGGAAAATCCCGAAGAGTCTACTGAGATCGGCATCGCTATAGCCGTCCCGCCACTCAATGCTTTGCGTCCATTAAAAGGACAAACCGCAGTGATCGCGACATAGTCGGAAGGCGTAACCGTAGCCTCACCCCAGAAGAAGTGAAACGTGTGGGTCGCATCCCACCAGTGCTGCGCTAAAGCGAACATCAGGCCCTTGCTCTTAGGGAACTTGACCAACCCCCTCAAGCACTCAACGAACTCCCAAAGCCCCGTCTCAACAACAATCTGTCTCGGACTCGGCAAAGCTCCTCGGCCCGCATCCGGAAGCCGATCCCACAGGTCAACTACGGACTCCACCGATCCTCGAGTCTTCATTTTGTTGCTCCGTCACAAAACGGTTTCCGCCCGCAAAAAAAAAAAGAGAGAGAAAATGTCAAAAAATTGCATTTGCATTTTGCACAAAAAAAAAAAAAAAAGCATACACACGCATTAAAAAAAAAAAAAAAAAATTCGACAGCATAACGGCATGCAATAGACATAGCCCCATTTTTCTCACAGTAAAGACAGTTTTCAGCAAATCCCATTCAACAATTTTCAATAAAAAAATGCATACATGCATATCCTACAAGAAGTTGACGGAAATAAAACTCCGTCCCATTTTCAAAAAAAAAAATGCATACATGCATATCATCCATCTTACATGCAACGGGAGGAAAAATCCGTCCCACTTTTCAAAATAAAAAAATCCTAAACATACATACATTGGCAAAATGCCCATTCTTTCCAAACAAAATGCATGCATTGCATCATTCATCAATATCAATATTCAATTTAAAAAAAAAAAAATCATCATCACAATTTTCGAATTTTCACATGCAATTTTCGGATACAAAAAAAAAAATGGCGAAAAGGCCAATTCTTTTCCCAAGCAAAATGCATATTCGGGACACCAACAAATTCATTGCAACATGCATAGCATCAAAATCAAATCAAGACAATGAACATTGCATAATTTTCGAAAAAAAAAAAAAGAAAAGAAAAATCACCTAAAAATCAATTTCAAGCAAAAATCGACAAAGGGATAAAAGGGTTTCAAAGTATACCGTTTGGAGATTCGAATCCGAAGCCCAATGTTGCCAAGCATCGGGGTAGGGCTCCTCCGCAATCGATTGCGAAAGAGTATAGTGCCTCCTCATCCGGACGAGCTCCAATCGTCTCTCCGCTATCGGGCCACGTCCTTGGCCTTGAAAAGCGCCTTCCCCGTGTTCCATTGCTCGAAAAATCAAAGAAAACGGAAGATTTTTGAAGCTTTTTGAGCAACAATGGCGGTTCTCCTCGGCTTCTCTCTCTCTGCTCTCGACAATTTCAAAAAGAGAAGGGCGTTGGCCCTCATTAATACCCCTGACTTTCTAGTCCTCTCCGCGCAGACAGGATTGTAAGGGTCAAAATGACCCTTTTGCCCCTTAAAATTCCAGGACTCTGCAATTCAGTCCCCAACTTCCACCCGAGTTAACGAAGTTAACCAAAGTCGGCCCTTGTCAAGGAAATCATTCCGTGATAAAGCGTAAGACCGAGTGCCAGAAAGATAACGGATCCGTATCTTTCATCGAAAATCCTTCCAATGGTAAAGCGTAAAGGCCGAGTGCCACAGAAAGATAACGGATCCAGTATCTTTCATCAAAATCAATCCTCAGGCGGTCAACGTGGAGGCCGATCTCCACGAGAAAGATAACGGATCCGTATCTTTCATCAAAATCATTCGGCCGATCGAAGCGTAAGACCGATCTCACGAGAAAGATAAACGAGATCCGTATCTTTCATCAAAAATCAATCTCACGGCGATAAAAACGTAAGGCCAGAGTGCCGAGAAAGATAACGGATCCGTATCTTTCATCAAAATCCTTCCGTGCGATAAAATGTAAGGCCAGTGCCTAGAGAAAGATAACGGATCCCATATCTTTCATCAAAATCCTTCCAGCGCGTGATAAAGCGTAGAAGTGCCCGAGAAAGATAACGGATCCATTATCTTTCATGAAATCAATCCTCCGGCATAAAGCGTAGACCGATCTCCCGAGAAAGATAACGGATCCCGTATCTTTCATCAAAATCCTTCCGGCGAGTAAAGCGTAAGGCCAGGTGCCGAGAAAGATAACGGATCCGTATCTTTCATCAAAATCATTCGGCGGTAAAGCGTAAGGCGAGTGCCAGAGAAGATAAGCGAGATCTCGTATCTTTCATCAAAAATCAATCCTTCCCGGCAGTGAAACGTAAGACCGATCTTCCCGAGAAAGATAACGAGATCTCGTATCTTTCATCAAAAATCATCCCGCGACGAAACGTAAGACCGAGTGCCCTGAGAAAGATAACGGATCCGTATCTTTCATGAAATCCTTCCGGCTGATAAAAACGTAAGACCGATCTCCTGAGAAAGATAACGGATTCTATCTTTCATCAAAATCCCTTCCGGCGGTAAAACGTAAGACCGATCTCCCAGAGAAAGATAACGGATCCGTATCTTTCATCAAAATCCTTCCCGAAGCAGTCAAACGTAAGACCCGATCTTCCCGAGAAAGATAACGAGATCTCGTATCTTTCATCAAAAATCATTCCAGCGTGCAGTAAAGCGTAAGACCAGTACCCGAGAAAGATAACGGATCCGGTATCTTTCATCAAAATCATTCGGCGAGTAAAACGTAAGACGATCTCCCAGAAAAGATAACTTGGATCCGTATCTTTCATCAAAATCCTTCCCGGCTGATGCAAAACGTGAATACCGATCTCCCAGAGAAAGATAACGGATCCGTATCTTTCATCAGAAATCCTTCGGCCGAGTCAAACGTAAGACCGATCTCCCCGAGAGAAAGATAACGGATCCCGTATCTTTCATCAAAATCTCCGGCAGTCAAACGTAAGACCGATCTCCCGAGAAAGATAACGGATCATTATCTTTCATCAAAATCCTTCGGCGGAGTCAAGCGTAAGACCGATCTCCCAGAGAAAGATAACGGATCCGTATCTTTCATCAAAATCAATCTCGGTAAGTCGACGTAAAGACCGATCTCCCTGAGAAAGATAACGAGATCTCGTATCTTTCATCAAAAATCAATCTCAGCGGTAAACGTAAGACCGATCTTCCCGAGAAAGATAACGAGATCCAGTATCTTTCATCAAAATCAATCTACGAGCGGTCAGATGTAAGACCGATCTCCACGAGAAAGATAACGAGATCCCGTATCTTTCATCAAAAATCTTCCAGTCAAACGTAAGACCGATTTCCCAGACGAATACGTCCAATTTTTTCCCAAAGCCAAAGGCTAACAAAATCCCCGGCAAAGTTAACGGAATCCCAAAAGCCAACGAAATCTCGAGAAGAACTCGAACTACGAAAGGGCTTGATTCCCGCTAGGGATACGTAGGTAGCCTATCATTAGGTCCAACCCCTCGACCAAAACGGTCACCCTCTCCTTCGGCGGCGAGACGAAGTCCACGAAAGGCCATTTCAAATTAAGGTCCGAGGCACCTAAAAGTCATCATCATCAAGGTTCGAGGCACCTAAACGCCATCTCCAAGGTCAAGAGGCACCTAAAAGCCATCATCATCAAGGTTCGAGGCACCTAAAGCGCCATCTCCCAGGTCCGAGGCACCTAAAGCGCCATCATCAAGGTTCGAGGCACCTAAAACGCCATCTCCAAGGTTCGAGGCACCTAAAACGCCATCATCAAGGTTCGAGGCACCTAAGACGCTATCACTAGGAAAGCGATAAATCGCAATCATCCCCACAATGAGACCGAAAATGGTCATTCCATCCCAGCGGAGCGGATAGCCATCGAGGCCAGAAAATGGTCATTCCTATCCCCGGCGGCGGATAGCCATCGGGCCAAAATGGTCATCTCTTATCCCCAGAAGTTTCTTTCCGACAGAACCTGCCAGAACTCGCTCATCAGGTTCGAGGCACCTAAAATGCCATCATTTCCAGGGTCAAAGACCCGAACTACGGCCGGCTTGATTCCCATTCGGGATACGTAGGTAGCCTATTGAATAGGTTCAGCCACCAGATCACTCGATCATCCCGCCAAATATGGAGCCTTACTCTTATCGACGACCCCGCTTCTTTCGAAAGCGCCGTCGCCGAGGGGCTACTGTAAGTGCTCCAATTTGAGCTTGTTAGAATTTTCTTTAGAAAATTAACGAAAGTTATAACATTTCTAACAATTCCTAACAATCCTAACATTTCTAACAAAGTGAGGGTAAAATGGGCATTGTTATTTAAGGTTAAACCTCAAAAAGAATCTTAAAAAGCAAAACAAAGGAAGAAAACCAAAAATAGAAATGGTGGAAACATAAAAGCGGGTTAATTTGAATTTTCAAAAGAAATATTCCTCTTGTCCAAAGCACAGCGGCATTTAATGAACGATTACTGCGAGGGACCCTATCCGCGCGGACATGTTTGCATTTTCAGGAGGGCTATAAATTGAGCCCTCCAGTCACAAAAATAAGGAGCAACAACACCAATTGCACCGAACCTCTGGCGAAATATAGAGAGAAAACAGTGAGAATTCTTCAAGAATTGTCACCATTTTCTCTCCAATCTTTCCCAACTCACACTCATCCACTCACTCTCATATTTAAGCCTTAAACACTCATACACTCAAGCCAAAAACTCAAGAACACTAGGAAGATTGGTAAACCCTCCTTCTCCTTACCCTAAACTCCAACCATGCATGCATTTGCAAACTACAAAATGTAGTTCTTTCATCTTCTTGCTTTAGATCTAAGAAGATCACCATGGAAGACCATCTCCATGGATGATCTTCTACAAAGATCAAAATTATTTTCAAGTTCTCTTACTTTCTTGCAAAGAAAAACTCATTTTCAAAACCCTAAAAACCATTTTCAAGCATCAAATCTCATTTTCAAAGGATAAAATCCCTTTCCCAAGCAAATGAAATGTTTAGTCCTAATGTACCCCAAGGATGGTTTGGTATAGTTGATTCACCACTAAAATTTCAAGTGATAACTAACCAAAACCTAGGGAAATGGGGACAAGCATGGATGCAAAACCCCCTTTAAAATCATATTTTCTTTCTTGAGAAGTTGCTGTCCAGTAGCAATTTTCTCAGACCTCAGTCCATGGTCTAATTTTTTGGACACAGATAAATGTGGAATTTGGTGTTGACTACAAAACACTTTTTGTAGCCAACATCCAGATCTTTCCATACATATTTTTACTTTATTTTTTGGGTGAGTAAAACTCCTATTTTCAAATTTTCTTTCAGAGGCTAGTTCATCAGCTTCTGGGAATCCAGATCTCATATCTGAGGTTTCCAGAAGGTTTTGACCCCTCAAATCTTCTCCAAAATGGAAAATTCCTTCACACAAATCTTATTTAAGGTGTCTAGAACAACTTTAATTCTCTGAGTTTATCCAGATTATGAAGTTTTAAGACCCTTGAATCCATTTCAAAATCAAAGGTCCACTGCCTTTTTCATTCTGGCAGAAGTGGCTCTCAACTTCAAAAGGTCTTTTGAGTACCAAACTCAATCCAAAAATCTTCCAAAAAATCATGGGATCAGTTTAAAGTCTTAAAAAGATATCCCAATTTTTACTTTTCTGAGTTTCAAATTATTTTGGCCAAAACCCACACCCACACACACACACAAATGATTTTCAGCTTGGAAGACTCGTTTTACGAGGCATTCCGGGTGCACACTAACGTCCTTCCCAGCGTGTAACATGACCTCCGAACCCAAATTTCTGATCTCGGGCTTTTTTCAAAGTTTTGGCCCTTAAAACAAAAATGGCGTGGCGACTCCGTTCTTTTTCCCGGGTTTTAATTGGTTTTTTTCAAAGAAACGCGAAAGGAATCGAATTTCTTTCCGCGAAAATGGCGACACATCATCACAACGTCGGGAAGGACGTTAGTGTGCACCCGGAATGCCTCGTAAAACGAGTCTTCCAAGCTGAAAATCATTTGTGTGTGTGTGTGTTTTGGCCAAAATAATTTGAAACTCAGAAAAGTAAAAATTGGGATATCTTTTTAAGACTTTAAACTGATCCCATGATTTTTTGGAAGATTTTTGGATTGAGACTTGGTACTCAAAAGACCTTTTGAAGTTGAGAGTCACTTCTGCCAGAATGAAAAAGGCAGTGGACCTTTGATTTTGAAATGGATTCAAGGGTCTTAAAACTTCATAATCTGGATAAACTCAGAGAATGAAAGTTGTTCCAGACACCTTAAATAAGATTTGTGAGAAGGAATTTTCCATTTTGGAGAAGATTTGATGGGTCAAAACCTTCTGGAAATCTCAGATATGTAATCTGGATTTCCAGAAGCTGATGAACTAGCCTCTAAAAGAAAATTTGAAAAAGAGAGTTTTACTCACCAAAAAATAAAGTAAAAATATTTCTGGAAATCTCTGGATGTTGGCTACAAAAAGTGTTTTGTAGTCAACACCAAATTCCAAGTTTATCTGTGTCCAAAAATTAAGACAATGGACTGGGATCTTGGAAAATTGCTACTGGACAGCAACTTCTCAAGAAAGAAAATATGATTTTAAGGGGGGTTTTGCATCCATGCTTGTCCCCATTTCCCTAGGTTTTGGTTAGTGATCACTTGACATTTTTATGGTGAATCAACTATACCAAACCATCCTTGGGGTACATTAGGACTAAACATTTCATTTGCTTGGGAAGGGGAATTTTATCCTTTGAAATCAAGATTTGGTGCTTGAAAATGGTTATTTAGGGTTTTGAAAATGTGTTTTCTTTGCAAGAAAGTAAGAACACTTTGAAAATAATATAGATCCTTGTAGAAGATCATCCATGGAGATGAACTTCCATGGTGATCTTCTTGGATCTTAAGACAAGAAGATGAATGAACTACATTTTGTAGTTTGAAGATGCATGCATGGATGAGAGATTTAGGGTAAGAAGAGGGAGGTTATACCTATCTTCTTTGTGCTTTGTGTTTGAAGGCTTGAATGCAAGAGTGTTTGGGTTTGATTTGAGTGAGTGAAAGTTGGGAAGATTCAAGAGAAAAAGGTGACAATTCTTATAGAATTCTCCTTGTTTTCTCAGTATATTCGCCAAATCTTTGTGAATTGTGCTCTTGTTCCTTTTTTTTTTTGTAGTGGAGGGCTCAATTTATAGCCCTACGAAATGACAAACCTATCCGCGCGGATAGGATCGATCGCGTCTGCTGTTCATTAAATCTTGCTTCAGCTTTGGACACGAGGAATAATCTTTTTTAAAATTCAAATTAAACAATGTTATGTTTCCGGTATTTCTTTTTTTTGGTTTTTCTTATTTCTTTTGCTTTTTGATTCCTTTTCTTGGTTTATCTTTTTTTGGCAATCCCTAATCTACCCTTACTTGGTTAGAAATGTTAGGAATGTTAGGAATTGTTAGAAATGTTATAACTTTCGTTAATTTTCTAACGAAAATTCT
The DNA here is from genome assembly GCA_022495995.1 of Adenophora triphylla var. japonica. Classification (NCBI taxonomy): domain Eukaryota; kingdom Viridiplantae; phylum Streptophyta; class Magnoliopsida; order Asterales; family Campanulaceae; genus Adenophora; species Adenophora triphylla. The sequence continues at coordinate 287,191 of JAFEMH010001508.1, forward strand.
AACAAGCTCAAATTGGAGCACTTACAGTAGCCCCTCGCGACGGCGCTTCGGAAGGAAGCGGGGTCGTCGATAAAATGAGCTCCATATTTGGCGGGATGATCAGTGATCGGGTGGTGAACCTATTTAATAGGCTACCTACGTATCCCGAATGGGAATCAAGCCGATCGTAATTCGGGTTTTGACCACGAAGATGGTGGCGTTTAGGTGCCTCGAACCGATGAGCGAGTTCTGCAATCGGTTCTTGGAGAGAAACTTCTGCTGGGATAAGAGATGACCATTTTCGGTCTCGATGGCTATCCGCTTCCTGCCGGGATGATTACGATTTATCGCTTTCCTAGTGATAGCGTCTTAGGTGCCTCGAACCTTGGAGATGGCGTTTTAGGTGCCTCGGACCTTGGAGATGGCGTTTTAGGTGCCTCGAACCTTGGAGATGCGTTTAGGTGCCTCGGACCTTGATGATGGCGTTTAGGTGCCTCGAACCTTGGAGATGATGGCTTTTTAGGTGCCTCGGACCTTGATTGTAAAATGGCCTTTCGGTGGACTTTGTCTGCTGCCCGAAGGAGAGGGTGACCGTTTTGGTCGAGGTGGACCTGTGATAGGCTACCTACGTATCCCTAGCGGAGAATCAAGCCGCTTTCGTAGTTCGAGATCTTCTCGAGATTTCGTTGGCTTTTGGGATTAGTTAACTGGCTGCAGGATTTTGTTAGCCTTTCTTTGAAAAATCGAGACGTATTCACCGGGAAATCGGTCTTATGTTTGGCTACGGGAAGATTTTGATGAAAGATACGGGATCTCATTATCTTTCTCGGGAGATCGGTCTTACGTTTGGCTGCCAGGTTGGTAATTTTGATGAAAGATCACGGGATCTCGTTATCTTTCTCGGGGAAAAATCGGTCTTACGTTTGACCGTTTGATGATTTTGATGAAAGATACGGGATCTCGTTATCTTTCTCGGGGAAATCGGTCTTACGTTTATTGTCGAAGGTAATTTTGATGAAAGATACGGGACCGTTATCTTTCTCGGGAAATCGGTCTTACGTTTGGCTGTAGTTGGTAATTTTGATGAAAGATACGGGATCTCGTTATCTTTCTCGGGAAAATCGGTCTTACGTTTGGCTCTTTGTTAAGTAATTTTGATGAAAGATACGGATCTCGTTATCTTTCTCGAAATCGGTCTTACGTTTGGCTAGTTGGTAATTTTGATGAAAGATACGGGATCTCGTTATCTTTCTCGGGGCATCGGTCTTACGTTTGTGCCGTTTGATGATTTTGATGAAAGATACGGGATCTCGTTGCTCTTTCTCCGTCTTACGTTTATTAGAAGGTAATTTTGATGAAAGATACGGGATCTCGTTATCTTTCTCGAGAAATCGGTCTTACGTTTGGCTATAGATTTAATTTTGATGAAAGATGCGGGTTAGTTATCTTTCTCGAAATCGGTCTTACGTTTAGTAGTTGGTAATTTTGATGAAAGATACGGGATCTCGTTATCTTTCTCGGGAAATCGGTCTTACGTTTGGCTGCCGAAGGTAATTTTGATGAAGATACGGGTTCCGTTATCTTTCTCGGAAATAGTCTTACGTTTGACTGCCGTTGGTAATTTTGATAGAAGATACGGGATCTCGTTATCTTTCTCGAGGAAAATGAGTCTTACGTTTTAAGTTGGTAATTTTGATGAAAGATACGGGATCTCGTTATCTTTCTCGGGGAAAAAATCGGTGCTTCGTTTGTTCTGTTGATAATTTTGATGAAAGATACGGGATCTCGTTATCTTTCTCGAGAAATCGGTCTTACGTTTATTGCCATTTGATGATTTTGATGAAAGATACGGGATCTCGTTATCTTTCTCGGGAAATCGGTCTTACGTTTATTATGAAAGGTAATTTTGATGAAATATACGGAGTTAGTTATCTTTCTCGGGAAATCGGTCTTACGTTTGATTGTCGTTGGTAATTTTGATGAAGATGGGATCCAGTTATCTTTAAAGGAAAATCGGTCTTACGTTTATTCTTAGTTGGTAATTAATGCTTGATGAAAGATACGGGATCTCGTTATCTTTCTAAGGAAAATCGGTCTTACGTTTGGCTGTCGTTGGTAATTTTGATGAAGATCACGAGGATCTCGTTATCTTTCTCGGGAAAAATGTCGTCTTACGTTTGGCTAAGTTGGTAATTTTGATGAAAGATACGGGATCTCGTTATCTTTCTCGAGAAAATCGGTCTTACGTTTGTCTGTTTGATGATTTTCTTGACAGAGGCTGACTTTGGTTAACTTTGGTTAACTCTGTCAAGTTAGGGGAGCTACGAGTCCCAGTTTTAAAGGGCAAAGGGTCATTTTGACCACTGACAATCCTAATCGCGCGGATAGGAGAGCGTGTTCGGAAGGATTTTAAATGAGGGCCGCCCTTACTTCTTCCCGATGCTGTTCTCTGAGAAAATTACGAGAGAGAGAGAGAGAGAGAATCTCTCAGCAGCCTTCGTATAGCCTAGGAACTCCAAAATTCTTCCGATTTTCTTCGATTTTCAAGCAATGGAACACGGGGAAGGTGTTTTTGAGGCTAAGGGCGTGGCACGGTAGCGGAGAGACGGATTGGGCTCGTCAAATGAGGAGGCACTATACTCTCGCGCAATCGGTGCGGAGGAGCCCTACCCCGTGCTTGGCAACATTGGGCTTGATCCGAGTCTCGAGCGGTATACTTGAATCTTTTCATTCCCTTTGTTGATTTCTTGCTTGAGATTGAATTTTGGGTGATTTTGAATTTTTTTTTTTTTTGAAAATTCGAATGATTGATGTTCTTGGCTTTGAATCTTGATTTTGATGCTTTGCATGTTATGAGTATATGAGTAACCCAAAATGTGCATTTTGTTTGGGAAAAAGAATTGGCATTTTCGCCATTTTTTTTTTAGTATCCAAAAATTATGGATTTTAATTGTGATTTTTTTTTTTTTTTGAAATTTGAATATTGATTTTGATGATATGCATGTTGCAATGAATTTGTTGGTGTTCCAAAATGTGCATTTTGCTTGAGAAAAGAATTGGCATTTTGCCAACATGAGATGATGATATGAATGTATGATTTTTGATTTTTTTTTAAAAAGTGGGACGGATTTTTCCTCCCGTTGATTGAATGCATGTTATTCTATGAAAACGGGGACGGAGTTTTTACTTAGTAGGAATGCATTTTCGATGAATGTATGCATGTTATTTTATGAAAATGGGACGGAGTTTTTGCTTAGTTGACTCCTTGTATGAATGTTGATTGGGATTTCTTGAAAACTTGTTCTTTTTTTGTGCGAGAAAAATGGGGCTATGCTCATTGTATCTTTGTTATCTTTGTCGAATTTTCTTTGAAATTTCATGATGCATATGTATGCCTCTTTTTTTTTTTCGTGCAAATGCAAATGCAATTTTTGACATTTTCTTTTTTGTTTTGTGCGGGGTGGAAACAACTACGTTACGGAGCGGTGAACAAGATGAAGACTCGAGGATCGGTGGAGTACATGTAGTTGACTTGTGGGGCCAGAAGCTTTCGAATGCGGGCCGAGGAGCTTTGCCGAGTCAGAGGCAGTTGTCGTTGAGGCGGGCTTTGGGAGTTTGTTGAGTGCTTGAGGGGATTGGTCAAGTTCCCTAAGAGCAAGGGCACGATGTTTGCTTTGGCGCGGCATTGGTGGGATACGACCCACACGTTTCACTTCTTTTGGGGCGAGGCTACGGTTACGCCTTCGACTATCTTTGCGATCACGGGTTTGTCCTTGATGGGCCCGCGGCATTGAGTGGCGGGATGGCTACGGCGATGCGGATCTACGAGGCTCTTCGGGATTTTCCCTATTCCCAAAAGGGGATGGGGATGGAGTATGCGGTGGTCTACGGGAAGATTGTGGAGACCATTGTGAGCTACGAGTGGGGAGGAGAGGATAGGCGCCGTCAGATTGCCGGGGCCTTCTTATGGTTTGCTTTTTGAGCACCCTCTTTGGACATCTTTGAGGGACGGCGGTCTTTGCCTTCTTTGCTGAGGTCCTTGGAGGACATGGAGATGGCTGAGGCGTCTCACAGGAGAAGCCATTTGAGGGCTTTACTTTGCTCTCGATAGGTACAACCGGAAGAGCTGTGAGCTCCTTTATCTTCTTTGAGTTTGCCACAGGTATAAGCTCTCTTTTTGCTTTCCTTTTTTTTCTTGAGCACATAACTTTTCTTTGCCCTTTGGATTGATTGGATTTTTACCTTTCGCGGTATGGGCGTTGGAGTTTTCCACGTCACGATGTGGCGACGGCCGGCGGATGCACGTCGGGCGTGTCCGGCCATGCGCTCTTGGTCCCGAACATGCAGGAGAAGATAAGCTCCGGGGCGTCGACTCTCGGATACGCGGATTGCCTTCCTTTGGCAAGTGCAGGACGGATGAGAGGATGATATTTTATCCACAGGATCGTTTCGAGGTGGCGCGGTGAAGGGCGCGAGATTTGGGTGTGCGGCGGAGGATTACGAGAGGTCGACTGCGATGCCTATTATCTGCAGGAGAGAGGGTGACGCGCCGACATGGCGTGAACTCGCCTTTGAGGACACCGGTGGAGCCTCCCGCCAGTATGATGCACCCAGTGTGGTCTGTGACTGGGATGATTACGGCAGCCGGCACTTCTCGGCATTTGTGGCAGTGGTCGTGCCCGTATTTGTTTTGAGGAGGCGAGGATGCCCCGGGTTACTGGATAGAGAGGGCTTGGGATCGCAGTACCCTCGGACGGATTTTTCATATATCCGAGGATGGGGTCCGATTGAGGTCTGAATCCCTCATCTGGCGGCTTCCCTGAGCTTTAGGCCTCGTCAGGGTATGAAGGTATGGGTTCTCTTTCTTTTTTTTTTTTTACTTTTGTCTTTTCTTTTCTTTCCTGTCATCATTTCTCGCTTCATTGTTTCGACGCTTTTGCTTTTGTGCGGTTTTTCGGAGGTGGTCGTCGAAGGCGCGAAGCAAGTGATCGAAGGCTAAGAGATTTATCGGGAGGATGGTCGCTTGCGGGGCTCCTCAGCTAGAGCAAGGCGACCACGGCCGGCGCACATCGGGCGGGGCTTCCCCTGTCGTTCGAGACTTCTTCGAGAGACTCCTCTGTCTCCTCTCATTGATCCCGCGCGGTGCTGCCTTCGGATCACGTCATTCTCGAGGATCCACACGGGCGGGGACACGTGCAGCGGCATGGTGGGTCGTCTTCGTACGTCCAGGAGTCGACGCGCCTTCTCCTCTGCGAGTATAGGAACATGATCTGTCAGGCCAGCCTCTGTCGGGGCCTTAGTAGCCCACAGCGTCATCTCTCATCTCCTGTAGCCTGGTAGCATAGGAGCCCTCCTCTCCTGTCTCTTGGCGTAAGCCTCATAGTCGGTCGCACGGCGTCTCCGCTCCTGTCATGAGGTTGGCCCTCGCCTCGGCCCTCCTCCTCTCGAGAAAGCAGTCGAGGTCCTCCTCTCGAGAAGCTTGATCCGGGCGTCGGACTCCTGGGACGTGCGAAAAACGACCCACCATGCGCCGGGCGTGTCCTGCCCGTGTGGATCCCGAGAATGACGTGATCAGAAGCGGCACGCGGGGATCGATGAGAGGAGACGGAGGAGTCTCTGAAGAAGTCTCTGAACGAATAGGGAAGCCTCACCGCGACGGGCGCCGGACCGTGGTCGCCTTGCTCTAGCCTGCTGAGGAGCCCCGCAAGCGACCATCCTCTGATAAATCTCTTAGCTCCGATCCACTTGCTTCGTCGGCTTCTCGACGGCCGCCTCAGCACAAAAGCAAAAGCGTCGAAGCAGGTTGAAGCGAGAAATGATGACGAGGGAAAGAAAAGAAAAGACAAAAGTAAAAAAAAAAAAAAAAAGAAGAGAAGCCGTACCTTCGTACCGGACGAGGCCGGGGCTCGTGGTAGCCGCTCGAGTGAGGATCTGCACCTCAATCGGACCCCATCCTGGGATATATGAAAAATCCGTCGAATGCGCCGCGGGATCCCAAGCCTCTCTATCAGACACAGGGCATCCTCAGCCTCCTCAAAACAAATACGGGGTACGACTCAATTGCCACAAATGCCGAGAAGTGCTGGCCGGCTCGACGAAAAGTCGGCATGATTTGGACTGATAAGCGTCCACAATTGATCTTGACTCGTCGTCAGTTAAGCCGTAATTAGGCATGGAATAATCATTAATCCTTGATGACTCAGTGTCAATGCTGGGAGTCAGTGTATAATTTGTGCCAGTCAGAGCCGAAGTCAAGGCGCCGGTCAATATCTTGGTTAAAGTCTGCGGCGGAAAACCGGCAGAACTTCGACTGATTAGGGTCCCCGAAAGATATTGAGTCGGTATGCCGACAAAGGCTTGAAAGGAAAGGTCTATACACAGACAGGGCATGACACAGACCAGACTAAAAACCAACCGGGTCTCGGACAAAGTGTGTCACGGACAAGTGTATGGTCGACATGAGGCTCCATGGGATGTTTGGGTAGTCCTGTGCTCGTCCGAGAGGCGTAATAAGACCAAACGGACCGCGACAAGGATTTCCCCGGGTTAGGGACGTAGTGTGCAGTGTACGGTCACATGTGCGTAGTGTGCAAGCAGTCTATATTCTTTTTTCTGAGTAAAATAGAAATTTTTTTTTATGTGTCTTAAAAATATGATGCATGATTTTTTTTTGAAAATTTTCTTTTTTGAAAATCCTTTTTTTTTGAAATTTTTTTTTTGAAATTTAATGAACACATAAGCACGTAAGCACGAAAATTCCGACAGTTAGGGACATGATTCCGACAGTCAAAATTTTGACTTTTTTCGAGGCGGCCAAAACAACACGAAAATGTGCAAAAATCAACACACACACACAAATGATTTTCAAAGCCGGGACGGAAGCTTGACCCTCAAAAGCTTTTTCTTTTTTTTTTGAAAACGGTGATACCGGTACGTGGGATTGTTAAACCACAATTTATCCCCGACTCGTGTTAGGAGGCGATAACGGGAAGTTTAATGGTTTCCACCAATATACCAAATATCACTTTTTTTTTTTAGAAAAAGCTTAAATCCCCAGCGGAGTTGCCACTGTGATTGATGTGCCACCTAAAATTTTTCCGAAAGGGTTTGCTTTTGTTGTTTTTGTTTATTTGAAAACCAATCGAAAAAGAACGGAGTGGCCACGCCATTTTTGTTTTAAGGGCCAAAACTTTGAAAAATGCCCGAGATTAGAGATTTGGGTTCGGAGGTCATGTTACACGCCGGGAAGGACGTTAGTGTGCACCCGGAATGCCTCGTAAAACGAGTCTTCCAAGCTGAAAATCATTTATGTGTGTGTGTGTGTGTGTTTTGGCCAAAATAATTTGAAACTCAGAAAAGTAAAAATTGGGATATCTTTTTAAGACTTTAAACTGATCCCATGATTTTTTGGAAGATTTTTGGATTGAGACTTGGTACTCAAAAGACCTTTTGAAGTTGAGAGTCACTTCTGCCAGAATGAAAAAGGCAGTGGACCTTTGATTTTGAAATGGATTCAAGGGTCTTAAAACTTTATAATCTGGATAAACTCAGAGAATGAAAGTTGTTCCAGACACCTTAAATAAGATTCGTGCGAAGGAATTTTCCATTTTGGAGAAGATTTGAGGGGTCAAAACCTTCTGGAAATCTCAGATATGCAATCTGGATTTCCAGAAGCTGATGAACTAGCCTCTAAAAGAAAATTTGAAAAAGAGAGTTTTACTCACCCAAAAAAATAAAGTAAAAATATGTCTGGAAACCTCTGGATGTTGGCTACAAAAAGTGTTTTGTAGTCAACACCAAATTCCAAGCTTATCTGTGTCCAAAAATTAAGACAATGGACTGGGATCTTGGAAAATTGCTACTGGACAGCAACTTCTCAAGAAAGAAAATATGATTTCAAGGGGGGTTTTGCATCCATGCTTGTCCCCATTTCCCTAGGTTTTGGTTAGTGATCACTTGACATTTTTGTGGTGAATCAACTATACCAAACCATCCTTGGGGTACATTAGGACTAAACATTTCATTTGCTTAGGAAGGGGAATTTTATCCTTTGAAATCAAGATTTGGTGCTTGAAAATGGTTTTTTAGGGTTTTGAAAATGTGTTTTCTTTGCAAGAAAGTAAGAACACTTTGAAAATAATATAGATCCTTGTAGAAGATCATCCATGGAGATGAACTTCCATGGTGATCTTCTTGGATCTTAAGACAAGAAGATGAATGAACTACATTTTGCAGTTTGAAGATGCATGCATGGATGAGAGATTTAGGGTAAGAAGAGGGAGGTTATACCTATCTTCTTTGTGCTTTGTATTTGAAGGCTTGAATGCAAGAGTGTTTGTGTTTGATTTGAGTGAGTGAAAGTTGGAAAGATTCAAGAGAAAAAGGTGACAATTCTTATAGAATTCTCACTGTTTTCTCGAGTATATTCGCCAAATACTGTGAATTGTGCTCTTGTTCCTCTTTTTTTTTGTGACTGGAGGGCTCAATTTATAGCCCTCTGGAAATGACAAACCTATCCGCGCGGATAGGATCAGTCGCGTGCACTGTTCATTAAATGCTGCTTCAGGCTTTGGACACAAGGAATAATCTTTTTTAAAATTCAAATTAAATGTACCGAGATTATGTTTCCAGCCATTTCTTTTTTTGGTTTTTCTTATTTCTTTTGCTTTTTTGATTCCTTTCCTTGGTTTATCTTTTTTTGGCAATCCCTAATCTACCCTTACTTGGTTAGAAATGTTAGGAATTGTTAGAAATGTTATAACTTTCGTTAATTTTCTAACGAAAATTCTAACAAGCTCAAATTGGAGCACTTACACTCAGAAATTGGAGAAAGATCTTCATGGTCAACTGGAAGGCTCTCTTCCAGCAGAGAAAAGGCTTGCCGTTGTAGGAGTTTGTTCCTACGGGGTTGTATTAGGGTTTTAGGGTATTGAATGAGAGTTTTGTGGGTAAGAGGCGTTACACGAATCACCGAAGAATAATGAAAAGGAGGAACGAAAATAGGAACTAGGAGGGTTTTTTGGGAGAGACAAGTATTGCGGAACTTGTTGGTCTGTCTCTAGAGAGAGAAATATTGTAGAGGATGACCTCTCTTTTCTTGGTGCAAATGAATACCAAAGTGTGGTATTTATAGGCAAGCATGCCTATGTGCATAGCACATGGTCCGTAGTGGCTGATCAGTTTCGCAATTCTCCCTTATAAACCCAACTAGGCCTCGTGTAACCCAACTATTGGATCACGTGGCGAACTTCCTATTCTAGCCTCCAATCCACTGCTCCTCGGCGATCCCGATAAGAGGAAAAGACTTCCCCCGACCTTGTCTAATCGTGGGAAGTACTTAGAGGATAACAACCCGCACATTGCGGGAGAGAAAGACGTATCCGCGGGAGACAATCTGCTTGTCTGCGGGAGTCGATCCGCTGTCTTGCGGGAGTCGATCCGCGGGACGAAGACGCGTCTGCGGGAGACGATCTGCTATTTGCGAGAGTAGATCCGCGGGACGAAGACGCGTCTGCGGGAGACGATCTGCTTGTTTGCGGGAGTAGATCCGCGGGACGAAGACACGTCTGCGGGAGATGATCTGCTGTCTGCGGGAGATATATTTGCGGGACAGAAACCTGTCCGCGGGAAAAGGGGCAACATGCGTGAGGCTTGTGCGCAGAACATGTATATCCTACATTAGTCCCCCTGCGCGGGAAATTTCTCTTGAGAGTTTCTCGCGCAAACGATAATTTAACATATTTTGCTTCGACGTGTGAAGGAGACCAAACTTTATGTGACTTATGATAGACTTCTATGATTGAAAACTTTGAAGGTTTTGAAGGGGTGATTTCACTAACTCACCATCAATATAGCTTGCGAGAGTGAATAACTTGAAAAGGAAGAAGCACGCTAACGGGAGAAATGTGTGTGGAAAGACATATGCGGGATAAGTCTTTGCCTTGGACAATTCAATCTATAATTCTACTTAGAAAAGCATTAATGCGTGTGAATCAAACGTGGGAAGAAGTGCGCAAGGTGTACGACACATAGTACATAAGCAAGATATGTTTTTTGTGGAACATGCATAGGGGTGCTAGATGAAAATAGCGATGTGGCAAATGAGTTACCAACATCCCCATAATATATTGTCCCTCTTTGAATTGATATAGTTCTAACTAAAACATTTATGAGATGCACGTAGAGTGCATGCGGGAACCATATATCTCATATTAGTCCCCCTGCATGGGAGACTTCATTGGGAAGTTTTACGGGCACGTAACATGAAGGTGAAAGTGTGAGTTTTGTGATCACAAGATTTAATATGTAATCTATGCAACATATATGATTCAAATTACTAGTATAATGAATCTAAACATGATGGGGCTTTGTGTAAAGCAGTAATGCGGGATGAGAATCTAGTGAGAAAGTAATAGTGCTGGATGATATGACAAGTATGGACAGAAGTTGAGGGGTATGGAATGTTGCGGGATGAAACTCCGTAGTAAGAAGTAGTAATAGTGCAGAGTAAATTTTCGCAAGAGTTAATAATGCATGCTTATATGATAAGGTAAGCCGATGTGTTAGTATTTAGGGGATATAACTCTGCATTTAATAATAGTACAGGATGTAATTTCGCGTGTGATAGACTAGCTGTAAGAGGCAATTTGGTTGATTAGTTCGACGTTACGGAGGGATCATAATTTCTCCCCACGAACTAATCAGAGAAATTCATTTGGAGATATTATATGAAGGATTAATTATTGCTACATGAAATTTGTTCAAAAAGTCTTGTGCATGTTAAAGTTGGCACAGATTGTTGTCATGCATAAACTTTGGGTTGAAGCATGTAATCCAAGAAATATAATGTTGTGGCATTAGATGTGAATTGGGGTACAAAGCTCAAGAAATATAGGTAGTGTGGACCATGATGTCGCGACACTAAATTAGAGTTGGGGCATGGAGACCAAGTCACGAAAGTTAGTGTAAACTAAACAGCCGCGGGTTTAAGATAAAGTGTGACATAGAGTCCGAATCATAAAGGCTAATGAAATCTTGGAATTGTTTCCCATTAATTTCGAGGGGAGCAACGGTGCGAAACCTATTAATTTTTTTGCAGGAAGCAATAGTGCGGAACCCATTAATTTTAGTGGTAAGCAATGTTTCGAAACTTATAAATTTCTCCGGGAGTAACATTGCGGAATATAGAACTTAGTCTCAAGATTTTGATAAAAGTGAGACTTCGACCCTTTAGACCCAAATGTAGACTTTATTGGGAGCAAAAAATGTTGAATTGAAAGCTAGTGGGGATTGAAAGGTCCCGACACTAAATTATAGTTGGGGCATAGAGCATGTATTTGTGGAAAGAACCCATGAGTGTGGGCCTTGTCGGTCATAATATAAATGTGGGGTGAACATGTGGGATGAGCAAATGAAGTTCTCCCGTATTAGTACCCTATTAGATTTGAAATTGCGGATTTGCTTATTATCGATTTTGCGAGACGTAAACGTAAGGTAGAAATAAAGTATGGATATACAGAATGAGTAAATAAAACCATCCCATAATAGTCCCCCACTATTATTGAAGTTTGGATGCTTCTTATCGATTTTGCGGAAGTATAAGTAGGCGGTTTAACATATGATGTGCATTTTGCGATACAGAACAAGCGTGTCGCGGAGGATGTTATCCTTATTGCGGGATATAAGATTTAGCGGGAAATGTTACCTCCAAGGAAAGTAGCCCCTTCGCGGGATAAGATAATCCCTATTGCGGGATATAAGATAGTCCCTCAACAGGAGATATGGTAGTCCCTCAACGGGAGATAAGGTGGTCCCTCTGCGGGAGATAAGATAATCTCTCTGCGGGAGTTAGGATAATCCCTATGCGGGAGATAGGATAATCCCTATTGCGGGTGATAAGATAGTCCCTCTGCGGGAAATTAGAAAAGGATTGGGCTGGAGACCATGCCGCAAGTTCATATTGCGAAAAGGAACTGGACATGCTATTCACGATGAAGGATATGCCGCAAATTCAAATTGTGGGAAGGAACTAGACATGTTGCCCAAGTCCCCTTGTTAATTTTGTCCGCAAATAGTGGGTTGAATGCGGATCGAGCTGATCAAGACATTTTTACGAAAGTTGGATATGCTGCCGCTAACTAAGGTGGTGGATTAATTTTATTCACAGATAATACGTTGAGTGCCCATCAGGTTGATTAAGGCTCTCTTGCGGAGGTTGGGCATATTTCTGAAGCCAACAAGCATACCACAAACTCAAATGATGGACTTGTGTTGTCCATAAGAGTGCAACGATTGCGGATATGGCTGATCGCGGCAACCGTGCGGGAGCCGAGCATGTTACTGAAGTCAGCGAACATACCGCAAACTCAAGTGATGGACTTATGTTGTCCATAAAGAGTGCAGCGATTGCGGATATGGATGATCGCGTCAACCGTGCGGGAGTCGAGCATGTTACTGAAGTCAGCGAACATACTGCTAACTCAAATGATGGACTTATACTGTCCATAAAGAGTGCAGTGATTGCGGAGATGGATGATCGCGGCAACCGTGCGGGAGGTGAGAATGTTACCGAAGATGATGGACATACCGCGAGCTTAAGTGAACTTTTGTTGTTCAAGAAAACTGCAGAGATTGCGGATATGCATGATTGCGACAATCTTGCGAATGCTGAGCATGATACCAGTGCTGGTGATTGTACCGCATATTTTTAATGAAGGACTTATGATGTCCAAACGTGACGCAGAGATTGCGGATATGGAAGATCGCGCCAATCTTGCAATTGCTAAGCATGATACCGGTGTTGGTGATCATACCGCATGCTTTAATGAAGAAGGACATAGGCTGTCTAAAAGTAATGCAGAGATTGCGGATATGCATGATCGCAACAATCTTGCGGATGTTGAGCATGATATCAGAGCTGGTGATCATTCCGCAAGCTTAGATAGTACAGAGATTGCGGATATGGATGATCGCGACAATCTTGCGGATGTTGAGCATGATACCAGAGCTGGTGATCATACCGCAAGCTTAGATAGTGCAGAGATTGTGGATATGCATGATCGCAACAATCTTGCGGATGTTGAGCATGATACCAGAGCTGGTGATCATACCGCAAGCTTAGATAGTGCAAAGATTGCGGATATGCATGATCGCAACAATCTTGCGGATGTTGAGCATGATACCAGAGCTGGTGATCATACCCCGAGCTTAGATAGTGCAGAGATTGCGGATATGGATGATCGCGACAATCTTGCGGATGTTGAGCATGATACTACCGCAAGCTTAGATAGTGCAGAGATTGCGGATATGGATGATCGCGACAATCTTGCGGATGTTGAGCATGATACCAGAGCTGGTGATCATACCGCAAGCTTAGATAGTGCAAAGATTGCGGATATGGATGATCGCGACAATCTTGCGGATGTTGAGCATGATACCAGAGCTGGTGATCATACCCCAAGGTTAGATAGTGCAGAGATTGCGGATATGGATGATCGCGACAATCTTGCGGATCTTGAGCATGATACCAGAGCTGGTGATCATACCGCAAGCTTAGATAGTGCAGAGATTGCGGATATGGATGATCGCAACAATCTTGCGGATGTTGAGCATGATACCAGAGCTGTGATCATACCGCGAGCTTAGATAGTGCAGAGATTGCGGATATGGATGATCACGACAATCTTGCGGATGTTGAGCATGATACCAGAGCTGGTGATCATACCGCAAGCTTAGATAGTGCAGAGATTGCGGATATGGATGATCGCGACAATCTTGCGGATGCTGAGCATGATACCAGAGCTGGTGATCATACCGCAAGCTTAGATAGTGCAGAGATTGCGGATATGGATGATCGCGACAATCTTGCGGATGATAAGATTGTGGAATGCTAATCAGGAGGTCAAGCGGGCTTGGTTATGTGTCAGCGGAAGAAACTTCTTGTGACGAGGACATTAATTCTGGGGTTGCGGATATGGATGATCGCGGCAACCATGCGGAAGGTGAGTATGACACGGAAGACGGTGAACATACTGCAAGCCCAAGTAGTATTCTCCCTGCATAAAATGATGAGGAAGAAGTTGCTCCCGCAAATAATCGATTAGCGGTAGTAGAATGAAAATAATCATGGCATGTTTAAATAGATTGCCATAGCATGTCTTGAAAGAACAAGCAGGTATACTTAACACATGGCATTTAGTTTTGTTAAATATCACATTTTATAAGGAAAGAGGTCAGTCAACTAGGCTAGGCTTGCATCATCCATAATTTGACTGTGTGTGATGGATCTTTCCTAGTTTTACTAATATACAAAGTAAGCAACAAAGTGAGCATATGATCTTTGCACTATGATTTGTACGATTGTATTTTTTTTATCATGCAATAATAATATTGTAGCATGACTTCCAATTAAATAGGTTGAAAACATAATTTGAGAAATGTCATATTAGCAAAGAGTGTTAAGAACTTATTCCTATTGCCCCCCACTCCATATTCTCGATGCTCGTCTCGAGGATGGGGAGTATTATTGTGCATATAATAGCGGCACACGATTTGCTAATTTAATGATTTCTAAAATTAGGCAAATAAATCAAGGTGCAATTATAGTTTTTGTACGGAGCATGTTTATGATATGATGCAAATATCTTAGCGACAAATGGTTTCATACCATATAAAAGAAAATGCAAGAAGCAAGTTAATGTTATACATAAGCATATAAGTTGTATAGATAGGCATGACCATCCAATTTGTGATAAAAAATCACTTTTGATTTTAAGATAGAGTAAATATATATTATTACTATATATATTTATATTTTGAGAGCATATTTTCATTTGTATACTTGATCCAATTGAAACAATATGTGTCTCACTCTTAATCATTACCGGTGGCACAAGTAGGCATGTAATGAGCGAGAAAGATTTAATGAAGGGTATAATAGGAAGGAGTGCGCCTGGCTGGAATATTTACTAAGCATGCATTTGTATCAATCAAAAATTAATTTCATGAAAAAGATTTAATTAAGGGTATAAGCGGAAGGAGTGCACCTGGGTGATAATTAGCAGCCTTAGAGATAACAGAATATGGTAGCTTTTAACGGAAGCTCTTTTTGGCATAAGGCGTCAGATCTGTTCCCAAAATGGAGATAGTTTTCCAAACGCGTGAGACGCATGTGATGAAAACCCCACCTCCATCACACTAACCCACTCTATCTTTTTCAACTTATCTCAAATTGTCTTTTTATTGAAAAATATTTTCATTAAATAAATGAATTTTTTTTTCGAAAAACATATTCTTATTAAACAGCCGAAAATATATTTATCTCATTTTTCGGAGAACATTTTCATTTTACGAAAAATATTTTAAAATAAATTATTTTCATTAATTAATTTTACGCGAAACAAAGATAACATTAAGGCTCCGTTTGTTTCACGTAAAATATCTCCCGGAAAATGATTTCTTGAAAAATATTTTTCGAAAAATGAAAATGCTTTCCGGAAAATATTTTTCGATGTTTGGTGAATCTTAAGAAAAACATTTTCCGATGTTTGATAGTTTCATTAAAGTAACTTTCTAAACGTAAAATCAATACAAACAAAGGAAAATGAGGAAAATGTTTTTCGGAAAACAACTTCATTAGGTAGAAAGGAAGTCATTTTCCTTAGAAATCAAGCTCATTTTCCATTGATTCGGAAAATATTTTTCATTAACTTCATTTTCCGATGTTCACAAATATCAAAAAATGAAAAAATATTTTTCCCCAAATAAACAGAGTTTATATACTCCCTCCGTCCAGTTACATACTTCACACTTTCTATTTTGGGCGTTTAATTACATATTTCACACTTTGTCTCCTACATTATTTTATTACTCACAACACCATTATAATTTACTATTTCCTCCACTCATTCTCTCTCCTATTTTACTTTTACACTCACAATATTATATCATTATTTTTTTTCTTAATTCACGCGTGAACGAAAATCGTAAAGTATGTATTTGTACGGAGGGAGGGAGTACATCACCGTGATGTCAGAGATACTATGAATATGCATTATCCTCTCAAACATGCGAACCTAAAAATTAGTGATTTTGCCGCCACAAAATAATTAAAAAATAAATATCTTTGATGACACAACCTACAAGTTCCTAGACTCGGTGCCATAGCAGCGGACACGTGTTGGAATCTCTTCACAACTACAAATCCAACCCCGTAATTATTTCACTCTAATTATATACCAATTTTATTTTTAATTAATAGCAGAGATAGCCAAAAACTTATAAAAAATACGTTTTTTCTAAACTTATGAAAAAACGTGTTTTCCTTTCAGCGGACTCAACGGATGGAGGCACCGCGCCGCCCATTCTCTCTCTCACTATACGCACTCTCTCTCTCTCTAGCCGCAATAACCGGCGACCTCATCCAAGCCTAACCTCTCCCTCTCCGGCCAATCAATCCTCCTTCACATCTAAATCCAACAGGCGATCTCCCTCTTCTCCGATTTACCAAACTTCCTCGATCCAATTTCTCCCTAATCTCCTTCCCTCAACTCTCCAACTAAACCCAATTGATGTTGCGGGATAATGGAGGATATGACTATAAAGTATTCAGGTAGCAGAAACGGGGAAATCGTTAAATCATATACAACAAACAAGTCAAATTCACATCAGCAACCAAAGTAATCCAGAAACAATCAAACTCCATCAATGTTCTCCTTTTCTTTGGTTACGGTGAGAGTTTTTTTTTTTTTTTAACTGATTATGATTTTGAAGTTTCTTTAAAATGGAAATAATATTGCTGCTGCTCATCTATGTACACAAAAGGAAAATTTAATTTTCATGCATCTGTAATAAAGAGCAATTATAGTCCCAACGTCAAAAATAGTCAAGGATGCTAAAACTTTTCTGATCATCATTTAGTGAGATTTGGACATAAATAAATGAGTTAGAAGTCAAGTTGATACTTTTTGGCAACTTTTGAACTTTGAAAGAAGATCACTTCTGTATCGGGTTGAAATGGAGAACATGATTATACTATGTTACGGAGTAAGATATTTATTCATTTATCTTCTGCATATAAGTTTTTTGTTTCCTGAAAAAGCTTTTACGCTTAAGTTTAGTTGTCCCTTTTAGACCAGTTTCTGTTTTGTACTTTGTAGAGGGGGAGATATACATCTTGTTAAATGTTGCTCTGGTGTTTTTAGTTTGAGAAATGTGTAAAAATGCACTTTTGACTTATTTTGACTTTCCGAAGAAATGAAATGCAAGCTGGGAATATGTACTACTGCCTAAATTGTTCCTTTAAATCTGTTGCAGCCGGGAATACGTACTCCTTCACGAGAATTCAGCCTGATGATGATCTATCCTCAGAGTGGTAATCAAGACTCGTAATTTTTGTATTTTGATGAAGCTTGCATTTCTGCAGAAGCACTTGCAGATATACTCAGTTGAGGATTGAATATTTTTTGAAACAAATGGAGAACATGATTATACTAGTTGCAGCAAATGCATTCAGCTGTGTTATGTATTTTTATGTTATGTCTTATAAAAATATAGTTTGGAGTTGAAGTTTCTTGTTGATATTATATTTATGGATATTGATTTTGACGCCTAGTCAACGTTATCTCTCCTAGTCAACGGGTCCCGCATGGGTCCCGCGGGATCCCGCGTCCCGCAAATGGGACGGGATGGGACGGAGTATTTTAGTCCCGTCCCGTTTTTGTCCCGTCCCGTCTCGTCCCGTTCCCGTCGTGGGACAATATAATTTCGTCCCGTATTCCCGTATTGACGGCTCTACTTCACACTTTGTCTCCTACATTATTTTAATACTCACAACACCATTATAATTTACTATTTCCTCCACTCATTCTCTATCTTATTTTACTTTTACACTCACAATATTATATCATTATTTTTTTTCTTAATTCACGCGTGAACAGTAACCGTGAAGTATGTATTTGGACGGAGGGAGTACATCACCGTGATGTCAGAGATACTATGAATATGCATTCTCCTCTCAAACATGCGAACCTAAAAATTAGTGATTTTGCCGCCACAAAATAATTAAAAAATAAATATCTTTGATGACACAACCTACAAGTTCCTAGACTCGGTGCCATAGCAGCGGACACGTGTTGGAATCTCTTCACAACTACAAATCCAACCCCGTAATTATTTCACTCTAATTATATACCAATTTTATTTTTAATTAATAGTAGATAAGTTAAATTTATAAAAATTTAAGTTATTATTTCATAGCAAATGTGTTACATTTAATAAAAATTAATTCTATTATCTCTTGAAATTTATCTAAATTTAATTTAATAGTCAAACCAATTGAATTTTAACTATAAATTTTTTTATATATCTTTTCCAATTCTTAAAATTATTATACATTGTATTTTTAATTATTAAACAATAATAATTTATAAATTGTTTAATAATATCAAGATTTTCATAATAAAATGTTAATTGAATTGATATGAATTTAAAGTGAAATAAACTTTTTATTTGGGGGTAATAAGTAAAATCTCATTGTTGTATAGTACTCCCTCCCTCCATTCCTTTTATTTATTTTTTGTCAAAATCTTAGAAAAAATCAGTTTTTTTTTTCTAGAGTTTAGGAAAAACGGATTTTGTAAGAAAGCGGAATAACGCTCAAAAGAAAAAAGCATGCGTCGGAATTCCATGTATTGATTCTTCCGACAACTATTGCGGTAATCCTTGAATACGAATTGTTCTTCTATTAAACATTTATCATCACAAATAGATTAATTGACCAACAAATCTAATTCAAAAAGATATGCCCTTTCAACATAGCATTTCACCCAGTCCCATAAGTCGATTTTGAATTAAGCAAGGACTTGAGATTTGCAATAAAAACATGAGATTTTGGTTGATGAGTGTAACCCTTTCTTCCCTATTTTTTTTAATAGAAATTGAGTACCAGTTAATATATGATCAAGTGCCAGTTGATGTATAAGAGAGTGCTAGTGAGTGTATAATAAAGTGTCAGTAAGTACGTAATTGAGTGTCAATGCATGTGTCGAGTGTCAGTGCGTTTGTTTTTAAATGCCAGTGCATTTATTTATGAATGCCAGTGTTTCACATAATTTTTTTTACTCAGGTTTTCTATATTTTAAATATAAAATATAGTGCCAGTGCATGTGTATTTGATTGCTGGTGTTGATGTAAAAGAGTGTTAGTATTGATGTAAAAGAGTGCCAGTATTGATGTAAAAAGTGACAGGGTTAATAACAAACAGTGCCAACATTAGTGTAAAATAATGCCAGTGTATGTGTATTTGAGTGCTAGTATAAAAGAGTGCCGGTGGTAGTGTTAACACTGGTACTTTGTTACACATGCACTGGCACTTTTTTACACTGACACTTAATATACATGCACTGTCAACTCTTCACACTGGCACTTTTTTATACTAACACTGGCACTTTGTCACATGTACTGACATTTTTTACACTGGCACTTAATATACATGCACTGACACTCTTTACACTATCATGGCACTTTGTTACACTAACACTGACACTTTGTTACACTAACACTGTCACTTTTTTACATTAACACCGGGACTCTTTTATACTACACTTTTTTAGATGTGCACTGCATTTTTTTACACTGACACTGGCATTTTTTTAGATGTCCACTTGCACTTTTTTAGATGTCCACTGACACTCTTTTATCCACAAACTTAATAATAATAAAAAAAAACTAATGGGTGGTGATTGGTGGCGGATTAAAAGAACTGGGTTTATGTTAGGCAAAACACCTCCCCTTGCAATTGTTACGCCAGCAAGCAATTTCCCCAATTCATCATCATTTCTCACTGCCAATTGAACGTGTCTAGGGTTTATCATTGTCTTCTTGTTATCCCTGCTCCATTTCCAGCTAATATCAATTGCAAGGAGGAGAACCCAGATGAAAACTTGAATTCATACAAAATGAACAATAATAATCCTACTAGTTGATTTATTGAGTAGGAGCAAGCAAATCGGGGCCGTCAATGTCCTATCACGATCTCTCCTCTTCGCCGGCATGGAGTACGCCCTTTTTTAGAGAGAGATGGAACGTAGCGGAGGGTTTGAGTGCATTGTCAAAACCCATTTTTTAAGGTATAGAAAAAAGGGTTAATGACAATTTAGGGCCTGTAGTATAGGGGCGGTACCACATTGGGGCCTGAAGTCTTAAAACTATCAATTTAGGGCCCAAAGTTACAATTTTGATCAATTTGGGATTTTTTGACGAAAAACGTTAAAAAAAAACCCGTTAAGTGACCATGTGCGAGGCATGTGACATTCATTGAGGGCATTTTGGTAATTTCAGAGACTTCAGGCCCTAAATTGACAGTTGCCCTATAAATAATAAATAATAAATATTTAGTTTTTTAAAAAACAAAAAATAATTAGTATATTTTAGCCAAGAGTTCATTGATCACCTTAAGGATAAAGGGGTAGTTTCCGAGCTTACCCCTCTAGCTACATCGCAGTGGAATAGAGTATCTGAAAGGAGAAACCGTACCCTTTTGGATATGGTTAGATCAATGATGGCCGATACAAGTCTTCCATTATCCTTTTGGGGATACGCATTAGAAACGACTGCGCACACACTTAACCGTGTTCCAACTAAGGCAGTAGATAAGACATCATATGAACTATGGTTTGGGACCCCAAATTGTCTTATTTGAAGGTTTGGGGTTGCGAGGCTTATGTCAAGTCTAACGAGACAGATAAGCTTGCTGCGAGAGCCACCAAATGGATTTTTGTGGCTTATCCTAAAGAAACTAAAGGATACTATTTTTATCACCCAACTGAGCATAAGATCACAATTGCTCGATATGCTACATTCTTAGAAACACAGTTCATTTCTAAAGCAAGTAGTGGGAGAAAAATAGATCTTGAAGAAATTCAAGAAACCACAACCGAGTTGGATTGTGAGCCACTTCATGAGACGGATGAACCACAAGTGACTGTGGAATCACCACCTCAAGAAGAGACTCATGACACACAAGAGCTACGTAGGTCTCAAAGGGTGATTCGTCCACCATCTCAATATAGCCTACAAGTAACCCAGCCAGGGGAAATATGGCTTGTCGAAGACAGTGAGCCTAAGACGTATGAGGAAGCTATCGCTTCAACTGACTCAGAGAAATGGCTTGAGGCCATGAGATCTGAAATGGACTCCATGGCTACCAATCAAGATTGGGATTTGGTAGAGGCACCAGTTGGGGTAAAAACCGTAGGGTGCAAGTGGGTTTTCAAGAAGAAAACTGACATGGATGGTAATGTAAACACCTATAAGGCAAGGTTAGTGGCTAAAGGTTTTACTCAACATCAAGGAATTGACTACGATGAAACTTTTTTGCCAGTAGCCATGCTAAAGTCCATTAGGATCTTACTTGCAATAACTGCTTACAATGATTATGAGATATGGCAAATGGATGTCAAAACTGCTTTTCTTAATGGAAAGTTAACAGAGGATGTCTATATGACTCAACCTGTTGGTTTTGAATCATTCAAAGGTCAAAATAAGATTTGTAAGTTGCGAAGGTCAATCTACGGATTAAAGCAAGCTTTTAGGAGTTGGAATCAGAGGTTTGATGAAGTAGTCAAAGAATTTGGCTACGTAAAAAACCCTGAAGAGCCTTGTGTGTACAAGAAGGTTAGTAAGAGCGCTGTAGTGTTCCTAGTATTATACGTTGATGACATCCTACTCATGGAAATGATAGGACAAATCTAGAATCAACCAAGGATTGGTTGAACAAGAACTTCTCCATGAAAGACTTGGGAGAGGCAGCCTATATCTTAGGAATTAAGATATACCGAGATAGGTCTAAAAGGTTGCTTGGACTAAGTCAAGGCACATTCATAGACAAAGTATTGAAGAGGTTCAATATGCAAGATTCCAAGAGAGGATTCTTGCCAGTGTCACATGGTATACGTCTTTTTAAGACTATGAGTCCTAAGACTCAAGAAGAGAAAGACAAAATGGAAAGTATTCCATATGCTTCGGCTGTGGGTTCCATTATGTATGCTATGTTATGCACGAGGCCAGATATCTCGTATGCTTTAAGCATGACGAGTAGATATCAAGCCAATCCTGGAGAGAACCATTGGATTGCAGTAAAGACCATTCTTAAGTACTTGAAACGAACAAAAGATTTGTTTATGGTCTATGGAGGAGAAGAAGAACTAGTAATCAGAGGATATTCTGATGCTAGTTTCCAAACAGATCAGGATGATCAGAAATCTCAATCAGGTTATGTGTTTTGTTTAAGTGGAGGAGCTGTATGCTGGAAGAGCTCCAAGCAGGAAACAGTAGCAGATTCCACATCAGAGTCCGAATATATAGCAGCTTCTGAAGCAGCCAAGGAAGCTGTTTGGATCAAGAACTTCATAAAGGAACTTGGGGTGGTTCCTAGCATTGTTGATCCAGTTGTTTTATACTGTGACAATAATGCAGTCATATCTCAGGCAAAGGAACCAAGGTCTCACCACCGATCCAAACATGTACTTCGAAAGTATCACTTACTCAGAGAGATAGTTCAGAGAGGTGATGTGTTGGTCAGCAAAATAGGTACAGAGGAAAATGTTGCAGATCCCCTTACTAAAGCCTTAGCTCAGCAGAAACATGAGAAGCACGTGAGGGCATTGGGACTACGATCTCATAGTGCTTGGCAATAGTGCAAGTGGGAGACTGAAAGTGTGTGCACAATGTGCCAAGACATATTTTATATTATTTATTTTAATGGCAGTATTTATTATTTAATTTTAGCTTTTCTGCTCGCTTAATTTAAATAATGAAGTCCATTGAACATAAATTATTATATCATAAAATGATAATTGAGGATTCTATTATTGGTAAGAATTTTATGATATATATGTTCATAAACGTTATCCTTGGTCAGATAGTAATTATTAATAGTGGACATTGATAATTATGACCAACGTATGTGATGACTAAAGTCTTTCTCGCTAGACTGAGGGATAGTTTTCCAAGTCATCAATACGGGTGCTCTAAGTAAAATGAGTTCACTGAATTGGCCCGTCATTGAGAATACTACGTATATTTAGCGTCATTAATATTCTCAATATGAGCAGTGTGTTAAATCCCTAGACTTGAGACATTTATTTATTTCATACATGAATTGTTTTATTTTAACTCTTATTAAAGTAGTGCTGAAATATGTCTACAATAATTAGAGATTAGATGAAACATGAAGTGTAGAGGAAATAGTGAAACGTAGAGAGGATTCGTCGCTTCTTTATGAAGATTATATCCCGGCCTCTTGGATTGAAATATAAGTAACTTGAAAGTCCATGGCCATGGCATGACAAGTTAGTCATAGAGTCAAGTTAAGATATTTCTAGAACCAAGTAAATATTATTATTGATAATGACGCTTCATGTATCAATAATAATTTGGATATTAAGACGAAGAGATTTAACTACGACTGTTCGTAGTGATTTATGGTTCGCTACCATTTTTCTATCACGTTGGGTGGCTAACAACTGATGCTAGTCGGTTACCTTGGTCTGTGTGAATATACTGCCTTCGTGTTAGAAACCGGGTGTAAGTTTAAGGTTAAAACTTACATAATGAAAATTAAGGGGCTTAGTTTGACAAGAGTCAAAATTACCCTATATATATAAACAACTTATCTAACCCTAAACCTAATCTCTAATCTTCTTTTTCCCTTTTCACAAGAGAGGCTACAAGAGATAGAGAAAGGAGAAGAGGTGAAGGAGGCTAGCACCTTCTTTGCATCAATCGTTTCCAGCGATTTGTGTTAGATAAAATCTATACAATCGAGCACAAATGAGAAAAGAATTACAATGAATTGAAATATAATATACAACATAAAAATAATAAAGAGAAAACCGTAAATTCATTGTCTTGAGTTTGCTTGAATCCGTGTCGTAACCTCCTTGAATCGTCATCTTGAATTTGCTTGAATCCGAGTCGTGTGTGACACACTCTCCTTAAGACTAATTCGCCCCCTCACTACGAGTGCTCGAGGTCTTCAATGAACGTTAGTCTCCCAGGATAAAACGGATGAACCGGAACAACTTTGCACTTAAAGTTTTTCGGCGAATTTCCCTATGCTTGGACAAAATCACCATGGATATTTCTCTAGGAGGCCAAAGGAAGAAGATAACAAATTGCAAGAGGGAGGGTGGAAAGATTGATGAAAAAACATTCTAGTTTCTTGTTGTGGGTAACTCTCATTTAGCTCCACCAAAAGTCTCCAATTAAACTTGATTATTATGGGAGCAATTATACTTGCAATCATGGGGAGTCTCTCCACATTTTGTAACTCTTATTGCAAGTAATGATCCCAATTAATCTTTTTACCGTTACTTCAATATTGGGTTAAATTTAAAACATAATTTATAATTTAAACCCATCAATTTTGAGCTATCATATCCTTCACATCCAATAATAAATTGGACATCTAGATATACCATTTTAATGTTCTCACTAAATGAAACATAAACCCACAATAATCTTTGTCGAACGACAAACGATTCAATTAAGGAAAATACACAATTTCCATCACAAACAACAAATTTTTTCAACAATCCCCCACATGAAGGAAATTGATGACGAGTTTGGTGATAGAGTTCGGCAGACGAAAACTTGCATACGATAGGTGTGGGAAAAAGCCCATTGAACCTTCGCTCGTACAAGCATATTTACTCTACTCGCAAATCAATAGACGCGATTTCCTTGAATCGTTATGCTTTTTGTGTAGCCGATCATATGCTTGACACAAGTAACGTCCTAACATAGTTCAATTCTCATAGCTATGTTCATTCATGGCCCTGAACATACGCACAGTTACGTGAGAGGGTCTAAGAATTGAGCCTCACACAATTCTCCTCGAAGCGGCCCCACTTCTCTCTCACATAGGTGATTTCTTAAAGGTAACCCGTATTACCCTGCTCGAATTTTCGACGCGTAAGAATCATTAAAAACCATAAGCTTATCCTTGTCCTTTCGGGATGTCACTAACAGGAATGGACTTGGGGTTGGTTCCCCCACAGTGACGCTGCAAGTCTTTTAACAGTTAGGTTGTCCCATTGAATCTAGTTCTTGGGATCTCCAGTCATCTAGATTGGGTTTTCCGCTGTGTTTAACTTTTAAGAGGCTTACGTCTCATTCCCCTCATCGAACTTTCAACTAACTCTCTATTTAACCCTTTGGTTAACGGATCCGTTTATCATTTGACTTCACATTGTCAAATTAGTTGAGAGTAGTTATTTAATGGTATTATGTCTTAGACATAAATGTCTAGATTACCATTACACACATTGCTATATGTCATGTCAATCATAAATTGACTTTAGCAATATAACATCTTGCTACCACAAGCTTTATCCATGGGACAAGTGTTAACGCAAATTCATTCTAGTGATTTTATATTGATCCTATCAAATTTATCAAGAATATCCATCTAATGACTTGTTTAACAACGAGTCCATTAGTTTTCCTTGAATTTGAATCAAATGATCAAATTTACTAGAATTTTTCTTAGTTATCAAATCGTATTTTAGATTTAATTAACAAAGTGATGTAGTCACTCTTGTTTATATCCACACAATCAAACCTTTGATGTCCTCTTTGTACTTGTCTCAAGTCATACAAGGCTTTACAAACTAGCACATTTCCTTCTAGGTTCCATTTCATGAACCGTTTCAATACTTTGATCTATTTCATTCAAAGTATCGTTTATTCACTTCCATGAATTTGACATCAATACATGATTTCCTTTGATCTGAAACATAATCCACCATTTATTAACCAATTTCAATTTATTTGGTAATTGGACTTTCTACTTTGCGAAGCACCCCCACATTCACAAGTGTACGTAGGCCTATGTTTCCATATTTCATATGGACATCTCATTGTTTTCTTGGGGAAACCTTTCGAAAAGGTAATTATTTTCCAAAGTATACTCACCCCCACATTTTCAGGGTAGTCCTAAAATTAGCAATAATGCCAATTTTCATTATTAACACCATTTGATCATGGTGTACATTGTGGACACTTTGTTTCATTGCTCATATACAACAAACCCTACGGATTGTTCTATGTAAATTTTCTCTTCTAAATCGACATTTAGAAAGGTTATTTACATCCATTTGATGTATTTCAAATTATTTACATCCATTTGATGTATTTCAAATTTTTGCAATGCAGCAATTGCAAATACAACTCTTTATTTTCATGATGAGAGAATAAGTATAAAAGTAATCAAGGTCTTCATTTTTCTTGTAATCCTCAATTACAAGTCTAGCCTTGTACTCATTGATTGTTCCATCGGTCTTCATTTCCTTTCTGAAAATTCACTTATATGCTAGTGATTTACTACTCGGAGGTAAATCCACTAGTTTCCAAGTGTGATTTTCCAAGATGGAATCAATCTTACTTTTAATGGCCTATTTCCACAAAGATCCTTCCAAAGAGCTTAATGTCTTTTATAACTTTGTGATTCACTTTCTATCATGGAGGTTAGAAAATCCGGGCCATAGAATTTTCTTATCCTACCTCATTTGCTATGTTGAGGTCATGCCTCTTCTTTATCATTCCTTATGATAAGTTTCTTCTTCTTCTATTGAATCATGAATCCGTTTAAATGAGTTTGCCTCATCTTTTAATTTATACGAAAACATATTCTTAAAGAAAAAAGTGCTTCATGATTCCATTATTGAATCTTGAATTCATACACAAGAATTCTATAATCACAACTATTGTAAGCATACCCAACCATATGCAATCAATAGTATTTAGTGTAACATATACACAAACTACATTTAGTTGTGTTTTATCACTACCTCTTTATTAAGTTGATTTTCAACTTTTTTTTAAAGAGATAAAATTCAACATTTTACTTTTTAGCAAGCAATGTTAAAGGTAAAAATTTACATTTTACCATCATCTAGTGAATAATATTCACCCCTCAAGCATCAATATGACTTGATTATAGCTTCAAGCATATATTTGATAAGTCTTGTTTGACCATAAAAAGAGATTCATTCTCATTATTAATCACTTGAATACCCTTTCATTTCATTCATTCCAACATCATGAATTTCATTCTTGATGACATCACAATTGCCACTCAAGACACAAGGTATATGCTTGACTTTTTCAAACAAGTTTGGCTTTTTAAACACGTTTGACTTTTCAAATGATTTTGACAATTCAAACAAGTTTGACCCACTTTGTCTTTGTATTAAACATTTAGGCATGCTTCATCACATTTGCTTTCGCCAAAAGAAATGTTAGACAACTTTTTCTCCAAAGTTCTATTCTCTTTTCCAACACAAAGACGAATAGCACACACCTCAACATTCATTATGTTTGAGGTGATTTTAAAATATTTTCAAGTGGGAAGCAATTTCTCAATTATTGTCATCACTTGAGAATTTCACTCAACACCATCCATTCTACATGATTTTCATGAAATACTATTTCCACTTTTTCCATATGATTTTTTATTTCATTTATGGAGTCCACTATCAAGGAAGCGAATTACTATAATTTTCAATGCACCCGCATTCTCGATTTTAGATTTATAGTTCAACGACTCCCACAAATGTTTTGCCATTTTCTTGATACTATACACATTTTATAATGAATCCGACAATTCATTAAGTATATAGTTCCGATAAAGAAAATTCACATGCTTCAACCGCACTCACGGCTTGAACATCCATCACATTTTCACCCAACTTTGTAGGATCTTCCAAAAGAAACCTCTCTAAGTTCAAGGTGGTCAAGTAGAACATATTTTGTTGCCATCACTTAAAGTCAAGGCCAACAAAATTTTCTAACTTCTCACTATGGTGATCCGATATATTTGAAACAACCACATTCCATTAGAGATTTGTCTCCACACAAAGAGCCTTTAATTTTCAACAATTATCACTTTGTTGTTACAAATATAACTCTCTAACTTAATTAGAGAATTCACTTTAAGAATAAATTTTTAATTCAATAGGAGAATTAACACAATTTATTTCTTATAACCACTCATATTTATAAACCTCTAAATTCCTTAATGGAATTATAATTGAAGGTTAATTATTCCAAAACTTTAAAGGTCTCTCTTGGAGCACCTCTAAATTAGAGAAAAAACACATTCTCATTTACAAAATACACAATTTCTTTTAGAAGTTTTCATTCTAAATATTTTGTGTTATTTGTCATCATCACCAACAATAAGATTTAACAACTTCCTTCAAGAAGTCTTATTGTTTTTATCTTTATGACATTAGTCACATATTCTTCCAATAGGTTTTAACAACTTCTTTCAAGAAGCCCTATGATTTTTGTTCTTGTAACATTTTTCAATGTTCACAACAATGAAATTTAACAACTTCTTTCAAGAAGCTCCATTTTTATTTTTGTGACTTTTATCACTATTGACACTAATAGGATTTAACAACTCCGTTCAAGAAGTCCTATCATCTTTGTCAATAGATTATTGAAAATATGCAACGTTAAAGAAATACATCTTTCAACGTTCATCTTCTCAACTTAGTTCAACGAACTTTTCGTTAACGTTAAAGATTACTTCTTTACCCGTTAATTTTCTCAACTTAGTTTCAACGAACTTTTCATTTATAAAATGCAACGTTAAAGACTAAATCTTTACCCGTTCATTTTCTCAACATAGTTTCAATGAACTATTCATTTCACAATATGATTCTTGTGAACCATAAGAACGTTAAAGATGGCATCTTTAACCGTTCATTTCCTCAATTTAGTTCAAACGAACTTTCAAATTTTTTTTTCTCACTATGATTTCCATGAACCATAAGAGATCTATCATCCATTGTATAAATACTAGAAGTGGCATCACCACAACTATTTTACACAATCGTTTCAACATCCTCGATGTTCATCCGTTAATTCACTATAAGATCAAGTAATTAATTTAGCCTTAAAAACTGTTCTGTTCTGGAATTTTTATCTCCATCTTCACTTAATAACTTTTCGATCCCACCGTCCAGAATATTCTTCTATGAGTCAGGAACATGCCCACCAAATTTGAGCTCGATCCAATGGTCAACGAACCGGGAAATGAAGTTTTTCCACAGATGGTCATAGAAAATCTGTGCTGGAAATTTGCTTCTTTTCCATCAATTTTCCATCTCTTTTTGCCATCTCTTTACATCTTTTCTCTGTCATTGATCCACCGGTTTTTTCAAATCTGTAATTCTTTCTCAAATAGGAGATTTAGTCTTAAGATTGTTAGATAAAATCTATACAATCGAGCACAAATGAGAAAAGAATTACAATGAATTGAAATATAATATACAACATAAAAATAATAAAGAGAAAACCGTAAATTCATTGTCTTGAGTTTGCTTGAATCCGTGTCGTAACCTCCTTGAATCGTCATCTTGAATTTGCTTGAATCCGAGTCGTGTGTGACACACTCTCCTTAAGACTAATTCGCCCCCTCACTACGAGTGCTCGAGGTCTTCAATGGACGTTAGTCTCCCAGGATAAAACGGATGAACCGGAACAACTTTGCACTTAAAGTTTTTCGGCGAATTTCCCTATGCTTGGACAAAATCACCATGGATATTTCTCTAGGAGGCCAAAGGAAGAAGATAACAAATTGCAAGAGGGAGGTGTTGGGTTAGAGGATCAATTGGGCTAGACATCAAGGCAAAGGGCAAGAATTTCGTAGCAGGTTTCTGGGGTCAAGAGCGGCCGCGCTTATGGCGTGCGCGACCGCGCTCTTGTACCGTGGCTGATGCTCGGGGGATTTTTCTTGGTGTGCGACCGCGCTGGATGGGAGGGCGACCACGCTTGAGGCGTCGTCAGAAGGCATTGATGTCTCGGCATAACTGCGCGACCGCGCTCGGGGTGAGAGCGGCCGCGCTCCGCCCGTTTTTTCAGCAGTCTCAGTTTCCTTGTTTGTTTAGGATTTGGACTCTACCCTAGGTCATATATAAACAATGTTCCGCCCCCAATTCAGTTGTAACAAAAATTCTAATTACATAGTGCAAGATCCTGGCTTGGTAGTGCCCCCAGACGTAGCCAATCAATTTGGTGAACTGGGTTAACAATTTCTTGTGTTCTTTTCTGTTTTTTTTTTGATTTCTTATGCTTGGTTTGTGTGCGATTATTATTCTTGTAGGTTTGCTTGGGTGTGGAGGGCCATATTCACAACAACTGGTATCAGAGCTCTAGGTTTTGGATCAAGGGAGTTGTTTCAAGCAATCAAGAATGGGCAACGACAAACAGGCGGTTGAGAAATTCGATGGGTCTGACTACGGATATTGGAGGATGCAGATTGAGGATCTCTTGTACAACAAGGATCTCTACAAGCCTCTGAAGGGTGTCAAACCGGAAGATGAAGATCAGGAGGAATGGAACTCATGGATCGGAAAGCCCTAGGGGTGGTTAGATCTACTTTGTCAAAGTGGATCGCGAAGACTACCAGGAAGGCGACAACCACCAAGGAGCTATTGGATTATCTTACTGAGAGATTTGAAACTCCGTCTGCTGCAAATAAGGTTGATTTGATACGTAAGATGGGTAGTCTCAAGATGCAAGAGGGAGGATCCTTGGCTAAGCACATCGATGAATTTATGGATGTCATAGATTCATTGACAGCGGTGGAGATCAAGTTCGATGACGAGGTTCATGCATGCTTGTTGCTAGCTTCTTTACCAGCAAGTTGGAGCGGAACGGTTACTGCAATCAACGCTTCAGCAGGTAAGAAAAAATTGAAATATGATGATGTTAAAGACTTTCTTTTAGGTGAGGAAAATCGCATGAAGAAGTTGGGGACATCAAGTACTTCGGGAGCGGCTTTAGCTACTACTAGTAGGGGGAAGCCGGGTACTAGCAAACAAGGGAGAACCGAATCTAGGGAGAACGGAGTGAGTGGAAAGGGCAAAGGCGATGAGACCAAGGACAAAACCGAAGGTTGCGAAGGGATCTGCGTTCAAAGGCTACTATTGTAAGGAGTTGGGACACTTTAAGAGGGATTGTCCAAATCGTAAGGGCAATCGTGCGAATGTGGCGATCGAAGGTGATGATGTGCGGTTACAGTGTTAGTAGTGCACTAGAATCATGGGTCTTTGGATTCGGGGCATCATTCCACTCTTGCGGGCATAAGGAAGAGATGGATAATTACACTTCCGGTGATTTCGGGAAGGTCTATCTAGCTGATGGCGAGCCTTTGGAAATCAAGGGGAAGGGGGATGTCAGGATAGGAGCATCGGACGGAAGGTTCTACATCCGAACGGGGTCGAGGCACATTAGGGTTTGAAAAAGAACCTACTTTCGGTTGGGCGGTTGGACGAAGAGGGTTACAAGGTGACTTTCGGGCTGCAGAACCTGGGTTATTACCAAGGAGGATTGTGAGATCGCTCGGGGTAATAAGGAGGGTACTTTGTATTTGGCGAACAACACCAAGGATAGTATTGCGGTGGCGGCAACCAAGGGTGATACTGATTTGTGGCACTTGTCGATTGGGTCACATGAGTGAGGACAGGATGAAGGTACTTTGTTCCAAGGGTCTACTACCGGGTTTGAAGACGGTCAACGTGGGGATCTGCGAAGATTATATGTTTGGCAAACAAGGGAGGAATAATTTCTCGAGGACAGGTAGGGGATTGAGGGAAGCAAAGTTGGAATTGGTTCACACGGACTTGTGGGGGCCATCTCCGGTTACATCTCTGGGTGGTGCATCATATTATATGACTTTCATTGATGATTCTACAAGGAAGGTCTGGGTCTATTTCTTGAAGGGGAAAGATGAAGCTTTCGAGGTGATCAAGAAATGGAAGGCTTTGGTATAGAATCAAACGGGACTTAAGCTTAAGTGCTTGAGATCTGACAATGGTGGGGAGTATGAGCTCGGGGAGTTTAGGGAATATTGTGCTGCGAATGGTATTCGTATGGAGAAGACTCCAAAGAAGACTCCACAACTCAACGGGGTAGCAGAAAGGATGAACAGAACATTGAACGAGCGGGCTAGAAGTATGAGATTGAAGTGTGGACTTAGAAGACGTTACGGGCATATGCGGTTGACACCTGCAGCTTTCTTGATCAATCGGGGACCATCGGTTCCATTGGGAACGGAATTCCCAGAGGAAGCGTGGAGTGGCAAGCGGTAAACTGTCCTTTCTTCACATATTTGGCTGCGTTTCTTATGTTCATATTGATTCTTTGAGAGAACTAAATTAGATGCTAAATACGGTAAGTGTACATTTATTGGGTATGGCGGTGATGACTTCGGGTATAAGTTTTGGGATGACCAAAATCATAGGGTTATTCGTAGTCGAGATGTGGTATTCAATGAACAGGTCTTGTACAAGGATAGAAAGGGGGCATCTGATGATACTAGTTCGGAATCGGAGGTTGTAGAGGTGGATATTCCAAACTCGGGTGGGAGCAGGACAGTTCATGTTGACCATGGTCGGGAGGTCACCGAAGATGAACCACGTACTCCGAGCCGGACATTCATTGCGTAGATCCAGCATCGCGTGGATCACTGACAGGTATACTCCTTCGAATTATTATTTGTTGTTGACGGATAATGGGGAACCGGAATGTTATGCGGAGCGGTTCGTAGTGTGCTTTGTGATAAGTGGAAAGGCTGCGATGGAAGATGAGATGGTCTCATTGAAGGCAAACAAAACTTGGGAGTTGATCGAACTACCTAAGGGGAAGAAGGCACCGCATAACAAATGGGTTTACGAGAATCAAGGAGGAAGCGAGGACCGGTAGCAAGCGTTACAAGGCAAGACTGGTTGTTAAAGGGTTTCAGCAGAAGTACGGTATTGACTACACCGAAGTATTCACTCCTAAGGTTGTGAAGATGACCACTATCGAATGGTTCGGGGATAGTAGTGGCGGATGACTTGCTTTGCTAGAACAGATGGATGTGAAGACGGCCTTTCTTCATGGGGACTTGGAGGAGGAAATCTACATGGTACGACAGAGGGTTTCTTGTCTAAGGGTAGCGAGGAGCTAGTTTGCGAGATTGACTAAGAGCTTGTATGGCCTTAAACAAGCTCCTAGGCAAAGTGAGTACAGAAATTTGATGGATTCATGCACGACATTGATTTTATCGAGATGTGAGGCGGATCATTGTTGCTACTTCAAGAACACGGACAATGGGTATATTATCTTGCCGTTATATGTGGACGACATGTTGATAGCGGGCTCTAGCGATAGAGAGGTAAACAGGTTGAAGACTCAGTTGTCAGAACGGTTCGAGATGAAGGATTTGGGAGAGGCAAAGAAAATCTTGGGCATGCGGATTGATCGGAATAGGGAGTCGGGCAAGTTGGTTCTTTCACAAGCAGAATATGTTGAGAAGGTCTTAGCAAGGTTTTGTATGGAAGAGGCGAAGCCAACAGGGACGCCATTGGGTTTGCATTTCAAGCTATCCGAGAGGGACTCGCCTAGGAACAAGGAAGAGCGTGACAAGATGGAGAGAACTCCATATGCTTCAGCTGTGGGGAGTCTCATGTATGCAATGGTGTGTACAAGGCCGGACATTGCACATGCGGTGGGAGTAGTCAGCCGGTTCATGGGCAATCCAGGAAAGCAACATTGGGAAGCAGTTAAGTGGATCCTACGTTATTTGAAGGGTACTGCTGGTAAGGCTCTATGTTTTTCAAGCAAGGAAGTGGTATTAGCGGGTTATGTTGATGCGGACTTGGCATCAAGTGATCTTGATAAAAGGAGAAGTACTACGGGTTATGTGTTTACATTGGGTGGTACAAAGCAATCTCTCTGGGCTTCTAAGTTACAAAAGATCGTGGCTCGACCGGCAGAAGCGAGAATATGTGGCGTGACGGAAGCAAGTAAAGAGATGGTTTGGCCGCAGAACTTCTTGGGTGAACTTGGGAAGACGCGAAGTGGTAATATTCTCTACGGTGACGGTCGAGCGCAATTCACTTGGCAAAGAATCCGGCATTTCATTCGAGGACGAAGCACATTGAACTGAGGTTTCACTACATCAGGCATCTCTTGGAGGAGAAGACTTTGTGGCTTGAGAAGATATTGGGATCGGAAAATCCGGCTGACATGTTGACAAAGGTTGTGAACCTTGAGAAATTGAAGCTGTGCAAAGCTTCAATTGGGCTTGAAGAATGAGAGAGGAGGATGGCACTACCATGATCGAGGTGAGCACTAGGAGGACACCAAGGGTGAGTTGAAGACGGATACGGGGCTTATATGTGTGGTTGATCTCTAGGTGGGAGATTGTTGGGTTAGAGGATCAATTGGGCTAGACATCAAGGCAAAGGGCAAGAATTTCGTAGCAGGTTTCTGGGGTCAAGAGCGGCCGCGCTTATGGCGTGCGCGACCGCGCTCTTGTACCGTGGCTGATGCTCGGGGGATTTTTCTTGGTGCGCGACCACGCTGGATGGGAGGGCGACCGCGCTTGAGGCGTCGTCAGAAGGCATTGATGTCTCGGCATAACTGCGCGACAGCGCTCGGGGTGAGAGCGGCCGCGCTCCGCCCGTTTTTTCAGCAGTCTCAGTTTCCTTGTTTGTTTAGGATTTGGACTCTACCCTAGGTCATATATAAACAATGTTCCGCCCCCAATTCAGTTGTAACAAAAATTCTAATTACATAGTGCAAGATCCTGGCTTGGTAGTGCCCCCAGACGTAGCCAATCAATTTGGTGAACTGGGTTAACAATTTCTTGTGTTCTTTTCTGTTTTCTTTGATTTCTTGTGCTTGGTTTGTGTGCGATTATTATTCTTGTAGGTTTGCTTGGGTGTGGAGGGCCATATTCACAACAGGAGGGTGGAAAGATTGATGAAAAAACATTCTAGTTTCTTGTTGTGGGTAACTCTCATTTAGCTCCACCAAAAGTCCTCAATTAAACTTGATTATTATGGGAGCAATTATACTTGCAATCATGGGGAGTCTCTCCACATTTTGTAACTCTTATTGCAAGTAATGATCCCAATTAATCTTTTTACCGTTACTTCTGTTGTATTTCCGTACCCGAATTGACGAACGACAAGTAATAATAATAAACACTATTATTATTATTACTACACAATTACTTACAATGGACAAAGTACAAGAGCTTTCTTGCACACACTAATACACTCACCACACTAGATTGTAGCTCACACTAGGAGCCTTACACTCAATTCTTATTCTCTGGACTCTAACTCACGAGTACACAAATTGGGGAATTCAATTCCCTATTTATACTCATCCTAAGGTGCTTAAGGAATCACCCCCAACTCTCCAGAAACTTCCATCCCATTTGAGCTTCTCTCTCAAGTATGGAAGCTTCTCCTTTCTTCTTCATTTGGAGCCTTCTTCTATCTTCTAAAAGAGGGGTTGGTAGAACATTCTAGAAAGCTCTAGAATATTCTAGATAAATCTAGAGTCGGTAGAACATTCTAGAAAGCTCTAGAATATTCTAGATAAATCTAGAGTCGGTAGAATATTCTAGAAAGCTCTAGAATATTCTAGATAAATCTAGAGCCGGTAGAATATTCTAGAAAGCTCTAGAATATTC
This sequence comes from Adenophora triphylla var. japonica, assembly GCA_022495995.1. Taxonomy (NCBI): domain Eukaryota; kingdom Viridiplantae; phylum Streptophyta; class Magnoliopsida; order Asterales; family Campanulaceae; genus Adenophora; species Adenophora triphylla. The sequence continues at coordinate 322,712 of JAFEMH010001508.1, forward strand.
TAGATAAATCTAGAGTCGGTGTTGACTCTCAACACTCCCCCTCAACACTGACTCTTTCATCTTGAACCGTACGAGCGGATTTCTCCCACTTGATCCTTGTTGTTGGCTTTGTTCTTCATCGGCACTCCTTGACCATTTGTCTTTCTCTTCAATCGTCTTTTTCGTGCGCCCGTTCGTGACATTGCTTACTCCTGATCGTTCTCGGAGCAATTGTGATTGCTTCTCGATATCCACATTCAACGGTGATTTCTCTCGAGCTTGTTCATGTGTTGAATCTTGTTGATGTTGCTCCCCCTTTATCTCTAACTTCTTTTCGTCTATGAGCTTTGGAGCATCTAAATTTTTATCGATCATTTCAATTATCCCTTCTTCTGAGCCGACATCGTGCAAGCATGCTAATGCTTTAGCAGTGTTGTTGTCGTCTAGATTATCTTTACATCCAACATTGATCATGGCAGCTAGATCTTCGAACCATCGACCTTCATCAAAGTCGATCTCTTCTTCGCTTTCCACGTTGTCATCAATCCAACATTCTTCGATAGTAACTGAGTAGGCGTGGTCCTCAAACCATTCTTCCTCTTCTGGGTTGTCTTTATGAATCCTTATATCTGCGAAGGATGCTTCCATGTCCCACTCTTCTTCGCTATCATAGGGATCTTGATTGGTAACTGCATTTCCTTTGACAACCTTCTTCCTGAATGGACAATCTTTTAGAAAATGCCCTTTGCGACCACAGTTGTAACATTCATTGGTTCGTCTCCACTCATCAAGTCGAGAATCATCTTTATTCTTCGGTTTCGCTTCACCTGCGTGAGAGCATCCTTTGTACCTCAGACCTTCATACTCGTCTTGGATCTCATCTTTCTTTTTCCATCCCGCAACAACACGTCCTTGTTGCCTTCCGCGACCTCGGTGGCTAAAGAGTGCTTCCTCTGAATCCATTGGTTTTGGCGTTGAAGGCCTAGATGTATGTTTGTCTAGCGTTTCTTGGCTGACCAGCAAACTCTCTAACTCTAAAAGAGATGGTTGTGTGGCCCAACCACAAATCGCCGTAACTAACCCTTTAAACTCGGGGGTCTCAGCCCATGGATGATTATCCTCTTCATTCTTTGCTCGTTAATCTTTGAGTCTAGATCTAACTTCGAGATCTCATGACATAAAGATTTAACTCTATGAAAATATTGACTTACTGTTATATTTTGCTGCGTAGTCGACATTAGCTCATTCTCAAGCATCTGGAGAAGAGCCTCATTGGTCCTCGAAAATAACGTCGCATATGTATCCCATATCTCTTTTGGAGTTTGTGCATCCTCGACATGCTCCAAAAGTTCGTCCTCGACACTAATCTTTAGCGCGTACATAGCCTTCTCGGCTTTAGCTTCCCATTTCCGAAACGCTTGAGCATCCTCCTTTTCTGGTGGCGTGGTCTCGCTACCACCCACGACATTCCATAACTCTTGTCCTTGTAAGTACGACTGCATACACGTTCGCCAATACTTATAATTGCCATTGTTGAGTCTCCTGACTCCACCAAATGCGCTTGCCGGATCTATCATCGTGACTTGGTACTGCCTCCTCGCACGTCACCAAGTAAGCTTGGTCTCCCACCACGAGCTTCACAGTCTCCTACTGTGCACTTGCAACGATCCCGAACAACGCCTCAGCAGCGGTTCCTACGATCCCGGGTCGTACCGCTCTGATACCACTTGTTGTATTTCCGTACCCGAATTGACGAACGACAAGTAATAATAATAAACACTATTATTATTATTACTACACAATTACTTACAATGGACAAAGTACAAGAGCTTTCTTGCACACACTAATACACTCACCACACTAGATTGTAGCTCACACTAGGAGCCTTACACTCAATTCTTATTCTCTGGACTCTAACTCACGAGTACACAAATTGGGAAATTCAATTCCCTATTTATACTCATCCTAAGGTGCTTAAGGAATCACCCCCAACTCTCCAGAAACTTCCATCCCATTTGAGCTTCTCTCTCAAGTATGGAAGCTTCTCCTTTCTTCTTCATCTGGAGCCTTCTTCTATCTTCTAAAAGAGGGGTTGGTAGAACATTCTAGAAAGCTCTAGAATATTCTAGATAAATCTAGAGTCGGTAGAACATTCTAGAAAGCTCTAGAATATTCTAGATAAATCTAGAGTCGGTGTTGACTCTCAACAACTTCAATATTGGGTTAAATTTAAAACATAATTTATAATTTAAACCCATCAATTTTGAGCTATCATATCCTTCACATCCAATAATATATTTGGACATCTAGATATACCATTTTAATGTTCTCACTAAATGGAACATAAACCCACAATAATCTTTGTCGAACGACAAACGATTCAATTAAGGAAAATACACAATTTCCTTCACAAACAACAAATTTTTTCAACAATTTGTACGCGTGGATACGTCTAGAGGGATTGCAAGTGGAATTCTCAAGCGAATCGGCTTACGCGAGTTGGTAATTTCTTGAACTCCGTTCTTGAATTTATCAAATTTTATGCGATAACATACGGATACCGATTTTTCTATAAATTAAATATTTTTGATTTTTCCGTTGCGCTCATACTCTAAACAACAGTTACATTTTAAAGAATTTGTTGACATAATAATAGACATTTTAAAATGTTGGGTGGTGAAAACTGGGAGAAAATGTTCAGTATGGACAATTGAAATCGGCCAAAAGTTCAGTGACAACTTTATTATTTTTTGCCTTGTTTTAATTATGAGACCTGTGCCGTTTTATTGTGTGTTCTGACAAATCAAATGTCATTTACACATTATTTCACTTGTTCTTAAGTTAACTGAGCCAAATAGCTCTATAGCTGAATCAGCTTTACTTTCCTAAAAAGAATGTCCGGGATTCAATCCACATCAATGATGGATTTGTTTATTTATTTATACAAGCAAAGTCTTACAATAAACCCAAAACTTCTAATGCATCAAAACAACATAATATTAATGATACATTGTTAATGCCATAGAACAGATTCATCATCTGACTCAGAAATGACATCGAGCTCACTAAATCCTCTTGTACGTGAGGTCATGCCAGTGTTCATTTCTGTGGTGGTGGCAAAAGGATTTGGTGGCATGGTCGGAATCACATCCCCTTCTAACATCTGAATCACAACTTTCATTGAAGGCACATCCAATCGGGTGCCACCTTATACACCAAAGCCCCACAATAGTCAGTCTCTTGGCTACGTCTGGATCCCCGTCTTCTTCAATTTGGATCCCAATCTCTCCCCCTTGATCCAACCTCGTGTAAATCCACTCCGGAAAATACACTTCACTTGCATTCTCATCTTCCCTCCAATTATTCTGGTTCTTTCCACCAACCATTTCAAGCAACAACATCCCAAAGCTATAAACATCTGATTTAGACGACGCTTTCCCAAAGTTCCTAGAAAATACTTCAGGTGCAACGTAGCCTATCGTGCCCTTTCCTGCAGTCATAGTAACAACACTTTTTTCCTTGGAACACAATTTTTGCCAACCCAAAATCAGCAATCTTTGGGTTGAAATTTTGGTCCAGTAATATGTTATTAGGCTTAATGTCAAAATGAAGGATTCTTTGGGCACACCCTTGGTGAAGGTACTCAATACCTTTGGCTATCCCCACAGCAATATCCTTCATCTTGTTCCACCCAAGGAAACGGTTATTATGGTGATTTTTTTCCGAAAGAACATACTTTTCTAGGGAACCGTCGGGTAGAAACTCGTAAACGAGAGCTCGATGAGAACCATCTGCACAGTAACCAACTAAGCGGACCACATTGACATGATGGATTAGGCCTATTGTACGGACTTCATTGATGAAGTCGTCCCCATTTCCTTTAGGATCACCGTTGAGGACCTTCACTGCCACAATGACATCATCTGAGACTGAGAGCTTTCCTTTGAAAACTGTTCCGAAGCCTCCTTGGCCTAATCTTTCTTGAAACTGAGTCATAATTTTCTTGATGTCTGAATAAGAGTATCTTGTTGGCTTGAGAGTTCTGTAGTCCTCTAGAAACTTCTCAAACTTTACTTGTTCCTCTTTCTTCATTTTATTTGAGATCATGACACCATAGACAGACACAATAAGGAGCACATACAGAAACATACCTCCAATTATGCCTGCATAGATGTTATAGCATTCCAAGTTAGAAAGTGCGAGTTCCTTGTATAAAGAAAAACAGGGCAGTTAAGCAACTTCACCTGTGAGAACTATTTTATCTGATTCACGGTTTGGTTCAGGGGACGATATACCTGTAGATAAGTAGGAAGGACTCTTAGCTAGTGCAGGTTTATACATAACTGAACGGTATAAACCGAAGATACGAACTTGGACTAGTCTGGGCAAGGCCCAAGTGGATTGGGCCCTAAACATAATCCTAAGTATGATGTACAAGGAGGGGAATGGGCTTCTCTACTTTCCTCGAGCCAAGCTTCCTCGTCATTCCCCTAGGTCGACCTAGACTTAGTAGGCGAAACGACTAAGTCTTAACGACGAGGAAGACCTCCCTTAACGACGAGGAGACCTCCCTCCAAGTACGACGAGGAAGACCTCCCTTAACGACGAGGAGACCTCCCTCCAAGTACGACGAGGAAGACCTCCCTTAACGACGAGGAAGACCTCCCTCCAAGTACGACGAGGAAGACCTCCCTTAACGACGAGGAGACCTCCCTCCAAGTACGACGAGGAAGACCTCCCTTAACGACGAGGAGACCTCCCTCCAAGTACGACGAGGAAGACCTCCCTTAACGACGAGGAAGACCTCCCTTAACGACGAGGAGACCTCCATCCAAGTACGACGAGGAAGACCTCCCTTAACGACGAGGAGACCTACCTCCAAGTACGACGAGGAAGACCTCCCTTAACGACGAGGAAGACCTCCCTTAACGACGAGGAAGACCTCGCACCTCGGCATATCTTCAAGTGACGAGGAGAGAAAAGTTCTTACCTCGGCATATCCTCAAGTGACGAGGAAACAAAATCATTCACCCCGGCATATCTCCGTGTCGGCCAATCATCAAATGACGAGGAAGAAGAATCATCTACCTCGGCCTATTTCCTAGGGCTGAGGTAAAACATTTATGTTCCTCGGCGTTCCGGCTAGCAGTATATACAGTCCTTATCAAACAAGGATTCTACAATCATTATCCAATCAGGATTATGATCACCAACATCAATTCAAGTCAAACAATGACTCCTTAACAGATATAATTCTCTTAGGATTATATCTTATCTCTTTACAAGTTCACTCCAACATGAATTCTATCAATCCATTCCTATAAATACAAGCCCCATGGCTCATTATTTGGTACGTTACTTTTTACATTGGGAAAACTCTGTCCATTTGTTTTCTCATATACAAACCGTGAACTTACTCTCACGCCGGAGGGCCTTTAGCCGGATCCGCCCCGGCTTAGTTTACGTGTTTTCTCTTATTTTCAGGCCTTGCAATCACCGGAGCAATCATCGCTTGGATTTGGGCTGATTTGACGATTTTGGCATCATCAATTGGTTCCATTGCCGGGAAGTCGATTCAAACACCCATTGTTTTGGCCTGGAAATCACCGTTCACGTCTGAAACACTATTCACCGTCGGAGTTACTGTTCACAGAATTACTGTTCATCGGAGTACTGTTCACCGAATACTGTTCACCGAGTACTGTTCACAGAATTACTGTTCACCGGAATTACTGTTCACCGGAGTTACTGTTCACCGGAGTTACTGTTCACCGGAATTACTGTTCACCGACGGAAATTTTCTAGTTTTGAACGAAATTTCTGGTCCGTTTTAGATCTGTTTTTGACTCGGCCGGAATCTGCAAATTTCAGCCGTGAATTTGCCCAGATTTGGTTGAAATCGTTTGGCGTGGAATTTTGTCCCAATTTTGTCCGAAAAATTTGGCGTTGTCAAAGTTGCAAAACTGCAGTTTCTTAGTTTGCATCAAATTCTGCTTTGAATTTGGTTGGAAATCGTGATTTTTGGGAAATTTGCTTAATTGTTAATTTGTTGTTGATTTGCAATGGACGGACAATCTGCAAGTGTAACTGCTGAGAACCAAACCCAAGTAAATGGGGTGAACACAGGAGCCGAGGAGCTGCCTCCTCCTCCTCCTCTACCTCAGCCAGATGCCCTTCCTCCCCTCGCCATGACTCTTCGTTCCAAGGGTCAGGCGAATGCCGAGGGAGAGGGTACTGAGCTTCCTCATCCCACTCGTGCTCGCGGGAAGCAAGTAGGAAGGAAGAAGACAAAGAATGCCGACGCCGGTCAAGCGGGGAGGAAGTCAACCCGTTGACCGACGCTCTTTGTTACATAAACAAATGGAGACTTTGCAAAGGATGTATGAAACACAGGCTGCTCTTTTGCAATTGGATCCAGATCATTCCATGGCTGAGTTTATTAGGCCATCTATGGGCAATCCTCTTGGAAGGGAAGAGGGAGAGCAGCGAGCTCCTCCCCTAAAGACAGCTGAACTACCAAGGCAAGCCCCCCGGGATTCTCCTCGTCCTCGGCATGATAGTAAGAAGAAGGATCAAGTGGTTGACCTAAGAAGCCACTTAACTCCTAGGGAAGAAGAAGTAAACTCCAAGGACCTAAGGACGAGACTCAGTCTGAATAGGCGAATGTCACCACCTCGTTTAGTCATAGCACCTCGGCGTCCTGATTCTCCTCGTCCTCGCCGATCTCGCCATGATTCTCCTCGTCCTCGGCATCGTCATGATTCTCCCCGTCCCGGTGCTCGTGAATTTGCTAGGCCAAGGACCCCACAACCATATAGGATGGTACTTGGTGGCGAGACACGGAACAGGCGTGATAAGGTCCCCTCCAAACGGGACAGCCACCGACATGACGCGGAACACAGTAGGGTGAATGATCGCCCCAAGGATAAATCAATCAGAAGCTCCCAACGAAGCACCCGCTCAAGCAGCGACAAGGGAGTGGAGACCAATCAATGGGAGATGTTGAAGCAAAGATTAGATGACATGGAGATGGGAAAGAAGTCCAATGACGATGACTACGGCGGGCAACTCGTCCGTTCTCCTTGAGGATAAGCTGCGGCACCACCCAATCCTCACTTCAAGCTCCCGAACCGAAAAGTACAACGGTACCACCGATGCAAAAGACCACGTGCAAGGTTTTGAACAAACCATGAACCTCCTCGCAGCTTCGATGACATGCTCTGCAAAGCTTTCGCGAGCACCTTCTCAGGAACTGACCTTGACCTGGTTCCGTGAGCTTAAAAGAGGTTGCATCGATTCTTTGGAGGGGCATGAGGAGAATATTCTTGGACCACTTTGCCACTTCTTTGGTAAGAGGAAGATGAGACCGGCCGATTTGGCCAACATCGAGCAAGGAAAGGGAGAGACTACCCTCGGCTACTACAACCGATTCCGGAAAATGGCGGACCCGAGTTGAAGAGAGCCTCACCGACGGGGAGGTCATTGTTTGTTTCAACTACGGCTTAAAATCTGGTCCCCTCGTTTATGAACTCTCGGCCAGGAACCTAAATCCAAGTCCGAATTATATAAGGTGGCTTATGCCATTTCCATGGTGAAAGATAAAACAAAAGAAAAGGGAGCCGACAAGACCGAAATCAAGAGAAAGCAAACCACACATCCTCCAACGGAAATGGTTATAAAGGCAAAAACGGGACGCGAGGAACCGAGATCTTCACTCCTCTTACCAAACCAATTTACGAAATCATGCAATTGGTGAATCTTCCAAACCCCGTCCAATCGGTGACCACACAAAGCATCCGCGTGACCCGTCCAAGCACCGTGATTTCCACAAAGACTATGGTCACAACACCGAGAACCTGTTTTGCCCTCAAAAGACGATTCGAATTGGGTTGATGAAGGCAAACTAGATCGTTATATCTTGAAGAAGGATGGCAAGCGAAAAAGACAGGAAGCCAGCGAAGACAACGATACAGATGGAGACGACAGGCCTCCTAGGGCCAAGTTCCACTAATTTCTCCTATACACAATTCTGTCCGTCCTAGATATAGCCCCTAGTCTCGTCATACGGCCAGAACTCGGGGGCCGGCCATGACTAGAGATAAGGAGAGGCTGCGGGACATAGATGAACTAGTGGAAGTGAGACAGACGATCAAGGAAATTTAAATTCAAATTTTAGCAAGGATAGAGTACTTTCATTAAGTCCAGTTTATTCCATTTTTATGTAATAGATTAGTCAGTTTTACTTTTCTAGCAAGGTAGGGTTGCAGTCTGATGAATCTTTTCAATTTATGAAATTTACTTCTTCAACATGCAAGTCAACTACCAAGCACGTTTTCTCCTCGTCAAGGATGGGAGAGGCCAAAAACATCTACGACCTATGTGCGAGTCATCTTCCTCGTCATAGAGAGATGACAAAGAAGTAAGCCCAACGCCTCTAACGGCTAACGCGGCAAAAACATCTACGACCTATGTGCGAGTCATCTTCCTCGTCATAGAGAGATGACAAAGAAGTAAGCCCAACGCCTCTAACGGCTAACGCGGCAAAAACATCTACGACCTATGTGCGAGTCATCTTCCTCGTCATAGAGAGGTGACAAAGAAGTAAGCCCAACTCCTAAACGGCTAACGCGGCAAAAACACTTACGACCTATGTACGAGTCATCTTCCTCGTCATAGAAAGGTGACAAAGAAGTAAGCCCAACGCCTCTAACGGCTAACGCAGCAAAACCATCTACGATCTATGTGCGAGTCATCTTCCTCGTCATAGAGAGATGACAAAGAAGTAAGCCCAATGCCTCTAACGGCTAACGCGGCAAAAACATCTACGACCTATGTGCGAGTCATCTTCCTCGTCATAGAGAGGTGACAAAGAAGTAAGCCCAACGCCTAAACGGCTAACGCGGCAAAAACACTTACGACCTATGTACGAGTCATCTTCCTCGTCATAGAAAGGTGACAAAGAAGTAAGCCCAGCGCCTCTAAGTAACGCGGCAAAACCATCTACGATCTATGTGCGAGTCATCTTCCTCGTCATAGAGAGATGACAAAGAAGTAAGCCCAACGCCTAAACGGCTAACGCGGCAAAAACACTTACGACCTATGTACGAGTCATCTTCCTCGTCATAGAAAGGTGACAAAGAAGTAAGCCCAACGCCTCTAACGGCTAACGCGGCAAAACCATCTAGGACCTATGTACGAGTCATCTTTCCTCGTCACAGAGAGATGAAAAAGAAGAGAGCCCAACGTCTGGACAAGGAGATCCCTCGACTCTAAATGACTAAAGCGGCACATCGGTCAAGACCAAGGAATCCTCCTCGGCCTAATGACTTGAAACAGGCGAATCTGACAAAACATCTAAAAATGAGCTAGCCTCCACCTTCTACAATATCAAAGGTACGAGATGATCTTCCTCGACTTTCCCAAGTTTGTACTGGCATTCAAGCAAAGCAGTTTATACTAAAGCAATAATTGAAGACAAGGAAGTCCTCCGTGCCAGGATCTGGGATGATGACTTACTGGGTTTGAGCTTGCTCCTCGGCATTAATCTCCTCGGCCTGCACCACGGCATCCGCCTCATCGTCTTCCTTCGTGCCAGGATCTGGGTTGATGACTTGTTGAGTTTGAGCTTGCTCCTCGGCATTAGTCTCCTCGGCCTGTACCACGGCATCCACCTCATCGTCTTCCTCCGTGCTAGGTACCTCATCCTCAATCAACTCAATAATGGCATTGATATTTTGATGATCAACGGAAGGAGGGATCCAAGCAGGATGACCATCTTTTAAATATACCCTGGTGGGTATCCAAGACGTCAAACATCGTGCTCCGCAATCCATCATTGCATTATCAGCCAGCGGACAATTGAAGCGACACCTGCCACGTGACGCCTGTTCGTATTCTCGTAAACTGAGGTAGAGCTCACTTCCTCCTCGGCATAGCCTTATGTCGAGCTAGGAAGTCGGGGGCCACTGAACGGTATAAACCGAAGATACGAACTTGGACTAGTCTGGGCAAGGCCCAAGTGGATTGGGCCCTAAACATAATCCTAAGTATGATGTACAAGGAGGGGAATGGGCTTCTCTACCTTCCTCGAGCCAAGCTTCCTCGTCATTCCCCTAGGTCGACCTAGACTTAGTAGGCGAAACGACTAAGTCTTAACGACGAGGAAGACCTCCCTTAACGACGAGGAGACCTCCCTCCAAGTACGACGAGGAAGACCTCCCTTAACGACGAGGAGACCTCCCTCCAAGTACGACGAGGAAGACCTCCCTTAACGACGAGGAAGACCTCCCTCCAAGTACGACGAGGAAGACCTCCCTTAACGACGAGGAGACCTCCCTCCAAGTACGACGAGGAAGACCTCCCTTAACGACGAGGAGACCTCCCTCCAAGTACGACGAGGAAGACCTCCCTTAACGACGAGGAAGACCTCCCTTAACGACGAGGAGACCTCCCTCCAAGTACGACGAGGAAGACCTCCCTTAACGACGAGGAGACCTACCTCCAAGTACGACGAGGAAGACCTCCCTTAACGACGAGGAAGACCTCCCTTAACGACGAGGAAGACCTCGCACCTCGGCATATCTTCAAGTGACGAGGAGAGAAAAGTTCTTACCTCGGCATATCCTCAAGTGACTAGGAAACAAAATCATTCACCCCGGCATATCTCCGTGTCGGCCAATCATCAAATGACGAGGAAGAAGAATCATCTACCTCGGCCTATTTCCTAGGGCTGAGGTAAAACATTTATGTTCCTCGGCGTTCCGGCTAGCAGTATACACAGTCCTTATCAAACAAGGATTCTACAATCATTATCCAATCAGGATTATGATCACCAACATCAATTCAAGTCAAACAATGACTCCTTAATAGATATAATTCTCTTAGGATTATATCTTATCTCTTTACAAGTTCACTCCAACATGAATTCTATCAATCCATTCCTATAAATACAAGCCCCATGGCTCATTATTTGGTACGTTACTTTTTACATTGGGAAAACTCTGTCCATTTGTTTTCTCATATACAAACCGTGAACTTACTCTCACGCCGGAGGGCCTTTAGCCGGATCCGCCCCGGCTTAGTTTACGTGTTTTCTCTTATTTTCAGGCCTTGCAATCACCGGAGCAATCATCGCTTGGATTTGGGCTGATTTGACGATTTTGGCATCATCAATAACATTGAAACGCACGACTCACACATTGAGTACGATCATCGCCCTCACAGGGTCAAGTGGTTTACAAATAAATGAAATGGTTTAAAATCTATCTACAAGAAATACTTGGGGAAAACTATATTTGGACAAGGGTGTATCTAACCATCTAGTCGTGAAATAATGCATTACTAGAGTGGAAAGGGGATTAATGTAAAAGATTAACCATTGATCAAGACTGATTCTTTATCATGCTTCTAAAATCCTAATGGTTTTGGTATGCACTTTCCAAATCGGAAATAATATAGGACAAATTTGAAAAGTTTCCTGATGGTCTGTCAGATTCTAGTAGTTTGCTGTGGACACATTTTGAACCAATAATAGAAAAAAAAATGACGAAGAAGGTGGAGAAGAGGAACGATATACCTGTTGAAACAGGTGGGGACGGAGGATCTGGGATGTCAAAACATTCAGTAATGTCATCTTGGTTAGCAGTAGCAGCTGTGGTGTTGTGATTATTGTAGAATCTGCAGTACATTCCTTGGGCTTCACAATTTGAACAATTTGGTTTAGACCATGTGAGTTGGAAAATATAGCGTAATTTTGATGGGTAAATTTCAAATGAAGTGGTGTATAGCTTGTCTTCATAGGAAATGAAAGGCTCGTAGAGTTGAGAAGGACGGGCAAAGATTTTGGAAGCTGAGCAAAAGGGTAGGGGATAGTAGAATTCAGCATATTCAAATGCATACGATCCGGAACAACTGAATAAGGTGAATTGGTTGGTGTTTGGAAGTAATTTGAAAGGAGTGGAGGAGGATGAGTTGGGGTTAGTATATTCCAGGTCATTCATTGTGCTTACAATCATCAACTGAGATTCGTAGTTGATGTGGTGTATCAGTGCCTAAAGATTGAGAGTTGTGTCGTCAAGTCAATTTGGATATCCATGAAGGGGAGGGGTATGGTGTCGTTGCAAGAAATATCAAATGCAGAAGAAGGGTGGCCACAATGATCTGGCTGATGATTCTTTAACCGGAATGGAAACTTGATTGGCTGAAGGTGTTGTTCATACTGGTAATTCTTGCAGAACACCTTCCGGCATTCCTCCCATTCAGCTCCCACTGCCCCTACAAACACTAGTATCAACAAGAGAAATTTGGCCATTTCTCAAAATCTATTATCATTATCACTCTCTTTATGTGGCGGCGGTGTTATATTTGGAAATCCATAATATTCAAGATAATAAATGTTATTGAACTTGGACTAAAATTGTAACAACCCTAAAATTACATACTATTTATTTATTAAATACTCCCTCCGTCCCATTACAAACCACAAATATTCCTTTTTGGGCGTTCCATTACAAATCACAAATTCACTATTTCCTCCACTCATTCTCTCTCCTATCATTATTTTAATACTCACAACACCATTATAATTTACTATTTCCTCCACTCATTCTCTCTCCTATTTTACTTTTACACTCACAACATTTATATCATTATTTTTTTTCTTAATCTACGCGTGAACAGTAATTTTCCTTTTACTAATGGGACGGAGGGAGTATTATTTACTTTAATTAATTATGTTAGTTAATTAAATAAGTATTTGTGTGTATTTCTTTTCCTAAATGGACTAGGAATATGTGGGTTTAAGTTATTCAAACTTAGGTTACCTAAATTGGGTTTTCCTTTTTGGACTTGGACTTGGACTTGGATTATTTTGGGTTTAGATTTAGGAACCCATAATATCATTATATTGCATTAATCTAAGGGGGCCTCTTCATGTTCTAAAATGATGGAAGACAATAAGTGGGGGCCTTTCTATTGTTCTAAACGGCCAAGGGATTTTAGTGAGGAGAGGCTTTCAGGTTTTTTTAACGCAAAGTATAAAAAGGGAGAGAGAGCCGCTTAGAAGGAGAAAGCGAGAGAGAGAGCACGGCTGGGAGAGGAAACAGAGGAAGAAGGAAGAAGAAGAAGAAGGAGGGAAGAACCTCCATTGTCGCGTGTCCAAAACTCAAGAACAAAGGTAAACAATTCTTCTTCTTGGTTTGATCATTAAGGAAGAAAACCCTAGAAATCTAAAATAAGATAAAGATGGAGAAATCAAGTTATTATGCAATAAAACCATGAAAGCCTTTATTGTTTTGATTGGGATGATGGAATCCTAGAAAACCCTAAAGAACTTGGTTAAGTTTGATTAGGGTTTAGCATGTGGGATTGAAGGGTGTTGGACCTAAAGGATGCATGCTAAGGTTGTGAATGGAATTAGGGTGGTGTGTGTGAATGACGTGTGGGTATGTGTGTTGTGTATGGGCTGAGTAAGTGTGTCTGTTGTGTTCGTGTGTGTGTAGTGTGTGTATCGTGTGTGTGTATGGGTGTGTGGTCAGCCGTGTGTGTGGGTGTGTGTGTGTGTGTGTGAATGTATTAAGATTTAGTGTGTGTTTGTGAGTGCTGGAAAAGGTGAGAATGGTGTGTGTAAAGTGAAATAGAGGGAGTATTAGTAGGAATTGAGTACGAAAACCCTAGGGGTAGATTTGTAAACCCAATGGGGGATAATTAGCCTTAGAGAGAGTTAAAGTAGATTAACTCGTAGGTTAATGGGATGAATAAAAAGGAGTTATGGGTACTTAGTAAATAGAGATTACTTGTACCTAAGTATGATTTTGCATGATTGTAGGTCATGCAAGGACTAGTGTGGCAAGAAGTGCAAATAACCCGAGGTAAGGGATTACGTTCCTTAGAGTATTTGAATTTCAATCCTTGAACTAGGATTCTATCGAGTCTTTTATGAAAGTATAAGCTACCTAGTGGCCGGTAGTTATTTTGAAACTATTCATTCGATTGAACGTCTTTTGGAATATCTTACCCTTGATATGTGTTGTTCAAGGTGTATCTAATGGTTGAATTTGATTATTGTGTTCTTGTACCATATGAACACTTGAATGTTTATTGCTATGTCTAAAGTAACTAGATGTAGTTTAATGAGTCTAAGTGGGACGAACTTTTAAATGAACTTGGTCTAATCTTAATAGTAAAGATTTGACTTTCGTCTTCACTGCCTGAAAAGTAGTAATGTTAAATGTGATATGTTCTTGTACCTAGGAACATGATATATATAGAATTGCTATATCTATTTGAACTCGATGTAGCTAGCTTTGTTCGATTGAAAAAGGACTTAGCAAGAATGATCCGATTGAAAAGGACTTTATGAGAATTTGACTAATACCTGAAATTAAAGGATTAGGACGCTTATACACTACTTGATGAAGTAGTTGACTATCATGATATGTCGGGATAAGGGAGCGCCCTGAAAAGACATGGAGTTTCTTATTCAAGGATCACCCTGAAAAGGTGTATCAAAGTCACCCTGAAAAGGTGTATCGTTACTTTGGAATTGACGGACTTATGTGAATACAGTTTCCATCATATATATTTTGTGATAGTGCCACAACTTGTTATTTGAAAAGTATCTTTCATTATTGTACTCGTACCTGTACTTTAATTGATATATTGAATAATTCGATTGGGTTCGTTCTTTCGGTCATCTTTCCTTAGTACCTGAAGAGATTCCGTATGAACTTACTGAGTATTGTTCGCTCACCCCTTTTCTCATTTTTCCCTCCCAGGTAAGCAGTAGGAGGAGTTGATCGGTCGTATGGATGGCGGCTTGATTTAGATTTAGGGTGCTTTACCAAACATTGTGTGCTTATCGAGCTAGTGGGTTGTACTAGCCATTAAGATTGAAAGACAGTTATTTCCGCATTTGAATCATGGTTAGATGTACTAGCCGTTAAGATTGAAAGACAGTTATTTTCCGCATTTGAATTATGGTTAGATGTACTAGCCGTTAAGGTACCCTGATTTGGGAATTTTATTTATGAATTGAATTATGTTTATTGATGAAAAGTTGGGGTCGTTACAGTTGGTATCAGAGCCATGGCTTTAGGTCTTATGGGAAGAATACCTTTAGCTTTAGGAAACCTTAGTTCTAAGAATTTACTTGAATGAAGGCAACCCGGAACTTAGTTTTAAGTCATGCCTTGCTCTAGGATTATTATGTGAGTGAGGTAGGCTAAGTAGAAAAGTTAAAGGAATAACTTACTCGTTACTTTGGAAGATTAAAGCATATTTACTTTAAGTATATGAATATTATGTATTGAAGATATACTAATGATGATCTGTCTTGATTATAGGAGATGATCAGGAGATATTCTTTGAGTTTTGGCTGGTACTATGATCTAGAAGAGTCAAAGGTACCTATAGAGGAGGACGAGGCAGTTATCGAGGTAATAGACGATGATGTTCCTAAGGTGGAGATACTTGAGGTACAAGCTGAAGAGATTGGGAGTAGTGAAGCTACTCCAATTGTAATTGAAGATGATGATCAAGAGTTAGAGCCAGTAAGAAGGTCTAGAGAAAGACCAAAGGGATCCAAGAACAAAGTGAAAAAGTCAAGTGGAGGACTTAGGGGAAGACCTAGGAAGAATGCAGCTCCGTGAATAAAGTTGGGAATCTCTTTGGTTGCTTCTAGGAGAATGAGTGATAATTTAGTTCAGTTATTGGCATTATAAGGATGTTATTGTTTAAAATCGAAGTCTTCTTTTATGAAATAAAGTTAGTTTATATTTTGTGGCATGGTATTTTGAATTGAAATTTATTCTCTAGTGTTAAATTGATATGTTAACTAGAACAGAGAAAGATTTGTCAATTGAAACGACAAATGAGAATATAAATCAGCTTATTGAAACGGCCAAGTGTGAATATGAGTTGGTCTATTGAAACAACTTAAATGAAAAGTGATCATAGTTTATTGAAATGGCTTATGAGTATGAATTGGGGTCTATTGAAACGACCAATGGGTTAATGAAATGACCTCTGAATGTGATCTATTGAAATGATCTATGTATGGGAGATCGGTCTACTGAACGATCGATGGTCTAATGAATGGACCAGTTATATGATGGAAGTCTATTGAGACGACCTATTTTAGATAAATGCTATAGAAGTAGCGACAGTATGAGCACTAATAGTGTTAAGCGTGAGTAGTAATGAGTCTTTTCGTAATATGGATGAATATTATGTTATCGTCCTCAGATGTCGAGGAACAACCAAAGCAACGCCAGTGCTAACGATGGATGAAACAACCAGGAGCAGCCAAATCAAGACCTAGCGAACCTCCTACAAACGTTGAACCAGACAGTAGTAAGTCTCTGTCAGATAATAGCAACCTTGGCTCAGCTGCAGCCGCAAGTGCAACCAGTGCGGGACAGAGCAAGGATAGGGGAGGAAGAGACAAGTTGATTGGAAACTTGTCTCCTACAAACACTAGTATCAGCTTTAACCGGAATGGAAACTTGATTGGCTGATGATTCTTTAACCTGAATGGAAACCTGATTGACTGAAGGTCTGGCTCATACAGGAAATTCTTGCAGAACACCTCCCGGCATTCCTCCCATTCAGCTCCCACTGCTCCTACAAACACTAGTATCAACAAGAGAAATTTTGCCATTTTCTCAAAATCTATTATCACTTTCACACTCTTTATGTGGCGGCGGTGTTATATTTGGAAATCCATAATATTCAAGATAATAAATGTTATTGAACTTGGACTAAAATTGTTGCATTTTCGTAGAAATGAGATAATGTTTTTGTGACGGAGGGAGTGTCTGATAGGCTGAATAGGAAGTCATTTTTCTTGGTCAGTCCACCAAAGAGACTTCTTCACCATTGTATAGATAAGTCATCTGAGGACTAAAAATAGTTCTGGTGGGTCACTTTTTTCAAGACTAACTTATTTTGTCACAAATCAAATGCCATTTTGACTAATTTGGCCGTTACAAGACAAACCTCCGAGGCATGGGGACTGTTCCCACTGATCCTTTTTAGCTCTGATAGAGAAGAAGAAACAGGGCTTTGACTCGACTTTACCAAAAGCTTGTGTTTTGAAGGCAATTTTGCTAAGGAAATTTACAAAGCGGAGGAGGATTATAGGGGAGCATTATGGGGATGTGTATTGAAGGTGGCTCCACCATGTACTTGGTGGTAGTACTAATGGCCTTGTTATTTCAGGTGACCTGCAGCCAACAAACAGAAACGTGCACTACCTCCTGTGGCAATATCAGGAATATAAGATTTCCTTTCCGACTGAGAGGCGATCCGCCCAACTGTGGCCACCCCCATTACGAACTCGTATGCAACAACAGTCGGGCGTTATTATACACACGTTATCTGGATTCAAAATCTTACCACTATGTGGAGGCAATTAATTATGATAACAACACAATTCGGGTTGTCGATTCACGCTTACTAGTCCCAGATAAGCATGACGACCGCCACTACTGTTCTTCTCGACAACTATCTCTATTCTCCAACGTGCTCGCAGATCCATCTATATTAAATCTACCTATATCTTACTTCAGCAACCCCCCATCTTACTATAGCATCCCAGTAATACATATCAAATGCAGAGATCCAATGATTTCTACTCGATACGTGGACATGAGATGTCATTGTGAAATGGAGAATACTAGTAGTGCTACTTCCAAATATAATTACTCTTACCTTGTGGTGGGAGAATCAGAATTGCTAATTGAGTCATCGTGCAAAATTAACAAGGTGGTTAGTTGGTTATCATCTCGTTCACCTACAACAATTAACCGGAACCTGCGTACTGACTCGTCTTGTTCGGAGATCTGGAATTCGATGCTCTATGGCATTGAGCTGTATTTGAACCTGCGTACTGACTCATGCAGCCATATATATCCACGCCTAACATTTCGATGTATGTATATGATTTTGTTGGTTGAAAATTTTCTACAATTTGTATGACTCTTACTCCTCATCTATTTTGCTTACAATGGCATTGCTTCGTTTATTGTAGGTGCAAGAGACATGTGGATGTGTGAGGACTTCTTCTTACATTTTCTTTCTCCAGATTTTACGTATAATGCTTTAAACTAAATTATCAGAAACTGTTTTAACATTTTCGCCTGATTGATATTATCTTTGTCAGGGATCGATGAAATACTTAAGCCAATTGGTAAGATAAAATGTTGAAACTTCCCCTGAATACTGAATTTATTAACTTGCCATACATATATATACAATATATACACACACACACACACACACACACACATATATATACACACACACCATGGGAATTTGATATTGTCTTTGATCTGACTCCACTGGCTTCAAGTTCCACTAATATTGGAGTATTAAAGAGATGAAGTAACAGACGTTAGGTGATCTAATTGCTTTTTCGAATATTGACAACAGGAGAAGTGCTAGATATTATCAAATTCTTATTCAAAAAATCACAATTTGATGTTGGGTAGTATATCTTTTTTTTTTTTTTTCATGATGTCCCACGCCATGAGGCGAGGAGAGGGATCGAACCCTGACGCTCACCGAGGGTGAGGCCTGGTTTTATCACTGGGCCACTGCTTTGGGGACATGTTAGGTAGTATATCTTTGAATTCAGTTTGTATATAATCCCTAGCTAATTGATCAGACCAATATTCTGAATTCAGGAGAAGCACTTGCAGCAAGATTTGTACTTGGAGTTATTTTCCTGTCAGCGTTGGTGATTAATGGGATGATCAGGAGACGCCATTTATCAATAAATGACAACATCGAAGAGTTCTTACAAAGCCAACACAACCTCATGCCCATTAGGTATTCGTACTCGGATATCGAGACGATGACAAATGGCTTCAAACAGAAATTGGGGGAAGGAGGCTATGGCAGCGTATTCAAAGGAAAGCTTCGAAGTGGCATTCTCGTTGCCGTCAAGATAATGGGCAAGTCCAAAGCTACTGGTCAAGAATTTATCAGCGAAGTTTCAATTATAGGAAGGATACACCATGTAAATGTGGTTCGTCTGATTGGCTTTTGCTTCGAGGGCTCAAAACGTGCTCTAATCTATGAGTTCATGCCCAATGGATCCCTTGAGAAGTTTATTTTCCCTCAAGCAGAAGAAAAAGAAAATGTAGACAAACAAGGGGCTGTCTCTTGGAGTTATGAAATTATGCACGAAAATGTTGTTTGCCTGTCTGGCTTTTGCTTTGAGGGCTTAAAACGAGCTCTACATCCTCTAATATATGAGTTCATGATGCCTAATGGATCTCTAGAGATGTCCGTTTTTCCTCTGGCAGAAGAAAAAGAAAGGGAAAATGAAGAGGAACAAGGGGCTGTCTCTTTGAGTTATGAAACTATGTACGACATCTCAATTAAGGTGGCACGGGGAATTGAATATCTGCATAGTGGTTGTGACATGCAGATATTACATTTTGACATTAAGCCCCACAACATACTTCTTGATGAAGCTTTTAGTCCGAAAATTTCAGATTTTGGCCTAGCAAAGTTATATGCAACGGATGATAGCATTGTAACAATGACTGCAGCTAGAGGAACAATGGGTTACATGGCTCCAGAGTTATTCTACAAAAACATTGGAGGTGTCTCTTACAAAGCCGATGTTTACAGCTTTGGTATGTTGTTGATGGAAATGGCGAGTAGAAGGAAAAATCTGAATGCATTTGCAGACCATATGAGTCAGATTTACTTTCCTTCTTGGGTTTATGATCAATTGATTAAAGGAAATGATATAGAAGAAGTAATGGAAGATGCGTCGGACGGAGAAAAAAGGTTGGTAAAGAAGATGATCATCGTGGCATTATGGTGTATACAAATGAAGCCTTGTGAAAGGCCTTCTATGAAAAAAGTTTTGGAGATGCTTGAAGGAGATGTTGAGGTTCTGGAGATGCCACCAAAACCATTTCTCTGCCCACAAGATGTGTCAGGTGAACCAGAGTCGGAGCCGGTGGAGCCAGAGGAGTTAGCCTCCTAGCGATCATTCAGTAAAAAGGGTAACCTGGTGCTACTAGAACTCTTACTATGTATGTATGGGGTTCATTGAAGGATTGGACCCACATGAATTTAATGTAGACGGCTCTCGGCTTATCAATAAGTATTTGTGTTTGCTT
Source organism: Adenophora triphylla var. japonica (assembly GCA_022495995.1). Taxonomy (NCBI): domain Eukaryota; kingdom Viridiplantae; phylum Streptophyta; class Magnoliopsida; order Asterales; family Campanulaceae; genus Adenophora; species Adenophora triphylla. The sequence goes on from JAFEMH010001508.1 coordinate 342,829, forward strand.
AAATGAAATGTAAAAGGCTCAAGGCTTATTAGTTAATACTAGTAGTATTTGTGTTTGCTTAAATGAACCTAAAAGGCTTATCAATGAATATTTGTGTTTGCTTTTTCTTTCTACTGGCAAACTCTTAGTACATTATTGTTAATTAGTAGAGTTATTGTAAGGGCCATGCATTTTGTTACAAATTCTACTGCCCAAAGAGAGGAGGTAGTTTGTCATTTTCCAAACAAAATGGACTAAGGGGAGCTTATTCGAAGTATCATTTGGTCTGTTTCAAGAGAATATATTTCCACCTTATCTTTTTACATTTCCATTGGTGGATGATCAAAAAGATTGAACTCTTCTCCAAATGTCTTTCTTTTTTCGAACAAAATTTTAACGTAGGACTCGAACTCAAAATTTTTTATTTTTAATGTTACTGCATTCAGGACTCGAATCGAACTCGAAAGCTCTGATTAAGCTAGAACACCACTTACTGTATGATTTAGGAGTTTGTTAGTGTTCTCCGAATGTCTTTCAATCAACTCTCACAAGTCATGGCTAATTTGATTTGAAGTTTGATGCTTATACATTCCATTGGTGGATGGAAAAAAATATTAAATATTTTTATTTTAAAATGCTAGCTCCTAAAACACTTAATTTTTCTCATAGATTCCACAAAGAAGACCGACTTGGATAGATCAAGTCACTACAAATGACAAATTGGATTTGAAGTTTGACGCTAATACCTTTCCAATGGTGGATGGACAAAAACATCCAAGTCGTCTTCAAATATACTTTTCAATTCACTAGCTCTTCTATCACTCACTTATTTTTCTCATAGGCTCCATTATGAAGAGTTATTATAAGGGCCATGCATTTTGTCACAAAAGTCTACAAATATACTTTTCAATTCACTAGCTCTTCTATCACTCACTTATTTTTCTCATATGCTCCATTAAGAAGAGTTATTATAAGAGCCATGCATTTTGTCACAAAAGTCTTCAAATATACTTTTCAATTCCCTAGCTCTTCTATCACTCACTTATTTTTCTCATATGCTCCATTAAGAAGAGTTATTATAAGAGCCATGCATTTTGTCACAAAAGTCTTCAAATATACTTTTCAATTCACTAGCTCTTCTATCACTCACTTATTTTTCTCATATGCTCCATTAAGAAGAGTTATTATAAGGGCCATGCATTTTGTCACAAAATTCTGCTGCCCAAAGAGAGGAGGTAGTTGTCATTTTCCAAACAAAATGGACAAAAACATCCAAATCTTCTTCAAATATACTGTTAATACCTTCTCATTCATGGATGGAAAGTGAGTGGAGGAGCAAATCCAAATTCCATAGACTCCACTAAGAAGACCGACTTTTCCAACACTCTAATCAGCAGTACCAAGGTCCCATTTTCAGACCTTTGTATCTTATTACCAAACAAAATGGCCCCAACTTAATTAAGACCTGGGCTGGGCATATGAAGAATAGCTGTTTAATTGCTAAATCCAAATTCCATAGACTCCACCACGAAGACTAACTTTTCCAACACTCTAATCAGCAATACCAAGGTCCCATTTTCAGACCTTTGTATCTTATTACCAAACAAAATGGCCCCAACTTAATTAAGATCTGGGCCATATGAAGAATAGCTGTTTAATTGCTAAATCCAAATTCCATAGACTCCACCACGAAGACTAACTTTTCCAACACTCTAATCAGCAGTACCAATGTCCCATTTTCAGACCTTTGTATTTTATTACCAAACAAAATGTCCCCAACTTAATTAGGACGTGGGCCAGGCATATGAAGAATAGCTACCAGGCCACTAAGGTCATCTAATTGGCCACAAAAAATGTGCAATTTTTTGGGGCCCAATTTCCATCTCGGTTTAATGTACAAATTAAAGTGGTTGTATACGGGATTAAGAAAAAGTTTATAATAATAAAATGTTGAGTACAGATTGTGAGACAAGAGAGAGAAGAATGGAGTATGAAATAGTAAATGGATAGTTGTTATATGTCAAGTGAATCACATTATTTAAAATAATCCGTTTTGAAATTTTGTACGAGTACACATATAATAAAAATATATATAAATTAAAATGGCACGGAAGGAGTATGCAGGTAATCGATTAGCTCAACAATAGACATTCTAAAACATAACCAAAATTTTAAATTATATCAAATTTGTGGCACACTATCAAAACCCAACTAGACCACACTTAAACGAAAAGAAAAATTGCGAGTTTGTAAATTAACAAACAAGAGAGAGGAATTCTCTCTACAAGTTCAAATTGTCCCATTTACAAAAAATTTCAATTAAAAAATGAATAAAATCTTGATAGGGAGGCCCTAGGAAAATTAATCTTTATTCAATTTGTATTTGTTATAAGTTGGTTACATAGTTTGTGTTTTGATTGTAATCAGGTATAAATTTACAGTCCATGATGAGCCATGACCCACACTCAGTAGTTTTTTTTTTTTTTTTTTTTTTTTTTTTTTAAATTACAGAGAAGATTTAGATAAATATGTTTATGTGTGTAAAACTACATATAGTTAGTTGCTTGTTAGCCTGCTGGTAAACAGGATTGTTTCAATGATTATAGGGGCTCTGTATTAAATATAAATTTTGAGCCCTTTGTATTAAAAAAATACACTATGAAATGATTGCATATTGTTGAAGTAATAAACAAATATTTCATTAAAATATACTCCCTCCGTCCCGGCCGACTTAGGATTTTTTGAAATGGCACGGGGATTAAGGAAAAGGTAAATGTTGTGAGTGTAATTTAAAAATAGGAGAGAGAATGAGTGGAGGGAATAGTAAATTATAATGGTGTTGTGAGTATTAAAATAATGTAGGAGAGAGAATGAGTGGAGAGAATAGTGATTTAAGGTTTCCATTTTGGGCCGTCCTAAGTCGGGTGGGACGCCCAAAATTGCAAAAAGTCCTAAGTCGACCGGGACGGAGGGAGTATTACAAAAAGAAAATCAAACTTTCTAATTAAACTTGAAAAAAATGAAATGAAAAGGAATCCCAAAAATGAAAATGAGCGGAAAGTCCAAGTAGGAGAAAAGAAGCCCAAATATGATACTGAGAAAAAAGCCCATGTAGGAGAATAGTAAAAATTTAACACAATGCTCTACTCCTCCACCTGGGATTCAAATTCGGACCATTAAAACAAATACAAACAGGTTATCCGTTGGAATATTAACATTATTTTGGCGTTAATATATATTTATATATTAAAAATATGAAATTTGGGGTCTTAAATTTTTGGGTCCCGTGCAATTGGGCTGATTGAACATGGTCAAACTGGGCTGATTGAACTCAGTCAAACTCGGCCTGCTGGTAAAGTCATTAGCTTATATTTTTGAGGATTTTCGTTAAACCCACATACATAACATTTTTATTTTTATTCTTCTTTTTTTTTTTTTTTTGTCACAAAGTAATAGTTGGTTTTTTCTTCTTAGTTTTAAACATTGTACCCTTTAGTAAATTCTATCATCCATAAACTGTCAATTCTGATTATATAATATGGTTTTTTTTTAAACCATTATTATTTCAATTTTTTAAGAAAACTGAGGGCTAGTGATCCATAAGTTCCTTTTTTACAAATCTCTTCCCCATAAGTTCCTCCACCATGAACAGCCAAATTTTTGTCCAGTTTGGATAAAATTGCCCTTCTGGGCTTTATCATTTTGCCTCTGCATCTTAACCTAGCAACCTTACCTGTTTCCCAAAATCAATTTTGCTTTCCCCAAACCAAATCCAAATCGATCAATTCAACGGATAATTTCAATTGTTTCAACGATTTTATTGAGGTGATTGAGATGATTTCAAGGCGATCGAGACAATTTCGAGCTACAATCGATGATAATCAACAATTTCGACTATGGACAAACTTTTTGTTTCAACGAGATTGGCGGGTCCTCTATCTCGAAAATCAATCCTAGGAAAAGAGATTCATTTGGTCTTCATATCGAAATTGAAAAGAACAGGAGAGAGAAAATGGCAGAAATGTTATATTATACTACTGTTCTTTATAATACTGCATCAGAAATGTTGTATAATACTGCATCAGAAATATTGCATTATACTATTATTTTTTATAATACTGCATCAGAAATATTGTATTATACTACTGTTCTTTATAATACTGTATCAGAAATACTGTTCTTTATAATACTACATCAAAAATATTATATTATACTACTGTTCTTTATAATACTGCATCAGAATTGTTGTATTATACTATTGTTCTTTATAATACTGCATCAGAAATGTTGTATTATAATATTGTTCTTTATAATACTGCATCAAAAATGTTGTATTATATTACTGATCTTTATAATACTGATTGAGTAATACTGCATCAGAAATATTGTATCATTTTTAAAATAATATAATATCTTAAAATACTTCATCAATAATACTGCATAAAAATGTTGTATTATAATGTTCTTTATAATACTGCATCAATAATACTACATCAGAAATATTGTATTATACTACTGTTCTTTATAATACTGCATCAGAATGTTGTGAGATCTGTGTATTTGTTTCATAGTTGACTGCTCCGATGACCTAGGAATATACTTATTTGTTGATTGATTACTTTGAATTTTTTTCATGATTGTTTGTTATGCAATGATTGAGCTAATTGCGAGTATTTAATTTTGATTTTGGTGTTTGATTTTGTGAAATCCGCTTCAGAATTTGTTATTTGCTTATGATTTTGCCTTATAGTTTGTCTTGAGGGCAAAACTGGAAGTTCACTTGTAAAAAGAACTTTCTGATCATTTTAATACAATGAGGAACTTAGTGGAAAGTGATTTGTTCCAAAAGGAACTTATGGGGCAAATTCCCAAAACTGATTCTTAATTTGAGAATAATTATTTATGATATGAATTGACTTATTGAATAAAAATATAAAAAAAATTTCTCTCCGTTCAAAAATGAATATTCAGAAAATATTTAAATTTGATCCTAATCAATCCGTTCAAAAATGAATATTCAGAAAATATTCAAATTTGATCCTAATTGTTAGAATAGGTATATTTACATAACTTACTCTTGCTCAAGTACAGAAGCCGAGTATCGTGGTGTTGCTAATTTTGTTTCTGAATCTTGCTGGTTACGTAACTTACTCTTGGAGCTTCATTGTCCAATCCACAAAGCTACCTTGGTGTATTGTGATAATTTAGTGCCATTTATCTTTCGGGCAATCCAGTTCAACATCAGCGCACTAAACACATAGAGATGGACATCCATTTTGTTCGCGAAAAGGTGGCTCGTGGTCAGGTTCGGGTCTTGCATGTCCCGTCCCGTTTTTAAATAGCTGACATATTTACGAAGGGTCTACCGCTACCGCTGATTTTATTTGATGAGTTCCGGTACAGTCTCAACGTCCGTCTTCCTCCCGTTCCGACTGCGGGAGAGTGTTAGAATGGATATATTTGTATATTTGGTAGGTTATATTTTTGGCAAATTTATTATATTTGTATAGAGATAATTAGGAAGAGATAATTGATGGTATCCCACCATCTTAGGAATGTATATCCCGTAAATATGGTAGGTTACTTGGCTAAGAAAATTCTTGTATATATTGCTAAAGGAATAATGAGAATACTACGGTACGGAGTATATTTCTTTCACTAATCAATCAAGAGTAAATTTCTACTTATTTTTTTTTTTCAATTTATTTAGGAATGAAAAGGAGAATAACATCAGAAAAAATTAACAGTGTTCGAGTTAAATGAATAGAGAGTTTCAAATAATAGTTACATTGATATTATTAAAAATGCAATTTTTCATGAAATATCAATATTATATAATTTAGTTCAACTTTTATTTTATATATTGAATAGTATACATGATGGGACTATGCCCGATAAATTCTAAAAAAGTTTCATAATGCCCGATAAGTTCATTTCCCATGTTGTATTATGATGTTGTATTATGTTTCGAAAATACAACATCAATTAAGGCCATAATACTGCATTCCGGCGGCCGCCGGTGACCGGAGTCCGAAGTCCATGGACCGGCGACCAGATTCCGACCTCCGGCGATCGGCGGCCGGAGTCTGGTGAAAATTGATCGGATTTCGGCGAAAATTGACCGGAATTCGGCATGCGGCGATAGCAGACGGCGGCGGCGGAGCTGGGCTGTGGTGGAGGCGGTGGTGCGGATGCAGTATTATGATTTTAAACTACTGCATAACTAAATGTTGTATTATACATAATACAACATGAGAACTTATGGGATATTTTAATATAATGAGGAACTTAGTGAAAAGTGATTTGTTCCAAAAGAAACTTATAGGGCAAATTACCAGACATGATCGAAAAAATAAAATTTGCTTGAATGATGTAATGAGGAAATAAAAATTGGCCTTCACTGAAAAGAATTTCTGGATCACCACTGTTGTTCTGATATAGCTAGAAATTGAAGTTTTAAGTTCAAAGTTTGTACTTTCTTCTTCTTCATCATCAGATTTCTATTTTTCCTTCTTTTCTTATTTTGATTAATTTGTATACTCCCCAACATTTATAATTATTATTTTGATAATTAATAACCGCAAAATTAATGATTGATTTTTAAATTTGTTTTTTTGTTGTTGTTTCTTCGAATTTGATTTAGTAAGAAAGAATAAAAAAAAGGTTCTGAAAGTTTCGTGTAGCTAGGAAGCACAATCAATTTCAAAAGTTCATGGATGTGAGTACAGATGTGATACACAACTGTCCACACATCAACAATTAAAGCAGCGGAATAAAAAGTAAAAACAAGAAGTATAAACGTTTACTGGTTTTGATCCCAACAAACCAGGCTTACGCCAAAAAACTTTTCACTATAAAAAACTGTGTTGTTTACAAAAATACGAATTAGTGAAAACTAAAATACGAAAAATACTAAACAAATTCTAATCACCTTCTATGACAAGAACAGACTCCCTTTCCCAAGTGGATCCTATTCTAATCAGAAGTAAAACAAAGAACTTGACAAAAACCTAAATGTGAGTTCGGATGTAAGACACAACCTTCACTCACAACCTAAATTGACAATATAAGAACGTGAAGAACAACTGTGTATTGTCTTTCATATTCACTCTAAAGCCCTGTCTTCTCTTTGTGCTGATCTCTTGTATTTATATGCACTTTGAGAAGATCTTCACGAATCCAACACCTTTCCATATGTGAGTTTCCAATTCCTACAAGGAAACATAAAGCACACTCACAAGGAAAGAAATTTTATTAGTAGGTTAGTCCTAATATAAATCTATGTACATAAATAAAAGATATTTACAATATTAACAAGCCAAAATCTCAGAAAACGCATTTTTTTTTCAAGCTTAGAAAAAAACGTGTTTTTAGAAGACGTCGACTCTTCCCCTCGCTTGCGGCGCCCAACTTCTGTACACTTGCGTAGACTCCGGAAGCCACCAGTCTTTTTCGGAAACCATTACTTCCTCCCCCTATCCGTCTTAATATACATAAAATTTACGAATTTAACGAATAAAGTAACAATTAGACTGAGAGGTTTACCTAATTGGTTCGGAATCAACGAACTGAACGATTGAATTGTAAAATTGAAATTGGAAATTGAGTTAATTATGCGATCGGATCGTTGCTCTGAATTACTAGAGATAGGAATTAAAGGGAGGCGACACCCGGCGCCACCATAAACCGGCTGAGATTGTCCGGCCTTTGTCGTCGTCTTCTACCTCACACAGTCACAAGCCTTTTAAGAGTGCCAGCAGTTCTAAATAATTGCCAGGGTTATGGTAAAAATGTACCAGTGCACGTCTAAAAAAGTGCCAGTTAAAAGCTTCTTTGTCCAGAAACTCAGTGTCAGTGCATGTGTAACAAAGTGTTAGTGTTAGTGTAAAAATGTGCCAGTGTTAGTGTAATAAAGTGCCAGTGTTAGTGTATCAAAGTGCCGATGTTAGTGTAAAACAAGTGCCAGTGTTAGTTTAACAAAGTGTCAATGTTAGTGTAACAAAGTGTCAGTGTTAGTGTAACCAAGTGCAGTGTTAGTTTATAAACAGACACTTAATATACATGCACTGACACTTTTTTACACTGGCACTGACACTTTTTACACTGGCAGTTTGTTTACACTGGCACTTTGTTACACATGCACTGGCACTTTTTTACACTGGCACTTTGTTACACATGCACTGGCACTTTGTCACACTGGCATTTTGTTAAACTGGCACAGGCACAAACGGGGAAAGCAAAACACGTTTTTCCTAAGTGCCAGGAAAAACTAGTTTTTTATAAGACCAACTCTATTAACAAAGTCCTTTTCATAATAGGATAATATAAATCTTTCCATGAAAGTCCCAAAATCAACTTACTAAGTATATAACATTGATTCGAAATAGGAAACCAATTGTTTCCTAAAATCTCACTCTTTCAATCTCCCCCTATTTTGGACTTTCTAGTCAAAACTCAAGATTTATGATTTAGATAATAATGACCAACATTATCAGACTTGAAAACTCCCCCTGAATGAATGTGTGTGCATATGTGTCAACACATCCACACAAAACTGCATAGAATAAGTTAGAACTAAAAAATTTGCAGTTAAACAAACATAACCAAAAGCAACCATTCAGCAACATGTTTAGGGATTACAGACCAAGACTTAAACTAACAAATATTAAAAGCAAAAACAACAAATATCAGAAGCAACAATTATCAAAAACAAACCTGATGATGTTTCAATCACCAATAAGAATAAACAGTAAAACTCCCCCTGAGTTTAAGCATCCCAACTGAAACATCAGCAGCAGCAGCAAAGACAACAATCAGCATCCTCATCCTTTTCTTCTTCTCCCCCTTTTGACTAGAAAGTGTAGTCTCCCATTTCTGGATGTTGGTCCCAAAGGTGCAACATGAGTATGAAAACAGCTAGAGGAGGGGGGGGTGAATAGCTGTATAAAAATTTCTACTCTTTTTGAAAATTCAACCTTGGCTTACTTGGGCTGAAAGTGTGGTCAAGTAAAAACCAACTTTCAAGCTTAGTAAAATGCACAGCGGAAGTTTCTAAGTATAAAAGCTTAGTAGTAAAAGGGGAGTGTGGTCGACCGCAAAAGTGAGAGTGTGGTCGACCGCAAGGTTGAAAATAGGCTTAGGCAGATTTGTAAGTACAAAAGCTTAGTAGTTGAAAGATAGTGTGGTCAACCGCAAAAGTGAAAGTGTGGTCGACCGCAAAGTTGAAAATAGGCTAAGGCAGATTTGTACTATAAACACAATTCAATATGAAGTTGGATGCAAGTGAAGATCAAACACAAGAAACAATATGAAAACTTATGAACTTGAAATGTAAAGTGCAGAAAGTAAATGGCACGATATTTGGAGAGGTTAAATCGTTAAAGATCTACGTCCTCTACCAAGATGGTTAGTCTTGGATTTTCTAAGGGAGATAGTATATTTGATTTGAGTAGTTGTTACAAAGGAATACAAATTGAGAATCAATCAATCTCAAATCTAACTATCTTTTTCTATGAAGCTAATCCTAGACAATAACCAGTGTATGTGTGCAAGATTCAAGAGCTCTTTATAATATAAATGAGAGAGCTTAATGAATCTGGAGTGGTTATAAGGCTTGAGAGATTTCTGGGTAAGAGATATTCTTGAAAGCTTTGAAGATGAAGAAGTGTTTGAAGATTCAAAGGATTCTGGAGATTTTGAGCTTCAACACTTCTTGATGATTATAATGACGTCTCCAGTAAATCTCTGGCTCTCTAGCTATCTGGCACTCTCTTATATGTGTATTTGTGTGTATCTTCAGGCTTGATCACAAGGTCTATTTATAGTCTTGGAAATAAAGTAGCCGTTGGAATTTCGTGTTGAGCAAGCTTCAAGGACAATGTACTGTTGATGTCTAATTGGAGCACGTGTTCTTTTTGTCTCTATGTTGCAGAGTTAGTGGCAAGGTGGTGTACTGGTGTGTCCTTTGTACGATAGATCACAGCTGTCACCAATTTGAAATTTTGGAGCAATTTCTGCAACGGTAAAATTCTCTGAGTTAACTCTGAGTTGTGATCAGAGTTAAATTCTCAATCTTCAATTTGATGATGTGCGGTCTGGCAAGCCATGCGGTCTGGAATATAATGCGGTCTACCATGGTCTGCGGTTTGCACTGAGGTTTACCTTGTGGTCCATTTTGCCAACATCAAAATCTTCAACCTTCAATTTGGCTTAGGACTGGAGGGAGTGCGGTCAGTCACATACTATGTGGTCGACATAATTCCATGCGGTCAAAAGAATACTTTGTTGTTTAAAACAATTTCTTGCGGTCAAACTGTCTTTGAGGCCAAAGATTATGTCATGTGGTAAATATATGCCATGTGCTTAAAGTAGTGACTTTGTGGTCAAAACACTTCATTTGATGACAGAGCTGTTGTCTTGCGGTCCAAAAATAAGCTGGAGGCCAAAGTCATTCTTGCGGTCAACTGAGGATCCATGCGGTCAACAGCCTTGCCTTGCTTGCGGTCATCAGCTTTGCTTTTGCGGTTAATATATTCCATGCGGTCCAAAGCCCATTTCTTGCTGTCATTATATGTTCCATGTGGTCAAAGTGGAGCCTTGTGGTCAATACCTTCTTTGAAGCCAAAATTATGGCTTGCGGTCAACAAATTCTGAGGCCAAAACTGTCTTGCGGTTTAACCATGAAAAGCTTATGTCATGCGGTCCAATTGAGTAGTAAAAGTGACCTCAAAACATTAGGCAATATTTAATATTGATTTTTGACTTTGCCTTTTAATTTAAAGAGCCATCTTTTTCAAGCCTAAATAACTAAACTATAAAAATGGACTTAACTAAAATTGAAGTTGTAAAACTTCATACATAATGTCCTATAGTCCATATAAATAAATTAGGTGATGGTATCAATCAAATCAAGTAATAGAAGGGGTTTATAATAAGCATACCCAACAATCTCCCCCTATTTGATTGAGACCATTACCTACTATGACAAAGGCTAATTCATTGTACTTGGTAAAAACATGTCCAAAAGTTTAAGTATGGTAACTCATGTCCCAAGTCAATGCACACACTAAGCCTAAGTCATAGATTTCTAACCTCCTATAAAGATAAAAGAATTTCATATAGGAAAGTAAGAAATAATCATTTAGTGCATTCAATGATGTTAACATGAAGTGCATGAATGCATTTAAACTAAATGTATGAAACATGCATAAGTATGAGATGTGCAAGATAAGCTATATGCATTAATTATAAAATAATGCAATCATTATTCCACAAACAAGTAGTTTGAATGAATAAAGTTTTCGAAAGCCATAATGATGCATTTCAGAATTAGAGATTAAAAATTGTAGCTTACGAAGTTGGCTTGTGCTTGTCATTCAATGACATGATATTCTTCACAGCCTTTGTTATGTGAATACTCTCCCCCTTAATGGTATCAATCAATAGGGAGGGTAGAGAGTTCACTTCCCTTTAACTTTTTTAGCATAACTCTTGCAAGGGCATTTTGAGCCAGATCTCTTCTATCAATCACCAAGTCGTGAATGAAGAAGTGTGGATCCTGATGTCTTCATTTGTACGGTTGAGCATGAATTTTTAGAGCCAAACGGTTGACCGTATTGATGGCTTCTATAAAGCCTAGAAATTATTCAAAGGCTCATGCAGTCCAGTCTTATGCACGCGGTCCACTAGAGAATTGATAAACCATTTTGGCATGCTAAAGGACTAGTGCGGTCGACCGTGCATTGTATAGGCTTGGTGCGGTCGACCGTGAGGAATTGAGCCATTGTTATTGACCTGTCTTTGAGCATGAACTTGAAACACACAATTGTTAGTTAACAAAAATATGGACAATATTTACTTGAGTTCTAACATACCCATTTCTCCTCTTAAGAACACGAATCTCTTGGAGTCTAGAGCTTTGGTAAGAATATCTGCAATTTGATTGTCAGTACCAATATGCTCTAAATGAATGTTACCTTTTTCAACATGATCCTTGAGAAAGTGATATTTGATATCAATGTGCTTGGTTTTAGAGTGCATAACAGGGTTGTTTGATACTGCAATGGCTGATGTATTGTCACAATAGATTGGACAATTTCCTTCATAAATGCCATAGTCAACTAGTTGTTGCTTCATGCACAGTATCTGACAACAGCGGCTCAGCGGCAATATATTCGGCCTCGTTGTTGAGCAGACGACACGAAGCTTGTTTCTTGCTGGCCCATGAAACAAGTCGATTTCCAAGGAAATGACAAGTTCCACTAGTGCTCTTCCTGTCAATTGTGCAGGCTGCATAATCTGCATCTGAGTAACCTGTAAGATCAAAGGATGGTTCTTTGGAATACCAAAGTCCAAGGTTAATAGTCCCAGATAGATAACGAATAATACGTTTTACAGCTATAAGATGTGCTTCTCTAGGATCTGCTTGATAGCGAGCACAAACGCAAACACTGAACATGATATCTGGTCTACTAGCAGTTAGATATAGTAAGGAGCCAATCATACCTCTATACAAAGTTTGATCAACTTTCTTACCTTTCAAGTCTTTGTCTAACTTGTTAACTGTAGCCATAGGAGCGTCGTATGCTTTTGCATTTTCGAGTCCAAATTTCTTGATTAAGTCTTTAGTGTATTTTGCCTGGCTAAGGAAGATGCCTTCATCACATTGCTTGATTTGGAGCCCAAGGAAGAATGTGAGTTCTCCCATCATGCTCATCTCAAACTTGCTTTTCATAAGCTTCTCAAAACGCTTACACAAGATTTCATTAGTAGAGCCAAAAATGATATCATCAACATATATTTGAACAAGTAGAGTGTGATCATTATATTTGGCAATGAAAAGAGTTGTGTCAATTTTACCTCGTTTGAAGCCCTTTTCTAAAAGAAATTTAGATAGAGTATCATACCATGCTCTTGAAGCTTGTTTGAGTCCATACAAAGCTTTTTGGAGTTTGAAGACATGATCAGGATGTTTGTTGTCTTCAAATCCAGGAGGTTGTGCAACATAGACTGTCTCTTGAAGTTCACCGTTGAGAAATGCGCTCTTTACATCCATTTGATAAAGCTTGAATCTTTTGAAGGAGGCATAAGCTAAGAAAATTCTAATAGCTTCAAGTCTTGCAACGGGGGCAAAGGTTTCGTCGTAATCGATTTCTTCTTCTTGTCTATATCCTTGTGCAACCAACCTTGCTTTGTTTCTTGTGATGCTTCCATTCTCATCCATCTTATTTCTAAATACCCATTTTGTACCAATTACTCCTTGATCCTTTGGTCTTGGAACTAAAGTCCAAACTTTACATCTTTCGAATTGGTTGAGCTCTTCTTGCATAGCCACAACCCAACTTGAATCTTGGAGTGCTTCATCAACTTTCTTTGGTTCAATTTGAGATATGAATGAAGTGTATTCATCATAGTGAGAACTTCTTATTTGAACCCCAGAGAACAAATCACCAATGATGTTATCAATTGGGTGATCTCTAACCTCATGAATATCTGGAGGTAAGTCTGGTTGAGTTGTTTGTTGTTGAAGATCTTCAATAGGTACATCATTTGAGCCATCAAAATAAGTGAGTTGAGGTATAGGCTCTATGGAATTTATGGGATTAGATTCAACTGCATCATCTTCTGAGTGAACATTTTCAGTAGGAACTTCTGATGTTGGATTTGAAAAATTTGGTGCAGTTGATGTTGATGAATTTCCTTGAGTTGAGTGATTTTCTGATCTAGGTGCAGTTTGAGGAGGATTACCTGTCTCATTAGGCTCAGCAAAATCATCAGCAACATTTGGAGCCAAATGTGGCTCAAGGAGAGAATGTTCATCAAAAGTAACATGAACAGATTCTACTATCTTTAAACTATTTTTATTGAAAACACGAAAAGCTTTAGAATATTTGGCATACCCAACAAAAATACCTTCATCTGCTTTAGGAGCGAATTTACCTCGATGCTCCTTTCCATTGTAAAGAATAAAACATTTGCATCCAAATATTTTGAAGAAGGCTATGTTGGGGGTTCTTCCTCTCCAAAGTTCATATGGAGTTTTGTTGTAGGTCTTGTTGATGAGGGATCGATTTTGAGTGAAGCAAGCTGTGTTGGTAGCTTCAGCCCAAAAGTATTGTGGTAGCTTGGCTTCAGCGAGCATTGTCTTACCAGCCTCAATCAACGTTCTATTCTTTCTTTCCACAACTCCATTTTGTTGTGGAACTCTAGTAGTAGAGAAGTTATGATCAATACCATGGTCATCACAGTATTGAGCTACACCGTTATTTTTGAATTCTGTTCCATGATCTGATCTAACACTAATGATGTCATCTTCTTTTTGTGTTTGGAGCTGTCTAAAGAGTGCGGTCAAGATATCATAACAATCATCTTTGGAGATCATCATTTCGACCCATGTATATCTTGAGTAATCATCCACCACAACTAAAGTATATTTATTTCCTCCAATGCTTGCGATGGTGACATGTCCAAACATATCGATGTGAAGTAGTTGCAAACATCTTGAAGTTGAAGTCACGGACTTGCTGGAAAAAGATGCCTTGGGTTGTTTGCCAAGTTGACATGCGGCGCACTTCTTGTCGTGGTGATCAGCTACTTTGGGTAGACCACGAACTAGACTTTCTCTTCCAATCTTAGATAGATACTTGAAGTTCAAATGACTAAGTCTTTTGTGCCACAGCCAACTATTTTCACTCACACTTTTTGCTACAAAACAAAGATTAGTAAGATTGCAAGCAGAATTAAAATCGATAATATAAACATTACTCTTACGAATCCCTTTGAGCAAAGTGACTCCGGATGTGCCATCTTTGATAAAGCAATTTGTTGAAGTAAAGTTGCAGTGCAATCCTTTGTCACAAAATTGAGATATGGAGAGAAGATTATGCTTGAGTCCTTTGACTAGAGATACTTCTTTTATAGTGATATTTCCTTTTCGAATGACTCCATATCCTATTGTCTTTCCTTTGTTGTTATCCCCAAACGTTACTGATGGACCATTTTCTTCACGGACATCTTCCAGCAAGGTGATATCTCCGGTCATGTGTCTTGAACAGCCACTGTCGAGATACCATTCATTTGAATTTGCCTTGGAAGATCCAGCCATGAAGCAGAGGACCTGAAAAATAAACATTTAAGCACGAGGTCCCCTTTATTCTTTTGGGTCCTGGGGTTAGCACCTTTTAACGACCCACACCTGTTTGACCGAAGGCGGATTATGTCTTCGAGCATTAGGTGTGAATCTTAAAAGGCATTCAGCAGCCGAGTGACCATAACCATCACACACAGAACAATGGTGAAAGCTACAAGTATCATGTGTTTTTACTAACTCTTTACTTTTCTTAAGAGTTGCATGCGGTTTGGGAGCAGTGATTTTAGCTTTGACAAAGGGAACTGGCTTTGGCTTGACTACGTATTTTCTAGGAGCATTCTTCTTGCTTTTGAAGGCAGGAGGAATGGTCGAAGAAGAAGGGCGGTCAGCCTTGCAGTTGCCAGCACCACCAATTCCACCAGAAGTGGTTGGAGTAGGGATGCGGCCAACTCCATAAGCCATGTTCTCCGAATCATCAATCTCAGAATCCTTTTCTTTCATCTGAGAGTCCTTCCCAAACTTTGGGTAGACATAATTGAAATTATGTTGTCCTTTACCCTTAGGATTAGCATGCTTTCTCTTAGGAATTTTTTTAGTTAGTTTTGAAATTTCCTCATCCTTTTCACTATCGGATGCACACTTATCTTCTTCACCGGATCCAAAACCTAGACCCTCCTTAATTCCATTGGAAATTTGGGAGTCTATGATTTGATCTGCGGTGGATTTTGACTTGAGCCACCCATCAATAATCTTTTGAAGATCGTTTATTTGAGTGACCAAATCATTGTTTCGGAGTTGAAGTGCAGCAACCTTAGTTTCGAGGATGTGGTTTTGGTCAGCAAGAGGAGTCATACTTTTGATTTGGCCCTTAAGATTTGAGATTTCGGACTTCATCACAGTTTTCTCCGTCTTGAGCTGAGAAATTTCATCGGTTGATAGTGATAGAGCTTTCTTAACATTTTCAAACCTTTGGATCATCACTTCAGCCTTTTTAAACATCTCTTCTTGATCCATGGGAGAAATCTCATTGACCCTTTTTGAAACTTTTGGAATTGATTTAGCTTTTGAGGATGTTTCATTTTTGGATGGAAAGATGGGGCGAGAAAATGAACAATTTCCAATTTTGGTGCTTGGAGTGAGGTCAAAGTTGCTATAGTCCACACTGTCAGCCACAAACTTGGTTTTCTTTGAAATCACCTCATTCCTCTTTTTGAGCGACTCATCGTGAACTTCATCTTCTGAATCACTAGAAGCATCCTCAGCAACGAGGCAGAGATTTACCTCTTCGGTACTCTCATCGCTGTCTTCATCAGAATCAGTCTCGATCCAAGTTGCAAGTTCTTTAGAATTCTCTTCTTCTTCAGCAACCATTCCCTTTCGTTGAGAAAATTTCGAAGGGAAAGTTTTCTTTTTCAAATACTCATATTTGGGTTGGGGACACTCTGAAGCAAAATGACCGGGCTTTCTACAATTGTAGCAAACAAGGTCACTCTTTTTCTTTGAGTTACTCACCTTTGAAGATGTTGCTGGATATTTACCTTTTGAAAACGGTTTTGAATTTTTACGAAATTTTTGAAAACGTTTTACAAACATGGCAAAATCCTCATCATCCATATCGATGAGAGAAGAAGTTGAAATACTAGGATCTGAGGTAGGCTTTGAGGGTTTCTCCACATGATCAACAACAGACATAGAAAGTGATTTTCTCTTTCCCTCGACTTCTTCAATATGTTGTAATTTTAACTCATAAACTTTAAGGTTTGCATATAAATTACTGAGAGTCCATGTATTTAACTGTTTTAAATCTTCGAGGGAAGTTGCTTTGTGCATCCATTTGGATCCCAGAGCAGAAAGGAATGTCATGTTAATTTCTTTATCAGTTAAAACTTTACCTAGAGATAAGCAAGCATTTACTACCTCAACATAGCGATCGTAGGTTTGACGTATAGATTCATTGGGTAGTCTGTTGAAACTGCTGTATCTCCTTTCAACTTCAAATTTCTTGCTTTCCTTGCATTGATCATCACCTTCGAGATAGTTTTCAATAGAGTCCCACATCTCCTTTGCAGTCATGCATTTGAGTACCTTCTGATAGGTGGAAGTGGGTAAGGTTACGGAAATGATGTTTCTGGCTTTGCTATCCAATGCGTACTTTCTTTCTTCGTCACTCCATTCCGTCTTCAGCTTTTTGACTTCAGGAATTTCGGTATTGGTAGTTGCATCAGGATTGGCTTTCATTGGTACAAAAGGTCCATCATTTATACAATCGACCAGCCTTTCATCTATTGACTCTAGGTGAATTAGCATTCGAGCTTTCCAAATATCGAAGTGATCTTCATCCAACATAGGAATGTGTGAATAGTTAATCGTTGCCATAGCTCTTGAAGTTGCCACGACGAATCGGCACCCAAGCTGTTAAGCTTGAAAAACAAAGAATAGTTTTATAAAGGTGTTTGGCTCTGATACCACTTGTTGGTCCCAAAGGTGCAACAAGAGTATGAAAACAGCTAGAGGGGGAGGATGAATAGCTGTATAAAAATTTCTACTCTTTTTGAAAATTCAACCTTGGCTTACTTGGGCTGAAAGTGTGGTCAAGCAAAAACCAACTTTCAAGCTTAGTAAAATGCACAGCGGAAGTTTCTAAGTATAAAAGCTTAGTAGTAAAAGGGGAGTGTGGTCGACCGCAAAAGTGAGAGTGTGGTCGACCGCAAGGTTGAAAATAGGCTTAGGCAGATTTGTAAGTACAAAAGCTTAGTAGTTGAAAGATAGTGTGGTCGACCGCAAAAGTGAAAGTGTGGTCGACCGCAAAGTTGAAAATAGGCTAAGGCAGATTTGTACTATAAACACAATTCAATAAGAAGTTGGATGCAAGTGAAGATCAAACACAAGAAACAATATGAAAACTTATGAACTTGAAATGTAAAGTGCAGAAAGTAAATGACACGATATTTGGAGAGGTTCAATCGTTAAAGATCTACGTCCTCTACCAAGATGGTTAGTCTTGGATTTTCTAAGGGAGATAGTATATTTGATTTGAGTAGTTGTTACAAAGGAATACAGATTGAGAATATATCAATCTCAAATCTAACTATCTTTTTCTATGAAGCTAATCCTAGACAATAACCAGTGTATGTGTATGTGTGCAAGATTCAAGAGCTCTTTATAATATAAATGAGAGAGCTTAATGAATCTGGAGTGGTTATAAGGCTTGAGAGATTTCTGGGTAAGAGATATTCTTGAAAGCTTTGAAGATGAAGAAGTGTTTGAAGATTCAAAGGATTCTGGAGATTTTGAGCTTCAACACTTCTTGATGATTATAATGACGCCTCCAGTAAATCTCTGGCTCTCTAGCTATCTGGCACTCTCTTATATGTGTATTTGTGTGTATCTTCAGGCTTGATCACAAGGTCTATTTATAGTCTTGGAAATAAAGTAGCCGTTGGAATTTCGTGTTGAGCAAGCTTCAAGGACAATGTACTGTTGATGTCTAATTGGAGCACGTGTCCTTTTTGTCTCTATGTTGCAGAGTTAGTGGCAAGGTGGTGTACTGGTGTGTCCTTTGTACGATAGATCACAGCTGTCACCAATTTGAAATTTTGGAGCAATTTCTGCAACGGTAAAATTCTCTGAGTTAACTCTGAGTTGTGATCAGAGTTAAATTCTCAATCTTCAATTTGATGATGTGCGATCTGGCAAGCCATGCGGTCTGGAATATAATGCGGTCTGCCATGGTCTGCGGTTTGCACTGAGGTTTACCTTGTGGTCCATTTTGCCAACATCAAAATCTTCAACCTTCAATTTGGCTTAGGACCGGAGGGAGTGCGGTCAGTCACATACTATGTGGTCGACATAATTCCATGCGGTCAAAAGAATACTTTGTTGTTTAAAACAATTTCTTGCGGTCAAACTGTCTTTGAGGCCAAAGATTATGTCATGTGGTAAATATATGCCATGTGCTTAAAGTAGTGACTTTGTGGTCAAAACACTTCATTTGATGACAGAGCTGTTGTCTTGCGGTCCAAAAATAAGCTGGAGGCCAAAGTCATTCTTGCGGTCAACTGAGGATCCATGCGGTCAACAGCCTTGCCTTGCTTGCGGTCATCAGCTTTGCTTTTGCGGTTAATATATTCCATGCGGTCCAAAGCCCATTTCTTGCTGTCATTATATATTCCATGTGGTCAAAGTGGAGCCTTGTGGTCAATACCTTCTTTAAAGCCAAAATTATGGCTTGCGGTCAACAAATTCTGAGGCCAAAACTGTCTTGCGGTTTAACCATGAGAAGCTTATGTCATGCGGTCCAATTGAGTAGTAAAAGTGACCTCAAAACATTAGGCAATATTTAATATTGATTTTTGACTTTGCCTTTTAATTTAAAGAGCCTTCTCTTTCAAGCCTAAATAACTAAACTATAAAAATGGACTTAACTAAAATTGAAGTTGTAAAAATTCATACATAATGTCCTATAGTCCATATAAAATAAATTAGGTGATGGTATCAATCAAATCAAATAATAGGAGGGGTTTATAATAAGCATACCCAACACTGGAGATCCACCTTCAAAACCTTAAGGTTCTTGGCATGTATCTGGCCATCAGCTGCAGCAATCTCTGCATCTAGGGTTTTCATTTGATCATCAAAAGAAGTTACAGATGTGTGACAAGATGTGGCCACATCCTGACGCACATCCACAGCTTCAGCTCCATTGATTTTTGCAGATTGGTTAGACAGACAGAGGGAGAGAAATATATGGTGCGTGTGTCTGAGAAAAAAATTTGGACAAAGGAGGAAGAAACACAATGAAGGATTAAAGAGATATGATAGATGAGGCACATAATTAAACCTACAACTCCCCCTTTCTAACTCAAACAAGGATTTCTTCCTCAAACAGGACTCAGGAATGCAGTAAATACAAAAGGAGTCCACAATGGCTATAAAACCCTTAAAATTTCCACAGACAGCAAATCACTAAAAATAGGGATTAAGATTTATCAAAATATTACATACCTTTTATGGTAACAAGAAATAACTTCAGCCATATCTTTTCCACATAATCCCTTTGAAATTGACCTTCCTTTTCTAATAAGGATTGATGCACACCTTTCTTTTTCATGGGATATTTTGGAAATAAGAAACATGTTAAATCAAAGAATAAATTAAGAGTGAAAATAAATTAACTAGCATATTTACAAAGCACCCTATATGACCTAATATGCAGTATGTCTAGCATGATGCAACACACATGTGAAGGAAAAATTCCAGCTTACAGATGTGGCATAGGATGTGAGTCACATTTGGGGACACATTTAGATCACAAAAAGTCAATGGGCAATAATCTAATCTGCATAGCCTCTAGGATGCATCCACCCATTTTTTATTGTGGATATATTTCATTTTGAGTAGCTTTCACTTTTCTTATTTCTCAAAGATAGTCCTTCCCAATGATCTTTTCAAGTTTGATTTCAAACTTTCTCTTGAGAATCACTTGATCACAATGGTTTTGCTTCATACAAATGGGTGAAGCAGCTGTTTCTCATTGATTTAAAACACCCAATGTGAGATATCTAAGAAGATTATATCAAGTTATCAAAAGACAACATGAACAAAAAATGCTCATAATTAGGTGATCAGAAAATGTCAAAGATGTAAGACTCACAAGTGACCACACTGAGATATTTCGTGCTAATGCATGATTTTTTTCTTCTTCTTTCAGTTAGATAATATACAGATGTGTCAGTGGATGTGTGTACATTTGTGCTCACAACCTTAAATATCACACAAGCCAAGAGATTTCTTCAAGGAGGAAAATCTTTCTAGATCTAATACCTTTGTAAATATATCAACCAATTGATTTTCAGTCCCAACAAATTTCAGACACACAGTTTTTTGTTCTACAAGATCCCTAATGAAATGATGTCTAATATCAATGTGTTTTGTTCTAGAATGTTGGACATGATTTTTAGATATGTCTAAGGCACTTTTGTTATCACAAAAAGCAGTCAAGATTTTGCTATTCAATCCATAGTCTTTTAGCATTTGATTCATCCATAGCAGCTGTGTGCATAAACTTCCAAGGGCAACATATTTAGCCTCAACTATGAACAAGGAGACATAACTTTTTCTCCTTTTATACCAGGAATCAGGGATGTTACCAAGGTAGGAACATCGAACACAGATGTTTTTATCATTAAAATTGTCTGCCCAGTCTAAGTCACTGTATCCCACTATGTTAGACACAAAACAGTAACAACATACCTTGGAGTATAAGGATGTATGACTCCATAAAACATCCAAATAACTGTGATTTACCTTCACATTTCTTCTAGTTTGCCTTCGATCATGCATTTCACCAACTACTTGAGAAGTGGGGTAATTTTTCTGAATTCTGGACAAAATGTCATCTGATCTATCATCAGACCCAACATGGTCTCTTTCAGAAATAGCATCTGAAGAACTGTCTTCAGACTCAGTTCTTAGCGTGGATGTGTGTTCAAATGTGGGAATGGTTGTGTTCACATCTGCAGATACATCCTTCTGCACATCTGGACACATATTTGCCTGTTTTTTCCTTTGCAGTGCTTTTCGTATCTTCAGCTCATGTATCAGCAGATTTCCACTCCAGTTGAAAACCTGAAACATCATCCTCGGCAGTTTTGAGGTTAAGATCAAGTGTATCATCAAATACAACATCAAAAAAACTTAAACAAGACAAATTGTCACAAAACTTGTAACAATTGTCTGATGATCTTAGACCAGTGAGGACGCATGTGTTAGACTCATCAAACACCTCACATATCTTCTTATCAAACTTCACATATAAGTCATCATCACATAACTGACTTATACTAATGAGATTAGTCCTAAGACCTTCCACATGATACACATTGTGAAAGTTTTGGGAGACCTTCAATAGCTAAGGTTCCCTTACTGTAAGTACCCAAATCTGGCTCATGCCTTCCGGTTAAATTTCCCGGCAATTTCGGTAAGTTTTCCGGTAATTCTCCAGGCCTTCCTAGTGTTCCGGAAACACTCCGGAACTGTTTTTAATCAATTTAGGGCTGAAGGGGATCCTTCCTAATTAAGAAACACGTTTTTCTTAATTAGGAGGAAAGGTTCTAGAATTTGCCACCTTGCATGGTTCTAGAATGCTGAGTCATTGTGGATAATGCCGCACGGCTGCATTAGCTCGCTGCCCTTAGCCGCACGGCTTCATTAGCCTTATCCAGACTGCCTATAAATAGAGCCCTCCTCTACCCATTTCAAAACAACAATTTCCAACAACACCACACATAATACGAAGAAATACTCCCAAGAGGCTGTTGAAGATCCAAGAAGGTGAAGAAGAAGGCCAAGAAGCTCCCTCCCTCCTCCTTGAAGATCCAAGACCAACCTCTCCTCCTAGCTCCGCCCGAAGAAGAAGGAAGCCATTGGTAACCTCGCACGCCCTAACCTCGCATCCTAATTGCTTTATAAATTGCTCATTGCATTATCTTTATATTGCTTGGGACTTGGTAGATTAAAGATAATATCTTCATATTTCCCCTTCCCCTTTTTTGCATGCATTAGACATTATTTGTCATAAAAATGTAGTCCTTTCCCATAAAGGTGCATCCTTTGCACCTAAAACCCCCATTTTCAAATAAAAATGTCATCTTCATGCATCCTTTGCATATAAAAATCAAATCTTTTCAATTAAAATGCATCATTTGCATCCAAAATCCCTTTTCCAAGCATCATTTGCTTTAAAGACCATGTCTTTACCATAAACTAGCATCATATAATTTTCAAAATGCAATCTTTATGCATCATTTGCATAATGAATGCCAATTTCTTCAACAAAAATGCATCATTTGCATAAAAATCAAATCTTTATGCATCATTTGCAATAAAGATCATTTTTTAAACTAAGTGCATCATTTGCAACCCAAAAATGTCATCTTTTCATTAAAGTGTCATTTTTACACACTTTTCCCCCATTCCCCCATTAACAACCTAGGAACGGACCGGTGTAAAAGATCCTATCTTTACATCGTTCCTTCCATAAAGGTTTCATAATCTCTTTAGAAAGGGACACCTTGAACCCTATATCTCCGATTATCGCTTAAGAAAGAGTATGAAGCATCTATACGAGCTCGACCGTCTTAAAGCGTAGGATTGATGGGCTAAGGACCTTCCTTTTCTAAAAGAACCTCATCTTTGACCATAAAGAGAGTCATTCTCTCGATCACGCAAGTCTCGAGGGTCCCGAGGTTAAAATGCGATGATCACAAGTCACAAGATGAGGGCGGGATCATAAGCCCGAATACATGAAATCCAAGAAATCCCGAGCGACAACCAACAAATGGTTTGTACGTCCGGAAGACGACTTGGGACATTCCCTCCTTATTTTCAAACACATGCACACAAGAAAGCACGCAAGTAAGCACGATTAATGAAATCATGGGAGACTTGCTCCGGCAAGGCACTTTGGGTGAACGCCAAACGTTCTTCCCAAGGGATAACTTAACCTCCGAACCCATAAAACCTTTTTTTCAAAGTTTTGAGGTAATCAAAATGGCGTGGCGACTCCGTTTTTCAAATTAAACCGGATGTCTTCAAACTCGCGTGAATCCAACAAAAACAAAATTTGGGCACACATTCACAGTTTGGCGACTCTGCTGGGGACTTCCCAAAGGAGAAAAGCTTTATTTTCAAAAAACAAAAATCGATACTCGGTATATAGGTGGAAACCACTTGCCCTTCCTGTACACTCCTTGATGTGGGAGTTGGGATAACCGGTGGTTTAACAATCCGCGTACCAGTATCACTTTTTTCGAAAAAAAAATAGAAAGCTTTTCCCTTTGAGCGGGTTAGACTCCCGTCGCCGATTTCATTAATCATGCTTGCTTTCTTTACCTTGCATTGCATCATTTGCATATTGGAATCTGTGCATACTTTGAACGGGAAACAACCCGAAAAATAGCAAAAGGAGTGGAACCTGGAAAATTGATCCATGCAGTCGTACGGCTCAATCCTCATTGGATTCTGACCGGGCGACCTCAGTGGCAATTCCACCAGGAAAAATCATGGTTAATCTGGCAGTCCTAGCAGCTTGGGGCTACTCAGCTCCATGACTGACTGAGGCTCCCAGAAAATTTACGTGCTTATGTGTTGCATTTTCCCCGTCCCGAAAATCATTCCTTTAAAACACATTTCTGAAAATCTCTGTTTTAACTCAAAAAGGAACATTTTTAGGAGACCGCACACTACGCGCACCCGATATATCCCGTACACTTTCTTTGCACGCACGTCCCTCAAACCCGAGGGTGGTTCCAGTGCAGCCACGGACAGCCTTACGATGCTCCCGGCGCGCACGGAATCATCCCAACCTCCCCATGGCAAACAAATGGTCGACCAATGCACAGTCCGTGTCACACGTTTCAAAAAACCGTGACTTTTGGTTGGTTTTTGGTCTAGTCCGTGTCATATAGCCCAGTTGCATACCCTCGTAAAGGTCAAGCCTTAGTTCATAACGGAAGAAGAACTCTGCCAAAATTCTAACAAGGAAAAATTGGCGAGATCTCAACTCCGACATTGACTATTGACCTTGACCTGCACGGAATGCGTAAGAGTCAAGACCGAGTCTTTGCCAACAAATCAAAAGATCTTTCGCTCAAGCGAAGCTCTGCTAAAATTTCGACAAGGAAAAATTGGCAAGATCTTGACCCGGCATTGACTTCGATTCTAACTCACGCCCGGCGTATGCAACGAAGTTCAATGTGACACTGTGTCATCCGGCTTTTGCCGCCCGACCCATGCCTATTATCTTCTCGGACATTACCGAAAGTCAAAACGTCATTCGCTCAAGCGAAATTCTACCAAAATCCTATCAAGGCAGAAAGACGAGACTTTCCTGGTATTGCCTTGACTATAATCCGCATCGCTCGTGCGTTGAAAGTTCCTATGACCCGCTGGACCCGTTAGGAGCGTTCTTTACTCTCGGTCGGTGGGATCCGCGTGCCCTATAGGACCCTCACCCGGGCCGTCCACCCCGGGAGGTCGAAATACAGGTGGAATACGAGGGGCTTATAGACGTAGTGACGGAACCCACCGATCCAGATCTAGTGTAGTTACGAAAAGAAGGACAAACCCCTTTTCCAACCAAATAGATATTAATAAAAGACATCTTTGTTTTAAGTAAACCGGAAGATTCTAATTTGCATATTGCCCGAGCCTTCTCAAACCTAAACACCTACCCCGAGTCTAAACCTTTTCCCTTTCCCGCAGCCGAGAAAGAAGTGGGTGAGAACACCGGCCGCCGACTTGTTAGCACGGCAATTCTCGGCAGTTCGCTGTAATCCTCGGTTTGGTCGGTCAGGAGAGTCGAATGTCCGATTCGACAGAGAACAAAGACCTGGTTTGGGTAACCGCATGATTAGGGAAGCGTAGCTAGCCTATAGCCCATCCCCTCCTAATTCCTTGCCAAAGACTGTCCCTTTTCGGGGCCTTTCTCCCCTAACATCCCGAGCCGTCAGTGTCCCGACACCCTCACAGCCTTTGCATCCCCCGTGGGACTCTTTCCCTCCTTTCACCTAATCCAAATCCTTTTACTTTGGAATCCCAAGCATCTAACCTCGACCTCTCTAATTTCGTCAACGCCCGTGAATTTGCTCTATTTCTCGTACAATGGTAGTGAAGAATCACCGGAACGAGAATAGGAATGGATGGATTTACAAAGTGATGATGACAGCTCCGTAGAGGGAATGGACTTGGAGTCGCTAGAAGTGAAACCCAAAGGGCAAGATGAGGTAGGAAACCACCAACCCTAATAGGAGATGAAATCACTTCAAAGTGTATTTGCCAACTGTGTGAAGGCTCGTAAAAGGAGAAAGATGCTAGCTTAGAGGGGGCAGTATATGAGTCCTACATCCTAGAGTTCAATACTCCTTACAAGGACTTGGTCGGTGAATGGAGGGATTTAATTGAAGCCCTAGCTGAAAGAGGAAAATGGGCTCCACCCACCGATCTGGAAAACGTAAGCATTGCGGAAGCCAAACTCTCATCAGGAAGAGTAGACTCGTTACGTTGTTAGTAGTCACTCCCGAGACCTTGTCCGAAGAAGAGTGTATGGATGCCCCGGAAAGAGTCTTAAGTCTCGAGGCGACCCTGGGCCCCTTTATGTCCCGTGACGACAATGATGTTTTCTTGATAATTCCCAAGTCAAAGGAGGAGTCCAAGATACCTCTTATATGGCGTCAAGTATCCCGACCTCGCTTTTGCCCTCATTGGTCATCGTAGTCAAGACGAAAGTTCCCGCGAGAGTTACTACGGTAGGATACTCGATGAAGACACGGTCGAAGTGCCGAAAGGAACAAAGAGAAGAGTGGTTAGCCCAAGCCAAAAAGCCTTAAAACCTTCCCGACAAAGTGAAGAACGTAAACCCGCCATGAGGTTTGACCCCGCAGTAAATCCTTATTGATGATGGAATTTCTCACTTCGTAAAATGTTTAGCCAATGACAAAGATGCCGTCGAAGGCCGACCCCTAGAGAAAGAAGGGATATGCTTGACAAATGATGAGGAATGTGATCCCGCTCGTTGAAAAAATTGTTGGACCCGATGAGAAAGCCAGCTGCCGTGCTCCAAACCCCGAAAGTGATAACTCCCGTTGCATGTTGACTTTGAAAAGTTTGAATGAGACCGTAAAGGCTCTAAACGGAGAAGGTAAAGCCGAAACCAGCCCACCGCTAAGCCAATCGTAGAGTCGAACCTTGAGAAGGTCGAAAGCCGTTAACTTGGGATCGTTCGAGAAGCACCTATACCTCCAAAGCAGCTGCCATTAATCGATTAATCGCCAGAATTGGCCATACGCCAAGAGCCCGCCTCGACTTTGAAAGAGCTAACGTAATCCTCCAAAGAGGAATAATGACTCAGAAAATCTAATGTCTATGTGATGACTCTGGCCTGGGACAGATGAGTATTGAGCAGCCTAAGGGTGACAAAAAGAATGCCGTTTCGGAGCCAAAGACGGATAAGAGGCCTTATAAGTCGGAAGTAGAAAAGCCGACTGACAAAGAGGATCCAAAGTGTTGACTCGCTGAAGTGTACCCAAGCCAATATCTCCTTGTGGTCCCCGTTAACCTCTTCATACCCTCATAAGTCGGGGTTAGAAGAAAGTTTGGCCAAAACCACGGTGCCCATAGATGTCACCCCGTATGAGGTCGTCCAAATGATTGGAAGTATCCACTACGGAAACATCATTACCTTCACCGACTTGGACCTACCAAAGTATGGGGCTAGTCATAACGAACCTCTTTACATCACAGTCCAGCTTAGAAGAGCGTCGATTGCCACGAGTATTAGTCGATGGAGTGGTCTCGCAATGAATGTCTTGCCGCCCAAGATGATGGACTTATTGGACCTAAAACCAACGGATTTGAAGCCTTCTAGTCGACTATTAAGGCCTATGACTCCACCGCACCTGGCCGCTTGGGGATTGCTACTCTCAAGCCGTGGTTCGGAAAAAGGTCATGGACGTCGATTTTCAAGTGATTGATATTCCGATTTCATTTATCGCTCTACTGGGACGGCCTCGGATCCACCAGATAAATGGGGTAGCCTCTACTTTGCACCAAGCAAGGCCAAATTTCGCCAAATGATGGTACTATCACCACCATTTATGGAGACAAAGTTGTCACTGGAGAAGGAACCAAGATCGAGACATCCCAATATTGGAAATCAAACATGATGACGAAGGGTTGGCATTGACAGATTTTCTCGTAGCTCCTTCCAAAGCACAAGTGTGTTGCACCGACCTCACTACTACTTCCGATAAAATCCCTCCCGCCATGAGAATGATGAGAAAAATGGGTTATCTTTCTAGACTTGGATTGGGTAGAAGACTTCGTGGTCGCAATACCATCATCGATGTAAAGGAACAATCACCGTATACGGCTTGGGGTACAAACCAAATGACAAAAGATAAAGGGGTCCAGCCTTCATCCCTACGCTTATCCCCGACCCATTATTTTACAAAAGGCGAGACACAATACGATAAAAGTGATCACCGTATCTCCTTGCGTAAAACCCTTCTCGGAGAATCTTGAGAAAATGAGGAGAAAGCCACCAATCCTCGTTCGAAGAATGTTCCTTGACTTGCCGTACATTCCTGGGGCTACCACTACCGTTCGTAACGAGTATGTCTTCAAAGGAAACTCGACAAATGGCCAAAGAATCAGATCCGTGGTAATGAACTTCTCCGCCTTCGAATTAGCTCTTCCGAAGATCACCGATAGAAGCCGCCAAGAGTGAAGACAAGTGAGTGGGGCTTGCTACGCTTGTTTGATGAAGAAGCACAGATCCTGCATTTGATCGACTTCAGCTCGATGATGAGATAGTTGCCGTAATTGGAGACGGTGGTGAAAATCCTTTGATCCCCGCACTTTGGTGACTAAGACAGAAATGCCATTGAAGAATTGGGAGACGTTCTCAGACCGATAGCCACCGACAAAGAAATGATAGAGGAGCTTGGATTGGTACCTCGTCCTTCTCAACCCGGGCCGTGTCAAACACCCGTTGTCATACAGCTGAGTCAGAATCTTTCGATTCCCTGGGCCTTCCGAGTCATCCGAAGGCCTCACGCCCGAGGACTATCAAAATGTAATCGATGTCATCTTTCCCCTTATTTTGAATGAAATGACAAGATCTTTCTCGAGTATCCTCTTATTGCCAACTTAACAAATGATAAATTAACTCAAAATTTAACAACAGCTTAATAATGAATCATTTGAACAAGATGCAAACACACTAAATGAACAATACATTAAAGAAATCTTTAAGAAGGTTTCAAAAGAGGAAAACCGGGCCCAAGCCGCCGAGGAGGTTTTGACAAGTGTGAACTTGGGTACCGTCGAGGAACCTAAAGAGACACAGATCGGAAACTTCTTCCAGGGGGTTGAACGGGACAGATCGATCGATCCGCCAGTGGAATACGTCGACGTGTTTGCATGGTCATACAGGATATGCCGGCTAGACAGCTTCGATAGTAGAGCACGTAATCCCTCTAGCACCGTATGCTAAACCAAGAAAGGTAAACCGAGAAAGATCAAGCCGTAATGGTCTCTACAGTCAAAGAAGAAATTAAGAAGCTACCGCGGGTAGGATTCATCGTAGTCATCGAATATCCAACATGGTTGTCCAATATTGTGACCGTCACCAAGGCCAATGGGAAGGTGCGCTGCCGTGTGGATTTCCGAGATCTAAACAAGGCCAAATTTCAAGGACGATTACCCATTGCCAAACATAGACATCCTGGTGGACTCCACTGCTAACTACGAAGTCGAATCCTTCGTTGATGGCTTTGCAGGATACAACCAGATCAAGATGGCCGAGGAAGACCAAGAAAAGACAGCTTTCACCACGTCGTGGGGAACTTACTGTTATACAGTGATGCCATTTGGGCTTAAGAATGCCGGGGCTACTTACCAAAGGGCAGCGACCGCGCTTTTTCATGACATGATCCACAAGGAGATTGAGGTCTACGTAGACGACATGATAATCCACTCCAAAGGCGAGGACGGGCAGCACTTTGTTGACCTGCGGAAGTTCTTTGAGAGACTGAGACAACATTCCATGAGACTAAACCCTACTAAATGCACCTTCGGAGTGACAAAGGGAAAAGTGCTTGGGTATATGTGTAAGTACCCAAATCTGGCTCATGCCTTCCGGTTAATTTTCCCGGCAATTCCGGTAATTTTTCCGGTAATTCCCCGGATTTTCCTAAAGTTCCGGAACAATTCCGGAACTGTTCCAAGCCTTTTAAGGGCTGAAGGGAATGCTTGGTGATTAAGAAACACGTTTTTCTTAATCCCAAAACCCTTCTAGAAGGCTGCCACCTTGCACGTTTCTAGAAGAAGCCAGATCTGGCTACTTATGTCGTGCGACATAACCAGCCAGAGAAACCTTCTAGAAACCTGCCACCTTGCATGTTTCTAGAAGGAACTGCATGTGGCTACTTATGTCGTGCGACATAACCAGCCAGGAAGAGTTCTAGAACCATGCCACCTTGCATGTTTCTAGAAGGAAAACGGTTATGGCTTATCATGTCGTGCGACATAACAAGCCCATGCAGGCAGCCTATAAATAGAGGCCTTCACCTCTCATTTTGGACACCTCCTCCATCCCTCAGTCCCCCTCTATAGGGAATACGCTCCAGAAGCCTCCTCCCTCCTCACATACCCCCAAATCACACACACACTTCCCACACACACACACACTTCCTATACCTCAAGAACTCGAGGTTCTCAAGGATCCAAGGCCTGAACTCAGTCTCCGGAGAAGGACGCTAGAAGGCTCCTATATCTAACTTGATATAGGAGTTGTGGATCTTCGAGGGTAACAAATTTCTACCCCTTTTCCACCCTCTATTTTCATTCAAATGTGAAATCTCTATGCTAAATGCATTCATAATATAGTATTTGAATTAAAGTTGCATGCTTTAGCTTCATATTACCTGCATCCACATTTTATTTCATTACATTTCATATAAATTCTCCGTTTTGACTTGGTTTTGCATGAACACTCAAGATGAGTGTGGATCCCTCATATCCACACCCTCTCGAGGTGTTCATATTTGATAAACATGCTCTCTCGAGGTTTGTTTGTGAAGTAACTTGACCATTTTGGTGCCTGGTTACCTCGCAAATCTCACTGTAAAGCCTTCGTAAATGGCTAGTTATGTCACGCGACATAGGCAAATGTCACGCGACATAAGTAGCCGCTGCGTAAGCTTCACAGTTTCAAGCTGCAATTTGATGTTAACCCCCATAATGCTATAACCTGATGTTTATCTGCAATTTAGATAGTATCTATGTACATAATGTGTCATCTTTTCATTAAAATATCATTTGCACTTAAATCTCATTTTCATACATTAAAACCATTCTTTGTGCATTTAAAATCCTTTTCCACATTAAAGATGCACTTTGCATCCAAAGACTCATTTTCATACTCAAAGTGCATACTTTGCATAACAAAAATCATTCTTTGCCATTTTCATGCATCATTTGTGCATTAAATGCTATTTTCCGACATAAAATGCATTCTTTACATAAAAATCTTTTCTTTGCACAAAAGGCATCCCTTGCAACCAAAAGACATTCTTTACACTCCAAAAATGCCATCTTTTCACTAAAGTATCATTTTTACATGCATTCCCCCATGTCCCCATTAGCAACCTTGGAACGGACCGGTGTAAAAGTTCTCATCTTTGCATCGTTCCTTCCATTAAAGGTTCCATATCTCTTTAGAAAGAGACACCTTGAACCCTATATCTCCGATTATCGCTTAAGAATGAGTATGAAGCCTCTATACGAGCTCGACCGTCTTAAAGCGTAGGATTGATGGGCTAAGGACATTCCTTCCTAAAGAACCTCATCTTTGACCCAAAAGAGAGTCATTCTCTCGATCACGCAAGTCCCGAGGGTCCCGAGGTTTAAAATGCGATGATCATAAGTCATAAGATGAGGACGGGATCATAATCCCAAATACATAAATTCCAAGGAATCCCGAGCGACAACCAACAAATGGTTTGTACGTCCGGAAGACAACTTGGGACATTCCCCCTCCTTATTTTCAAACACATGCACACAAAGAAAGCACGCAAGCAAACACGATTAATGAAATCTAGGGAGACTTGCTTCGGCAAGGCACTTTGGGTGAACGCCAAACGTTCTTCCCAAGGGGTAACTTAACCTCCGAACCCATAAAACCTTTTTTTCAAAGTTTTGAGGTAATCAAAATGGCGTGGCGACTCCGTTTTTCAAATAACTCGGATGTCTTCAAACTCGCGTGAATTCCAATAAACAAAAATTTGGGGCACACATTCACAGTTTGGCGGGCTCCGCTGGGGAAGACCCAAAGGAGAAAAGCTTTTATTTTCAAAACAAAAAATCGATACTCGGTATATAGGTGGAAACCACTTACCCTTCCTGTACACTCCCTGACGTGGGAGTTGGGATAACCGGTGGTTTAACAATCCACGTACCAGTATCCCTTTTCGAAAAAAAAATTTGAAAAAATAAAAGAAATCTTTTCCCTTTGAGCGGGTTAAACTCCCGTCGTCGATTTCATTAATCGTGCTTGCTTTCTTTACCTTGCATTGCATCATTTGCATCTTGGAATCTGTGCATACTTTGAACGGGAAACAACCCGAAAAATAGCAAAAGGAGTGGAACCTGGAAAATCGATCCATGCAGTCGTACGGCTCAATCCTCATAGGATTCTGAACATACGACCTCAGTGGCAATTCCACCAGGAAAAATCATTGTTAATCTGGCAAGTCCTAGCAGCTTGGGGCTACTCACCACGATCGATCGGGGCTCCTTAAAATTTACGTGCTTACGTGTTGCATTTTCCCCGTCCCGAAAATCATTCCTTTAAAACACATTATGAAAATCTCGTTTTAACTCAAAAAGGAACATTTTTAGGAGACCGCACACTACGCGCACCCGATATATCCCGTACACTTTTGCACGCACGTCCTTCAAACCCGAGGGTGGTTCCAATGGCAGCCACGGACAGCCTTACGATGCTCCCGGCGCGCACGGAATCATCCCAACCTCCCCATGGCAAACAAGTGTCGACCAATGCACTCCGTGTCACACGTTTCAAAAACCGTGACTTTTGGTTGGTTTTTTGGTCTAGTCCGTGTCATATAGCCTAGCCGCATATCCACGTAAAGGTCAAGCCTTAGTTCATAATCGGAAGAAGAACTCGCCAAAATTCCGACAAGGAAAAGTTGAGATCTCCACTCCGACATTGACTATTGACCTTGACTCGCACGAAATGCGTAAGAGTCAAGACCGAAGTCTTTGCCAACAAATCAAAAGATCTTTCGCTCGCGAAGCTCGCCAAAATTCCGACAAGGAAAAATTGGCAAGATCTTGACCGGCATTGACTTCGATTCTCGACTCACGCCCGGCGTATGCAATGTGACACCGTGTCATCCGGCGCCGCCCGACCCATGCCTATTATTTTCTCTGACATTACCGAAAGTCAAAACGTCATTTCGCTCAAGCGAAACTCTGCCAAAACTCAAGGCAGAGACGAGACTTTCTCGTATTGCCTTGACCATAATCCGCATCGCTCGTGCGTTGAAAGGTCCTATGACCCGCTAGACCCGTTAGAGCGTTCTTTACTCTCGGCCGGTGGGATCCGCGTGCCCTATAGGACCCTCGCCCGGGCCGCCCACCCTGGGAGGTCGAAATACAGGTGGAATACGAGGGGCTTATAGACGTAGTGACGGAACCCACTGATCCAGGATCTAGAGTAGTTGCGAAAAAGAAGGGCAAACCCCCTTTTCCAACCAAATAGAAATAAATAAAAGACATTGTTTTAAGTAAACTTGAACAATTAGTGTAATCATAATTGCATGTTCCTATCTCTGAAATCCCTAATCGAGACCTTTTCGGTCCGATCTCCGTTTTCCTCATCCCGACCTTTCATGGTCAAATCCCTAATCGAGATCTTTTCGGTCCGATCTCCGTTTTCCTTATCCCTACCTTTCATGGTCAAACCCTAATCGAGACCTCTTCGGTCCGATTTTTGATTTTCTTGTCCCGACCTTTCATGGTCAAATCCCTAATCGAGACCTCCTCGGTCCGATCTCCGATTTCCCGACTCGACCTTTCATGGTCAAATCCTTAATCGTGACCCCCTTCGGTCCGATCTCTATTTTCAATCTTGACCATTCAAGGTCTCATCTTTTCCGATCAATTAGGATTAGGAGAAAATGTGTTTCGAGCAAAAGTTAAGCAATAAGTGCGTGTTACTTGAGCCTTCAGCCTAAACACTTACCTCTAAGCCTAAACACTTACCTTCGAGTCTAAACCTTACCTATCCCCGAGTCTAAATCTTGCCTATCCCTTTCCCGCAATGAGAAAGAAGTGGACAAGAATACCGGGTCGCCGGCTTTTCGTAAAACCTTAGGTTCGCATAGTTCATCGCCCTACGAATGGCAGAATTGAGTAAACAAATGAGGTGTAGGAAATCGATGATTAGGAAGGAAGAGTTAGTCTGGCTTTGGAAAATGCCCAGTAAGGATCATGAAGAGCAAATTGTCATTGCTTATCGGTGCTCTTCACCGCAATGGAGTCCAAGTAACAATTGAGTCCAACGGTTCTTCTGGTAGTGGTCGAAGATGAGACTCCGTAAGTAGCCATCTCGCCTCTCCCCCTATAACCAATACCTTCCTCCATCCACATATGATCCCTTGCCAAGGACCACTTCTCCTCGCCCTTTCCAACATCCCGCTCATCGTGGCCCCATTGCCCTCGCCTTCTCGTAACGGATTGGATTTCACCCCACTTATCCCTCGCCTCAAAGAATACCGCCGCTTTATGCTCCAACCTCACATAATCGCTTTGAGATATGTGGCTATGTTTTGAAGCCCCTATACCCGCCTGAATGCGATCATGAGTTGCCAAAGGATGAACCGTGTTTTCAGCTGTTACCTATCGGACTTAGTGAATTCAGCCGTCAGTTCGCTACTACAAGTCCTGTTACCAGTTCCGATAGCCCAAGAGTCCCCGTTGACCCCTATGTGGCAATATTGATGGAGCAAGTGAAACGGATGCAAGAGAAGCTTGACCTCATGATGAGTATCAATACTCCCTTGACCCAAGATGTCGGACCAGGCAAGGAAATGACTCCACCGAGCATAACCCAATACTAAGCAAAGAACCGTACCCGGCTCAAGACCGCACTCTCACAAAGGAAAGAATGTCACAGCTTCCTTCAGCCAAATCCAACAGTGGAACCAATTGGACAATGGGAATCTGAGTCTTGAGAATAACAAGGTCCCCCGAAAACCTCGCTCCTTTCACTTTAACGATGCAGAGATGCCTTTAAGCAAGATTCTGGAAGAGTTAATGAAAGGAAAACTCATAAAGCCACTGGAAAATTGGAAGCCCAGGAACCCCAGTATTCGGTTGGATGAGTCCAAGTATTGTCTTTTCCATCAATACCATGGGCACAACACTGACAATTGCACCGCTTTGGGGCATGAGATCCAAAAGTTGATAGAAGATGGGAAGCTTGAGAACCTCCATGGGCCAAAGACAGAAAATTATGACAAGAGGTCAATTCAAGAAGTGCAAGGTCAGAAACGTCAGCCTGATGATTTTGAGATGCCCATGAGCAAAGTTTTCAACGATTTGGTGAAACGAAGCCTTCTCACACCTCTCGAGAATCATAAGCCAAGAAACCCAAGTAGAGTTGACAGGACCAAGTTCTATGAGTACCACAAGCATTATGGTCATGTGACAAACAAGTGTGTGGATCTGAAGAAAGAAATTCAGTGGCTGATCTACGAAGGAAAGCTCAAGCTCCCTGGCAGTCCAACCCGTGAAGAGTAGCTAGACTAGGGTCTACTTATCCTTAAGTAAGATTAAAAAAAAGAGGAATATAGTCTCTCAGTCAACCTTCGTAGGTCCTAGTATTTTTTCCTTTCAATTAAGTCCTCTACGGGCATTGTATTGAATCTTCAATTTTCTATGAAAGAGTCTTCTTCTTTTCTTGCTAGACTTAAGACATTATTTGTACACCTACATTACATTTAATGAAATGGTTTTATTTTATATGATCACTTGCATTGCTCAACGAACAATCTCTCGAAATAATTAACGTTCTGATTAATCGGTGTGAGAAAGTCAACTAATGCCATCAAGCCAAACACTTTCCTTACCCCACAAAAGGCCTTCATCAAAGCCATACATTTTCCCAACCATGTCCTCACCATCACCTTGACCAAGTCAACGACGACATCATCAAGGGACAGCAAAAGGCCACTCAGCTTCAAAAGATTGACCCCGTGTCGGCAACAACCTAGGAGCTTGGCTTAGACCTCAAGGGTATCAAGAATGTTCAAGCAGGGGCTCGCCTTGGTCCTCATGTGCTTCAGAAAATAAAAAAAAATGTAGTGCAAAAAGAGTAATACCTACTAGGGCCGAATATCCCAAAAAAAAAAAAAAAAAAAAAAAAAGAAGGGCAGTCTAGGCAAAAAACAGGGTCGCACATATATAAAAAAAAAGAGAATTGGAAAAATCTTAGTGCAAAAGAGTAATACCCAGCTAGACTGAAAATCCCAAAAGGCAGTCTAGGCAAAAAACAGGGTTGCACATAAAAATAAAAGAAAATGAGGCCAAGGGCCCAGCGTCACCAATCAAAAGCTTGACGGACAGGCGAGACCAAAGCTCGGAGAATGAAAGTTGTCGATAACAATGGGGTGGTCGAAGCAAAGACAGAAGCATTTAGACACGTGCAAATCCTTTCTCCTCCAATGAAAGAGAAAGCGATCAGAAGCAGCCGTCCGAGAATGACTTGGTCAAGGAATCATCCCGAGGCCCCACGCCTCATTATCTCATCCTAGCCTTTTCCATTTCCCAAAGCAATCCGGCCAAGGCCGAACTACGGCGACCTGAGCTCCTCACAATGAGGGGAACGTAGGCAACCAGCAATGGTCCGGTCATAAGCATATCCAAATTACCGAAAACCCGGTCTCATCAAATGACCTCTCCCATGGACACAGTCAAATCCCAGAAAACCCGGTCTCATCAATGACCTCCCTGTACACAAACCTTTCTTTCACACCAGCCAATCTTGATCCGCGGCAGTGGTTGACTTTCTCCTCATGATTAATCAGAATGTTTGTTCATATCGAGATTAATGGTTGAATAACCCGAACATTAATAAAGGGTTTTAAGCAATCTTGTGATCATTGTAAATAAAACAAGTTTTCAGATGTCTTGACAAGTCTTCCTTTTCTACATCTTAGGAAAGATAGCGCTAAACACTGATTTTCTGTCAGCAGGGGCTTCCATACACTTTTACCAACCTTTCTACGCTTATGCTCTCTCAAAAGAGTCAAACCCAAAGCGAGTTTTGTGCCTACATCGAATAAGGCCATCAAAATAACACAAAATCGGGAGCTATTCCCACCTTTCGAAAAATATGCCCCTGCATGTATATATCTTCCTAAAATTCTTCTCTTTGTCTGCGTCTCCTTAAGGTTGACTGGTTGACTAAAAAAAATAAAATAAAAAAAAAAAAAAAAAGAAAAAGGATAGGTTTTCCCTCTTCTCGCTACAATTCGCATTAGGACCGCCTCGAAACTCTTCCAGCCCGGGCTTTGCCAAGTCATTCCTTTAAACCTGGGGCTTCTTTAGCCATGTTTAGGGTTCATATCGGGTTCTTCACTAGGTCCCTAGATGGATTCGGCCTTGGTCGATCAACTTCGTAATCACGTTCGCAATACCAATCGATTGGGATTTCGTTAGGTCACTGTGACCGGGGCTTTCGCCAAGTCACTTCGCCTACTCGGCTCATTCAACCGGGCTTTGCCAAATGAAAGGATCTTTCCTTGCTTTAGTAAGATATTGGGGCTTTGCTAAAGTTTTTCCTCAGACCGGGGCTCCGATAAGTCACATCCATCCCTAGAAGAGAGGTTTGGTCACTTCAACATCTGCTTTGGTTGTAAAAGCCTGTCAGCATCAGCTTCAAGCACCAGAGTTTAAGAAAAGGACCTTAGTCAAGACCCGAGGTTTAAACCCAGTCTCAGCCCAAGAAGGAATTCTCGTCCACATTGATAAAAGCAGCAGTTCAGTCCACACCCAAGGGATACAACCCCACCTGTTTGAAACCCGTCTCAAACAATTCCCAAATACATTCCATATGTGCATCCAGACCCAGTCCCTACCATGTTTCCAGAAAAAATCACCCCTAGGCTCAAGTAACGTGCCAATTGCTAATGATAACATTTTTCTCCCAAAAAGCGCCTTCGAGATAACTCTAGGCGACAGTTTCCTAATTGTCAAAACCTCAAAAATCCTAGACATCATTCCTAACTGTCTAGATGAGGTTTGAACTACGATCAAGGCTTGATTCCTCCGGGATACGTAGGTAGCCTTTCATAAAAGGTTCAGCCATCTGACCACGTTGGTCACCCTTTTCCTCCTCCATTCTCCAATGGTGCGTAAGCTCTTCATGAGAGTCCAATTTTCTGACCATTTTGGTCACCTCTTTTGATTTGGCATTTTCCTGTGAAGGATTGGTTGCTTGACCTCCTAGGACGCCCCGTTTCTGTAGGAAAGGACCAAATGTGTCTTTGCCATTGACCCAAGGAGACCAGGTAGGTGACCTCTTTGGTCATCTAATTCTAACCCGTGTCATAGTTTCATTCCAGCCCAAAGGCAAGCGAAAAGCTCGGCCTTATTAAGTCGCGCGACATAACAAGCCATGTCGTGCGACATAACAAGCCACATCGTACGATTGACATCGGCAACATGCTTTCCCTGTGGCAATCCCCGACATGTCAAAAGCTGCAAATACCATCCATCCACTTCTCAAATGCATAGGGGAGGGTTCAATGTACCCCATGTACGTCCATGCATTCATTTTCAAGCCAAAAATCCATTTTAAGCCATCCATTCAAATCATTCAGTTCAAGCTAGTCACCCTACCATCATTTCATAAATGCATGCAACAAAAGGGGAACTAAACAATGCACATATCAAATAAAACAGGCCAAGTCTAAGAAATGTGCATAAGCAAAAATAACATGTGTTTTCCCCGAAGGGAGTACAATAACCAAAAGCCACAAATGTCTAAAGGGGGAAGGGGGCTACTCTGAATCCTCTCCATCATCTCCATCACCCTCTTCATCTCCATCCTCGTCATCATCCTCAGCCTCCTCTGGCTCATCATCAGGATCGTCTGAAGGTGCCTCGTAGGCTATGGTCTCCGTGCGGTAATAGTCGTCGAGCTCGGTGATAACAGTAGAGTCAAGCTCATAATCTGTGGCTGTCTCAGCT
The DNA here is from genome assembly GCA_022495995.1 of Adenophora triphylla var. japonica. NCBI lineage: Eukaryota > Viridiplantae > Streptophyta > Magnoliopsida > Asterales > Campanulaceae > Adenophora > Adenophora triphylla. Next base: position 381,737 of record JAFEMH010001508.1, read on the forward strand.
CCACCATCCTCCTCATCATCGTCATCGTCAATCTCAATGGGTCTGTAAAGAGGCACATTTGCAGCTTTGTCCGAGGCGTCGGTCCTCTAGTGCTCCGCCGGTGCTCACGTCGTCGTAGCGGCTTTTCTTCCTCCTCTGGGCCAGTGGAGAAATATCAATCGAACCCCGTGATCGGCACCGATTCTTCCAGGCTCATGCCTTTCTCGGAGCTTGCCAATCATGCCCACAGGCGGTATATGCCCCGGTCAAGTGCCTGTAAGCTCGAGCCGACACTGCTATGCGTACATAATAAGTGTCGAATACGCTTCTTGATAACAGAGAGATGCAAGCAATCCAAAGAGGCGTAAGGAACAATACTTACAGATCTAGAACCTCGCGGTAGCACCCGATGAGGATGAGTCGCGTGACATATCGATGTGAGCTCGCCTCATGCGACCACCACCCCGATAATCAATGAAAGTCGGGGGCAAAGGAGGTCTAGCTACGTAGCCAGCCGAAGGCCCCGCGCTATGAGCACCATAACCAACCCCGGTCCGTGGAGACCAAGATGCATGGCCACGTACATAGTATAGTCCCCTCCCGTGTGTAAAGATGTGCCGCCATGCCTACGATCAAAGCATCTACATTCGCCAACCGGCGAGGCAACCACATCCTAGCCGGAGGATCATCGTGGATCCGAGCGTGCCTATTCGGCCCATGCCGTCTATACACTCTCTCTCCTAGATACAAGGCGTCTCCTGGACAAGCCCACCGCAGCTTGCGACACTCGTGAAGTGCGCAGCCGTGATCTAAATCCAAAGCGCCATAACGACCACCAGGGAACAAGCTCATCCTCTCGTGGAACCCCTCTCGTGCACGTCAACGTATCATGATAAGAAGCGGTAATCCTGCACCTCGAGCCCTCCGGCGCCTCGGGTTCTGCTTTCTGGCATCCTTCGTCCACCGACGAAGAGCGGGAAAAGTGGTGGCAGAAACTCATCCTTGATCCGCCACTCATAACACCTAAAATACTCGTATGCCCAAGCCTCGAAAAGGAGAAGAAGAAGTCAAAACAGGGAAAACAAGGGATATAATGAAATGCGCTAAGGAAAAGAGATCAAGGTGAGAGAATACCTCGAAAGCCGATGAAAGCAGTGAAGTACTTCGCCTTCCCTCGACCGACGTCATCTAGGGCCAAATACATCTCGCCTAAGCCTGCCTCTCCCAGGAAAAATTCCCCACGGTATCCCGTACCTCGGTAAGCTCCAAGCCGGTGAAATCGAAAGCGGTGGATGCGCTGTTGATGAACGACATGTCGGAAAAGCCCACCCATACAAAAGGTCTAGCCAATCTCTCGGCTCTTAGCCGGCTCTCAACGGGATCATCTACCACAGTGAAGTCCCCGCTTCGCCCTCAATCGTGCCATGTAGCATCCCCAACTCATATCCATTCCCCTTCTTGATCCGGGGAACGAAACCAAGTAAGCCCATAAAATCATCATCGCAATAGTGGGGGCTCAACTCCCCGTACATGTGCTCCTCTATGTATAGCGGCTCATCCGTAAAGGGCACCCCGCGATGACCGCAAAGTCCAAATGGAGTGATCGTTGTCTCACCCCAAGAGAAGTGAAATGAGTGAGTGGTCTCCCACCGTAACTCTCTCGAATGCCCTCACTAGATCCACACTCCTCTGAGTGCCCCGATGGCCTTCGCCATCTCAAAAATTGCCCTAGCCCAAGCAGTAAATCGTGCCCTTAGGCGAGTCCACCTGCTCCTGGCTACCCGGCAAGCTATCCCATAGCCTGCCAATCACCTCAGGGGAGCCACGGGTGCGCAATCCCTGCAAGAAAACATGGCACAAATATTAATATTTCGTGCTATTTCTGAAAATCATCTCAAGCAAAAATGGGTCAAAACAGATCAATGAATGGCATGCATTACACCTCCCAGATCAATCTATGATTTCATGCCAGTTCATGATTTAATTCATAAGCTCAGTCTGAAGGCATTCAGTTCAAATCAATTTCGCCCAAATTGAAAGAAATTTTCAAGAAACCCTAGGTTTCTTACCTCTTCCTTCTTCCGAGCATCCGAAGTATGCTCATCGAGCTGTGGGTAGAAATCTCCTCTTGGTGCTTCCGGAAGAAACGGCCGTTGATTCCTTTGCACCCCCTTCCTTCGAGTAGCTAAGTTGGCATGTTGAGAAGCCCTCTTGGTCGGATAGAGCCTAGGAGGCATTCTTCAATGGAATCGGACTAAGAAGTGTTTGATTTCACTCAATATCCCTCGAATCTCCCTCTCTGATGTCGCTCTCTCTTTTCTCACTGTCGCCTCCCTCTCAATTTCAAGTTCAATTGATTTTCAAATGGCGACTGTGCGTATTTTTAATGAATCTGTCAAATGGGCCTCTTATGTCGTGCGACATAATATGCCTCTATGGCTTGTTTTTACAATTTTGCCCCTGAAGGCTTCATTTTACAATTTTGTCCCCCGTAGGACTGTTTTACCCTTTGTGCCCCTGGCATTTTCAAACATTTTCAATTAAATTTTCCCTCCAAAGGCCTCCCGAGGCTTATTTTACAAATTTACCCCTCGTGGCTCATTTTATTTGCCTTTGGCATTTTTAATTCACTTCTTTTACAAAAATTATCAGGATACGTCCTACTTTCTTTACAAAAAATCATCGAGTCCTTCTTACTTCTTTAGTCTCTTTTTTTTCCGTCATAAAGAAATAAAGTCATCTAGCTTTAGTAAAGAAATAACGTCGTAAGCTTTAGCTTCCGTTAGAATGAAATAATGTTAGGTCAGAACTCTAAATTTGTGCAACCACTATCCGCGAATAGTGACGAATGCCCAAGTTATTTCAATATCCGCGAATAGTGACGAATGCCCAAGTTATTTCAATTTGTGCAACCACTATCCGCGAATAGTGACGAATGCCCAAGTTATTTCAATTTGTGCAACCACTATCCGCGAATAGTGACGAATGCCCAAGTTATTTCAATTTGTGCAACCACTATCCGCGAATAGTGACGAATGCCCAAGTTATTTCAATTTGTGCAACCACTATCCGCGAATAGTGACGAATGCCCAAGTTATTTCAATTTGTGCAACCACTATCCGCGAATAGTGACGAACGCCCAAGTTATTTCAATTTGTGCTACCACTATCCGCGAATAGTGACGTACGCTCAAGTTTCCCAACTTAAGTTACCTCTATCTCCGTCATAAAGAGATAGCGCCATAAACCCTAGCTTCTTCAGGTGACAGCCTCCAGTAATTGTCAAAATTAGGTGACAGCCTCCAGTAATTGTCAAAATTAGGTGACAGCCTCCAGTAATTGTCAAAATTAGGTGACAGCCTCCAGTAATTGTCAATCAGGTGACATCCTCCAGTAATTGTCAATTAGGTGACATCCTCCAGTAATTGTCAATCAGGTGACATCCTCCAGTAATTGTCAATCAGGTGACAGCCTCCAGTAATTGTCAAAATTAGGTGACAGCCTCCATTAATTGTCAAAATCTCAAGGATCCTAGACATCGTTCCTAACTATCTAGTGATGCTCGAACTACGATTATGGCTTGATTCCTCCGGGATACGTAGGTAGCCTTTCATAAAAGGTCCAGCCACTCGACCACCTTGGTCACCCAATCCATCTCGGCATTCGCCAGATTGGATCCTTTTCTATCGACAACCCCACTTGCCTTGCAAGTGACGTTGCCGAGGGGCTTCTGTAAGTACCCAAATCTGGCTCATGCCTTCCGGTTAATTTTCCCGGCAATTCCGGTAATTTTTCCGGTAATTCCCCGGATTTTCCTAAAGTTCCGGAACAATTCCGGAACTGTTCCAAGCCATTTAAGGGCTGAAGGGAATGCTTGGTGATTAAGAAACACGTTTTTCTTAATCCCAAAACCCTTCTAGAAGGCTGCCACCTTGCACGTTTCTAGAAGAAGCCAGATCTGGCTACTTATGTCGTGCGACATAACCAGCCAGAGAAACCTTCTAGAAACCTGCCACCTTGCATGTTTCTAGAAGGAACTGCATGTGGCTACTTATGTCGTGCGACATAACCAGCCAGGAAGAGTTCTAGAACCATGCCACCTTGCATGTTTCTAGAAGGAAAACGGTTATGGCTTATCATGTCGTGCGACATAACAAGCCCATGCAGGCAGCCTATAAATAGAGGCCTTCACCTCTCATTTTGGACACCTCCTCCATCCCTCAGTCCCCCTCTATAGGGAATACGCTCCAGAAGCCTCCTCCCTCCTCACATACCCCCAAATCACACACACACTTCCCACACACACACACACTTCCTATACCTCAAGAACTCGAGGTTCTCAAGGATCCAAGGCCTGAACTCAGTCTCCGGAGAAGGACGCTAGAAGGCTCCTATATCTAACTTGATATAGGAGTTGTGGATCTTCGAGGGTAACAAATTTCTACCCCTTTTCCACCCTCTATTTTCATTCAAATGTGAAATCTCTATGCTAAATGCATTCATAATATAGTATTTGAATTAAAGTTGCATGCTTTAGCTTCATATTACCCAGATCCACATTTTATTTCATTACATTTCATATAAATTCTCCGTTTTGACTTGGTTTTGCATGAACACTCAAGATGAGTGTGGATCCCTCATATCCACACCCTCTTGAGGTGTTCATATTTGATAAACATGCTCTCTGAGGTTTGTTTGTGAAGTAACTTGACCATTTTGGTGCCTGGTTACCTCTGCAAATCTCAGCTGTAAAGCCTCTGTAAAATGGCTAGTTATGTCACGCGACATAGGCAGCCTATGTCACGCGACATAAGTAGCCGCTTGCGAAGCTTCACGGCTTCAAGCTGCAATTTGATGTTAACCCCCATAATGCTATAACCTGATGTTTATCTGCAATTTAGATAGTATCTATGTACATAATGTGTCATCTTTTCATTAAAATATCATTTGCACTTAAATCTCATTTTCATACATTAAAACCATTCTTTGTGCATTTAAAATCCTTTTCCACATTAAAGATGCACTCTTTGCATCCAAAGACTCATTTTCATACTCAAAGTGCATACTTTGCATAACAAAAATCATTCTTTGCCATTTTCATGCATCATTTGTGCATTAAATGCTATTTTCCGACATAAAATGCATTCTTTACATAAAAATCTTTTCTTTGCACAAAAGGCATCCCTTGCAACCAAAAGACATTCTTTACACTCCAAAAATGCCATCTTTTCACTAAAGTATCATTTTTACATGCATTCCCCCATGTCCCCATTAGCAACCTTGGAACGGACCGGTGTAAAAGTTCTCATCTTTGCATCGTTCCTTCCATTAAAGGTTCCATATCTCTTTAGAAAGAGACACCTTGAACCCTATATCTCCGATTATCGCTTAAGAATGAGTATGAAGCCTCTATACGAGCTCGACCGTCTTAAAGCGTAGGATTGATGGGCTAAGGACATTCCTTCCTAAAGAACCTCATCTTTGACCCAAAAGAGAGTCATTCTCTCGATCACGCAAGTCCCGAGGGTCCCGAGGTTTAAAATGCGATGATCATAAGTCATAAGATGAGGACGGGATCATAATCCCAAATACATAAATTCCAAGGAATCCCGAGCGACAACCAACAAATGGTTTGTACGTCCGGAAGACAACTTGGGACATTCCCCCTCCTTATTTTCAAACACATGCACACAAAGAAAGCACGCAAGCAAACACGATTAATGAAATCTAGGGAGACTTGCTTCGGCAAGGCACTTTGGGTGAACGCCAAACGTTCTTCCCAAGGGGTAACTTAACCTCCGAACCCATAAAACCTTTTTTCAAAGTTTTGAGGTAATCAAAATGGCGTGGCGACTCCGTTTTTCAAATAACTCGGATGTCTTCAAACTCGCGTGAATTCCAATAAACAAAAATTTGGGGCACACATTCACAATATGGTCACGGAGCGAGGTATCGAAGCTGACCCCCAAAAGATCAAAGCCATTATGGATATGAGGCCACCTCGGACCCAGACAGAAGTCAAGAGCTTTATGGGAAAACCGCGACATCGGCCGTTTCGTCAATCCGCTGACCACTATGTGCGAGCCCATCTTCAAGCTCATGAAGAAGAACGTAGACACGTAATGGACCGAAGAATGCCAGGATGCTTTTGACCGGATCAAGGCATACTTGGTACACCCTCCGGCTATGCCCCCACATAGACGAAACCTCTTCTCGCTCTATCTCACTGCCATCGATACGGCGGTTGGGGCTATGCTTGCTCAGAAAAGAAAGACTCTCGGGTAGAGAACGCCATTTACTTTGTCGTCGGAAGCTGCAGGAAGCGAGCTCAATTACTCAGCATGTGAAAAGACTCGTGCAGATCGGTCCGGGTAGTCGGCAAGTTGAAGCATTATATGCAAGCCCACCCTGTGAATTTGGTCTCGAAAATGGACCCCATCAAGTATATCTTCGATAAGCCTTCTCTATCGATGCGTCTAGCAAAGTGGTCCTTCTTCTTGGCAGAGTACGACATCAACTATGTGACCAGAAAGGCTATCAAGGGTCAAGCATTGTCAGACCACCTGGCAAACTTTCCCAGTAATGAAGACAGAGGGCCCGAACCCCAATTCCCTGCATGAAGGGATCTTTACAGCCGAGCCCGAAACCGATGGCAATTGTTCTTTGACTGAGCCGCTAACAAAAGAGGAAACGGTATCGGGATGCTACCGGTCGATCCGAAAGATGAGCATACACCCATAGCCCTCAAGTTGAACTTCCCCGCCACGAACAATGTTGCCGAGTACGAAGCCTCGCATTGCTGGTTTGGGAAGCCGCCTTAGAAAGGAATGTCAAGGAGCTAGAAGTTTACGGAGACTCGGCCACGATCATCAACCAGGTTTCCAACAAATGGAAGATCGTGGACCCTAACCCGCAGCGGTATCATGCCCATATGGAGGAGTTGATCGGACGGTTCGTAGAAGTGACCTTCCACTACTTGCCAAGGGAAAAGAACAGATTCGCAGATGCATTAGCTACTCTAGCCTCATTGGTAGAGATCCCCGAGGGAAAAGCCATAAAACCCTTCCGAGTGGGTAGAAGAGAAGCCCCACCTTCGTTGTGAAGTAGACCTGGGACCCGAGCCTATAAAGGAACCTTGGTACAATCAAATTTACCAGCTCCTCAAGGATGGAGAGTCGGCTTTCAAAGACGAAGAAGGTAGACCGAAAGAAGGTATCGAGCCAAGAGCTTGCAAGCCTTGAAAGGTTGGCCTCCCATTACGTCATTCTAGGAGGCAACCGTACAAGAAGCGGTATCAAGGACCACTCCTCTTATGCGTCACTCAAGAAAGGGCCAAAGAGTTGATGATCAAGTCCACAATGGTCCCCGCGGTCCTCATATGAATGCCGAGCCCCGATGCAAGTGATCCTCGAATGGGTTACTACCGGATTTCCATGGAAACAGACTATGTCCAAGACGTCCGAGCATGCGACAAGTGCCGCCGGTTTGCCAACCTCAACCATCTCCCGCCTCATGACCTGCATCGCATGACGACTCCTTGGCCGTTTGCAACTTGGGGTATTGACGTGATAGGGAAGATAGCTCCTACAGTGAAGCAATGGGCATGAATTTGTGCTAGTAGCCATCGACTACTTCACCAAGTGGGTAGAGGCCAAGTCTTACAAGGTCCTCACTTCCGTAAAAGTGGCCCAATTCATCAAAGAAAACATAATGTGCAGATATGGGGTGCCCAACGAGATCATTTCCGATAATGGGTCGCACTTTGAAGGGGACTGCGATAGGTTGCTATCGATTCGGGATCACTCGCCACAAGTCGTCTCCGTACGGACCTCGGACTAATGGAGCCGTGGAAGCCGCTAATAAGATGCTCGAACGGATCATCCGGAAGATGGCCACCCGTGGTCGTGATTGGCCCGAAAAGCCGCACTTGGCACTCGGGGCTACGAACGTCTCCGTCGTAACACTACAGGAGAAACTCCTTTTGCCTTAACCTACGGGATGGAAGCAAAGTGTTGCCGGTGGAGTTGGAAATCCCGTCATTAAGGGTCCTCCTGAAAACAAGTGTCAATGAAGTAGAATGGTTGCGCGGCATGATGAGTTAGCCACCGCTTGACGAGAGAAGGCTAAAGCCATGGAACACACCCGAGCCTACCAGAGGCGAATGGCCGTAGCGTTTGATAAAAAGGTCAAGGCCGTAGACATCAAAGAGGGTGACCTAGTGTTGAAAGTGAAGCCCCTACCGTAGACAACCCCTGGGAAAATGGGAACCCGTTTGGATCGGCCCTTATGTGGTGCGTAAGATACTATCGGGAGGAGCCATGAAGCTTGCAGACTGGACGGCAATCCCTTTGTCCACCCAAATAACGGTGATAAGCTCAAAAGATACTATGTCTAAAAAAAAAAAAAAATAATAATAATAATAAAAAATAAAAAAATCTTAGTGCAAAAAGAGTAATGCCCAAATAGGCCGAAAATCCCAAAAAGGGCGGTCTAGGCAAAAACAGTGGCTGCACATGAAAAATTAGTTCACCGTAATGAACTACGAAGACCTGAGCCCCTTAGTCTTTCTTGTAAAAGGGGAACGTAGGCAGCCATATATGGTTCGGTCTAAACAATAAAAAGGACGATTAAGTTTCCATGAAATGTGTCCTAAACAATAAAAAGGGCAATCAAGCTTCCATGAAGTGCGTCCTAAATAATAAAGGGTATTTCAGTTTTCATAAAACGGGTCCCAATCAATAAAGACATTTGAATTTCCATGAAATGTGTCTTGACTAATTTTTAAGATAATATTTCTTGATTCATTACAAGTTAAAAACTTCTTGATGAGTTCAAGCACGGTCTACCTCTTAACTCTGATAACCTGCTACAAAGATATAAAATACAATAAAATGCCTAAATAAACTAATGTGTTTGCAAAATGGCAATAAGGGAATCCTAAGAAAAGATCTGTCAGTCGTCATTCGCTGAGTCTTCTTTGGTCTTCTTCCCTTTTCCTCGGCCCCGTCGAGTCTTCTTCCTCTTTTTATCTATGATGTCGGTATCCCTTATCCCGACCTCCGGTATCCTCACTGGAGCCTCTACCAGACCCGTGTCAATAAGTGCTCTCTCTATCCGAGCACGAGTCCGCACTTCCTCCCTCTAAGTCTCAGTCAAAGGAGCGACCTCGGACAACCTCTTGTACCGAGCCTCCATATCCCTGACCAAGTCACCTGACTGGTTATGGCGACTCGCCTTAGCCTCAGTCTCCCTCAGAGTCCTACTCGAGTCACTGTCAGCTCCCAATAAAGCTCGACGTCTCTCCTCAAAGATGACCTGAGTCGCCCCCATCTCCCTCTCGTACCACCCAAGTAGACAGTGGTCAAGATGGTGCTCTTCCCGCTCCCGAAGATAGCCCCGGGTGGGAAAGCGGCATAAGTCCAAGCCCTCGAGAAGAAAGAGAAGCCGGCCGGATCCCTCATGTCCAATGACACCACCTCCATGGTCCGGATGTCCTCCCAATCACTCAATGGCTCCCGTAAAGCCCCAAACTGCCCGGATACTAAGCGGGGTATGTAGAAGGATGACCAGCGAATCTCGGAACCCTCACAAAGATAGGACTCCTGAAATATCCTCCCGTCCGCAACCTCCAATGAGGTATCCACCAACGGATGTCCGGCTGGATAGCCTAGCCATCGTCGCCTCCTGGCCTACTCGGGTCCCGTTGCCTCGGTGCACCTCTCCGAGAAATCACCCAAGGGCACCGAGTCGGCAAAGCCCCCGGCAAAGCCCCGAGCCTCTCCCCGCAGCCCATAAGGTCAACACAAATGACTCCCGGATCTCATGAAATGGTCTCCCGAGCCATCCCGTCAATCCCATGAAGTGTCTCTCCCAAAACCGTAGGGACAATATCCTTCCCACCTTGCAGCCTCTAACCATGTCCAAGAGACCACTATGACAGATCCCCACGGACTCAGCAGTGAATGTAGCGAGAATACGCAAAGAATGAAAGCATCCATAGCCACCGTGGTCGCAGCCATATCCGGAGACCCAAACCTGCCCGTGATATCGAAGGTCAATCCTATCCGGGGCTACCATCATCCTCTCGGCCTCTCCCAGAGGAATCTGGCAGAAAAGATGCAAGCTTTACCGTCACGGCACGTCTCCGATCAGCGGAATAGATATAGCCTCAATCTCGGGACCCCAATCAAGGCTCGGAAGTCCTCATGCGTCGGGACAATCTCGTTGTAAGAAAAGCAAGAACATGTCTCCTGACGTCCCGTAACTTTGCCGCGGCTCTCAAAAGGTCCCAATCGGGCGGGAGATCCCTCAAATGCCATAAAGACTTGATCTTGAAGGAAGAATCAAGCAGTCCCCTATGAGATTGGGAGTTGTGTCTCACCCAAGATTGAAGGTCGGACAGAAAACGGTCTCGTTTCCCCTTTGCAATCTGACGGGCTTCTCCATCGCAAAATGATCAAAGATGGTGCTTTTAGGTCCAAAATGTGCTCTGGGAACAATTGGGACAAGTCTAGAGTTGAAAATGAAATGAAATGGCCAAGCCTTGCTTTTATTCGTAAAATAACCGCCGCATGTAACCGTAAGCCGCACGGCCCTATTTGCTCCTCGGGACCTATCCGCACGGCTACATTAGCCCTCTCGCAGAAATTCTGCAAAGAACCAAAGTTGCTGCCCAAGGGAGTTTTCACCCCACTTTTTCAACCAAAACCTGTACAAAAACATATCCAGAAGCCATTCAAGCATTTATACACCATTATAAATCATTTTGGCCCATTTTCAGCCCCGATTCCAAGCAAAAAATTGCCCCAAGGCTCAGATAATATGCAAATTGAAAAAGCATGAATTAGAAAAGCAAATAAAACAGTAATACAATGTCTTCGCCCCATCGGCGCCCAAATAAAGCAGAAAATAAACAAAATGTGCATCAAATGTGTTAATTGTTTGTTTTGTTCCTGATTCCACTCTAGAGACCTCCTAGGCCTCCGATTCTTCTTCCTCCTCATCGCTGCTCAGCTCATAAATGCTAGCCTCCCTCATCAAGTCCTCCTGGTCGCTCACGTCAGACAGATGGACATTATCGTGCCCATACTCAGCCATCTGCTCCAAGATGTCAGCATTGGGTCCCCGCCCCCGAGGCATGGCACTGGATGAGTACTCCGAGGCCGATGAAGAGGATGATGTGCCCCCGACGTGCCTCCTTTGCGCGGCTGGCTCCTGTGCATCGCTTGTTGTCGCTTTGAAGCGCGAGGCCGGCTTCTTGACAAGGGATCGGCACACGTCCTTCCAGCCCCTATTCCGCCCGATCACCTATCATAAGTGCGAGCCGGAACTTGAGAAAAAGAAGAGAAAAGTCTCGTGAAAAATCTCGAGAAAATCTCGAAAAATTGCAAAAAGCGTAAAAATCAAAGCCGAAAAGGGAAAGACCCTAAAAGTATACTTACAAGCCGTCGTCGGGCGGCAAGGTGTACTGGGGCTCCCTAGCTTCGGGGACAGGAATCCTCATCCTCCTCGGTACTCCGTGGACCACATAGGACAGATGCGCAGGAGGGATCGGCGGGTCAGTAGGCTCATCCTCCCCATATCCCTGAGTCACCGCCAGCTTCACTAGCTTCGTGGCGTCCTCGCCGCCGCTCCACAAACACGGTAGGGGTGTCCATGTCAGTACTCCTGTCGCAGCCACGCCGCCCGGTACCTAGCAATCTCTATCCTCTCGGCCAATCCTCGGGCCGCATCCGTGCCGGGAGGATCCCGAGGAGTAATGGCATCCAATGGAGGGACATGGCCATGCCGCTCGAGAAACGGTCCCCAAGTAAATGACATCACATGTCGCCCCAGGTGAGCCATCTCCTCTCGCCTCATCGCCTCAATGGCATCTCCCAAGAAAATCTCCTGGATACCCGCCCCAAGGGTAGAAGTCCACTCCGTCGTGCCCGTCCTTGTTGATGATCGGCCTCACCATCTTGTAATCAAAATTGATCCGGGTCTTTCCCGTGAATTTATACCTCGCATCTCCCCTCCAGCGAACCATAGCAGGGAAAATGGTGATATCACTCTGCTGGTTTCAAGGAAAGAACCCGATCACCTCACAAAACCAGGCCTGCATGTTCAAAACATCAAAAGGGTCATTCTCTCTCTCATAAAAGTCTCAAGACAGGAAAGAGAAAAGAGAAAAGAAAAGGAGACTACCTCGAGGGCAAAGGAGAAAGCGTACCCATCGAAGCAGCCTTTGTTACTACTGCATATATCCCAACGAGAAGTAGAGCTCCGCCAATCCGGCCTCTCCCCAAGAGACCGTCCCTATCCCATCCACATCAACCAAATAATCAAGGAGACAAGTCATGGCCGGTGTCCCGTAATTAGCAAAAATAGTGACCGACAAAGCATCAACCACACGAAAGCTCTAGCAACCGGTGGGCGGTCACATCATTAACAAGAAAGTCTCGCATGCAATTCGATCGCCACCTCGACATTCCGTGTCTCCATACCCACTGGGAATCACTCAAATCCAACCAAAGCTTGGAACTCCTCGGCTGTAATGTGGTCTCTCCAAGTCACGGGCCTCCCGATGAACCGTAGACCGCATAGCCGTGAAATCGGCAGAGTCACTTGTCGGCTCTCCCGGCCTAAGATGAAAGCTATGGGTGCCGTCCCACCGTAACTCGAAAGGGCCCGGATCAAGCCCTTGCTCTTAGAGGTGATATGAACACCCCGCCGATAGCCTCGACAAATGAATCCAGCCGGTAGCCCTCACCAAACCCTTGGGGTTCACCCCATTCTTCTCGAAATCGGCATCCTCTCGCCAAAGCTTGACCGCAATCTCAGATGGTCCTCTAGACTTGTTCTCCCTGTGACAAGCACAACAAAGAAGTGTGTCAACCATTCATCATTTTCAAAAGCATGCATATATTCAAAAAGTGCACATATTTTTAAAAGAAAAGCATTCAAAAAAGTTTTTCTAGCATCATTTGCATCAAAGAAGCGTCTTTCATCACTTGAAACGCGTCATGTCAAGTCCCATTGCTTTCCTAAAGCACAAAATCACAATTTTCACAATTCTTTGTACATAAGCATTATTCTTTCAAAAATGGCATGCATGAATCCTTTTCATCTTCCAAAATCATGTTTTCTCAAAATTTTGACTTAGTTCTAGCACATGCAAGAACTCCGTCTCACTTTAGACAATTATCATTCTTACTTTATTTGCGAGAAAAAAAAAGTGGGTCATTCTCACTATTTTTGTCAAACAAATTGCACATTGCATATTCTTAGCCTCATAGGTTCATCGTCAATATCTCAAAATCATTCAAAAATCCTTGGAAAATCCTAGAAAATTCCTAAAATTCGGGTCAAGCCCTAAGTCATTCAAAATTCAATCAAAATCGACGGAATTGAGCCAAATAAGAATGCTTACCCCAACCGGACGCGGGTTCGTCGATTTGTGCTCTCTTCTTCCCGGGTAAAGCTCCGACGGAGGCGTAAGAAAGTCATACTTTCTTTCCGTTCGCACGAGCTCCTTTCTCCTCCTCTGAGCGGCCGTGGAGATATTTATTCTTGCTTGCCTCGGTATAGGATTGCCCTCCGGATCCATCTCAAATCAAAGGAAGCAAGGGAAATTGAAGGAATTCGAAATTTCTCTTCCTCCTCTCTCTCTCTCTGTGTTCTTGGGCGGCAACACAATGCCAATGGCCCGTTCAAATCTGATTTTAAATAATCTGGAAAAAATAGGTCTCTAGCCGTACGGCTCCTTTTTCTCCATCTCATGCCGGGCGGCCTCATTCGCTCTGAGCAGAAAATTACAATCCTGCCCCTGGACCTTCCACTTGGGCATGCAATTCCCGTTATCTTTTAACTAAGATAACATCTTTTTCAGAAGATATCCCTTATCTCTTAAGCAATTAAGCTTTCTTCCCAGTCGCCTCCGTTAATTCCGTTATAACGGGATAATGCTAGGTGACAACCTCCGAATTGTCAAAACTCTAAACTGAGCTTACCTCTATCCCGGATAGCGACGTATGCTAAGTTATCCTAACTTAAGCTACCTCTATCCCGGATAGTGACGTATGCTCTAGTTCCTCTTAACTTAAGCTACCTCTATCCCGGATAGTGACGTATGCTCGAGTTCCTCTTAGCTTAAGCTACCTCTATCCCGAATAGTGACGTATGCTCGAGTTCCTCTAAGCTTAAGCTACTTCTATCCCGAATAGTGACGTATGCTCAAGTTCCTCTAAACTTAAGCTACCTCTATCCCGGATAGTGACGTATGCTCGAGTTCTTCTTAACTTAAGATACCTCTATCACGAATAGTGAAGTATACTTAAGTTTTTCTAGCTTTAGGTACCTCTATCTCTGTCAAAAAGAGATAGCACCGTAAGCTCTAGTCTTCGTTATTTCCGTCATAAAGAAATAACGTCATCCAGCTTTAGCTACCTCTATCTTCTCGATAGTGAAGTAAGCTCTAGTTTTCTCAGGTGACAGCCTCCATTAATTGTCAAAACCCTCAAGGATCCTAGACATCGTTCCTAACTATCTAGTGATGCTTGAACTACGATCAAGGCTTGATTCCTCCGGGATACATAGGTAGCTTTTTATAAAAGGTCCAGCCATCCGACCACTTTGGTCACCCTGTTCCTCCGTCACTCCTCAGTGATGAAGTAGTCCCTCATAAGAGACTTTGTTATCCGACCACCTCGGTCACTTCTAGCACATCCCCAGTAGGATCAATTGCTTGACCTCCTAGGTCATTTTCTTCTACTTCCCCAGCAAGAGACCAGTTTCTCTTCTCCATTCCTCAACGGATCCCACTTCTGAACTACGGCCTGGCTTGATTTCTCCGGGATACGTAGGTAGCCTTTCATAAGAGGTTCACCCAATCGACCACCTCGGTCTCCCAATCCTTCTCGGCATTCGCCAGATCGGATCCTTTTCTATCGACAACCCCACTCGCCTTGCAAGTGACGTTGCCGAGGGGCTTCTGTAAGTACCCAAATCTGGCTCATGCCTTCCGGTTAAATTTCCCGGCAATTTCGGTAAGTTTTTCGGTAATTCCCCGGACCTTCCTAGTGTTCCGGAAATATTCCGGAACAGTCCCAAATTAATTAAAGGCTGAAGAGGAGCCTTCCTAATTAAGAAACACGTTTTTCTTAATTAGGAAGAACCTTCTAGAATTTGCCACCTTGCATGGTTCTAGAAATGCTGAGTCACAATGGATAATGCCGCACGGCTGCATTAGCTCGCGGTCCCTAGCCGCACGGCCTCATTGGCGATTTCCAGACTGCCTATAAATAGAGCCCTCCTCTACCCATTTTACACAACAAAATCAACCCACAAAAATCATAATACTCCCATAATACGAAGAAATACTCCCAAGAGGCTGCTGAAGATCCAAGAAGGTGAAGAAGAAGGCCAAGAAGCTCCCTCCCTCCTCCTTGAAGATCCAAGATCAACCTCTCCTCCTAGCTCCATCTAAAGAAGAAGGAAGCCATTGGTAACCTCGCACGCCCTAACCTCGCATCCTAATTGCTTTATAAATTGCTCATTGCATTGCCTTTATATTGCTTGGGACTTGGTAGATTAAAGATCACATCTTTATATTCCCCCTTCCCCTTTTGCATGCATTAGACATCATTTGTCATAAAAATGTAGTCTTTCCCCATAAAGGTGCATCCTTTGCACCTAAAACCCCCATTTTCCAATAAAAATGTCATTTTTATGCATCCTTTGCATATAAAAATCAAATCTTTTCAATCAAAATGCATCCTTTACATTCAAAATCCCTTTTCCAAGCATCATTTGCTTTAAAGACCATGTCTTTACCATAAACTAGCATCATATGCTTTTCAAAATGCAATCTTTATGCATCATTTGCATAATGAATGCCAATTTCTTCATAAAAATGCATCATTTGCATAAAAATCTTATCTTTATGCATCATTTGCAATAAAGATCCTTTCTTTGAATCAATTGCATCATTTGCAACCCAAAAATGTCATCTTTTCATTAAAAATGTCATTTTTACATACATTCCCCCATTCCCCATTAGTAACCTCGGAACGGACCGATGTAAAAGATCCTATCTTTACATCGTTCCTTCCATAAAGGTTTCATAATCTCTTTAGAAAAGGGACACCTTTGAACCCTATATCTCCGATTATCACTTAAGATGAGTATGAAGCATCTATACGAGCTCGACCATCTTAAAGTGTAGGATTGATGGGCTAAGGACCCTCCTTTTCTAAAGAACCTCATCTTTGACTACAAAGAGAGTCATTCTCTCGATCACGCAAGTCCCAAGGTCCAAAAAATGCGATGATCACAAGTCCAAGATGAGGGCGGGATCATAATCCCGAATACATAAAATCCAAGAAATCCCGAGCGACAACCAACAATGGTTTGTACGTCCGGAAGACGACTTGGCACATTCCCTCCTTATCATCAAACACATGCACACAAGAAAGCACGCAAGCAAGCACGATTAATGGGATCTTGGGAGACTTGCTCCGGCAAGGCACCTTGGGTGAACGACGATCCGTTCTTCCCAAGGGGTAACTTAACCTCCGAACCCATAAAACCTTTTTTTCAAAGTTTTGAGGTAATCAAAATTGCGTGACGACTCCGTTTTTCAAATTAAACCGGATGTCTTCAAACTAGCGTGAATCCAACAAAACACAAAAATTTGGGCACACATTCACACTTACACTGACTGCCGGTGGTTGAATTGTCGTTGAGTGGGCGAGGTCCGGGCTTACATTGACGGCCGGTGGTTGAATTGCCGTTGAGTGGGCAAGGACCGGTCTTACACTGACGGCCGGTGGTTGAATTGCCGTTGAGTGGGCGAGGACCGGTCTTACACTGACGGCCGGTGGTTGAATTGCCGTTGAGTGGGCAAGGACCGGTCTTACACTGACGGCCGGTTTTTGAATTGCCGTTGGAGTGGGCGAGGACCGGTCTTACACTGACGTCCGGTGGTTGAATTGCCGTTGGAGTGGGCGAAGTTCGGGCTTACACTGACTGCCGGTGGTTGAATTGCCGTTGAGTGGGCGAGGACCGGTATTACACTGATGGCCGGTGGTTGAATTGCCGTTGGTGTGGGCGAAGTTCGGGCTTACACTGACTGCCGGTGGTTGAATTGCCGTTGAGTGGGCGAGGACCGGTCTTACACTGACGGCCGGTGGTTGAATTGCCGTTGGAGTGGGCGAGGTCCGGGCTTACGTTGACGGCCGGTGGTTGAATTGCCGTTGAGTGGGAGAGGTCCGGGCTTACGTTGACGGCCGGTGGTTGAATTGAAGGGTTGGGACCATTCTGCACTTGGATTTGCTGAAAAAGGCCTTAGGATAGCCAGAGGCAAAGATTATAAGGGCAGGGAAGTAATTTGGCCCTCCCTTGCAAGAAGGTCCGTACGGACCAACCTGGGATGCAAAGAGGTCCGTACGGACCATGTTGGTTTTTTACAGTTCCCAGGTTTTGACCGGGTTAAAAAGCCGAGGCCCCCTTCACTTCTTCTTCTCCAGTTCGTGCATCCGAGAGAGAGAGAGAGAGAAAACCTCCATTTTTACACCAAAATCTTCCATTTTTCGCTTGAATCGCTTGCAATGGCGGAAGGATCTCGAAGGAATCGTCGACAACGCAGTCAGGAAGTGGTCGAGCAACGGATGGAGCTCCAAAGAAATTGGATCTCGTTTGTTCCATCTTCGAAGAACCCAGATGTCTTGTATCCAAATCCGGAGGTGCACAATCGTTGCTCTAGGAATGTCGGGGAGGTAAGAAATCCGTCTCGTTTCGATTCCTTGCTTGAGATTTTGAAGGCTAAAACTAGATTTTAGTTTTTCGCATATTTGAGTTTTTGTTATTTTTCATGCCTTTTGTGAAATTCTTGATGAATTGTTGAAAATGGACATGTAAAATATTGTGGGTATGTGTATTTTGTGCAGAAATGTGTAGATTAGCTTTTATTTGTGAAAATAAAGTGCCTCTCTAATGAAATGCATGCCTTGATGTTTTGTACCTAATGCTATTTATGTATGTACATTATGAGAAAAGTTTGTCGTGTAGTGACAAATTTTGTGAAAAAAAATGTGACATGTGCCGTGTTTCGTGACGGGTTTTGTCTGAAAGTGTGTGCCATGTAGGGATGGACTTTTCTTTTAAAAATGTGTTATGCAGTGTGTGCCGTGTTTTGTTTGGGTGACGGACTTTGTGGGGAAAATATGTGCAATATGTGCCGTGTTTCGTGACGGTTTATTTTGAAAATGTGTCGTGTAGTGCTTGATCCCTCTGTTGAGAAAATCTGTACAGTGTGTGCCGTGTTTTGTGACGGACTGCATGGAAAAAATTATGTATAATGCATGTCATGTTTTGAGTTGCATGTAAAAAGTATGTGCAGTATGTGTCGTGTTTCGTGACGGGATATATGTGCTTTGCCGTGTTGGGACGGTCTTTTGTGCTTTTTGATTTTCTTATGCATTAAGTACTGTGAATGACGTACCTTTGCTGTGTTTACCTGCAGGATGAGGGGCTCATGGCTGGGAAGGCCAAGAAGATGAAGACTCGGGGATCGCTCGAGGCTGTTGTTGAGTTGTGGCAGCGGATGCCTGATATTTCTGTGGATGGTAGGCCGAGTCCCAGGAGGCTGGTCTACGCTTCTGGCTTGGGTGTGTTCGTAGAGAACCTGGCCGGGGTCTCTGGCACGAGGAAGAACAAGAGCGTCTTCCTTGGCCTTTCTGAGTATTGGTGGGATACCACCCACACCTTCCATCTGAGCTGGGGAGAGGTGACGGTGACGCCTACCGACTTTGCTGCGATTGTCGGGCTTTCCTTCAAAGGAGGGCCAGTGCGGTGGAGGGATATGATAGCTGATGATGTGTTGACCGAGCTGCTGGGCTTTGAGCCTCGTCCTCGCAGGGGCCTGGGCATGTTGTATAGCGATGTGGAGCTGAGGATCACGTCTAGCATTGGGGCCTATGTTCGGGGTACCGGCCAGGTGACGGCGGAGCAGCTGGCGCGCTCCTTTTTGTGGTTTGCACTTTCCGAGACTTTGTTCTCGAACCACGCGACTGCGGCTCCTTTTGCTCTGTTGGAGAGCTTGATTGATCTGGAGAGGGTTTGTGATATCGCTTGGGGCGAGGCAGGCTTGGCCGAGCTCTACTTTTCTTTGGACCGGTTTAGCCGGGGTGTGGCCAGTTCTTTGGCCTGTTTTGACTTTGCTTTGGAGGTATGAGTTTATTGCTGTTTTTGATTTAGCAACTTGTCGTTTCTCCATCTTCTTTTGCACTGAGCCCTTTTCTGCTTTTGTCGCAGGTGTGGTTCTATGAGATTTTTCAGTGCTTCCCGTGGGATAGAGATCCTGGGGCTGTAGCTGCGTATCCTGCTATGTTGGGCTGGGCTCGTACGGCGAGGAAGAGGAGGACCAGCAGAGGGAAGCTCACCATCGCCTATGGGGATGTGCAGGAGCGTCTGGAGAGAGGTAGCCCGGAGGGGTTTGTTTTGTTCCCGTGGGCTCGGTATGAGGCTGATGAGTTCGAGGGGGCTCCTGAGGTGACAGCGCAGCGGAAGATGCTGCGGGGCTTGACTTGTGATGTCATGTATCTGGGAGAGCGGGTCTTCTGGCAGCATGGCCCAGGTGTGCTTCCCGTGGCTCCGAGGGACCCTCCTTTTGGGATGCTTGATTCCCGGGACATGGATGTGTTGGACTTTGAGAGGTACCTTGGCGGTGTGGGTGCCGAGGAGTTTATTTTGTATGGAGAGGAGTATGGGGCCTTCGTGAGGAGGAAGTTGAGGACGCCGCAGGTATTGGCGAGGGAGAGGGAGGCTGGCCCGCAGGTTCCCCCAGAGGTTCCGATGCCGGGGCCGGATTTCACGTATGTCCGTGGGGACGGATCGAGGAGGAGGGTGTCTGTACCCGTTCCTGAGCAGGCTCCTGCTGCATACCGAGTGGATCCTGACAGATCGGTGAGTGTGCTTACTCTTTTCCATCTTGGCATCTTTTCTGTATTTTTCTCTTTTTGTTGTTGAGTATAACTGTATTGCTGAGCGTTTCTTTGGCTGCTTGCTTGTGCAGGTCCCGGGGAGAGCCTATGATATGCTGACTCGCCGTTATGTGGCGATGAGGTCGTTTGCGAAGAAGATGGCGTCGAAGCTGTCTTGCCGGTCTTCCCGACGCGTGCCGGCGTACGAGCCTATGCCTTCGAGGCATTCTGTAGACGTTCCTCCACCGAGAGCCGAGCCGGAGCCACAGCAGGAGGGACCTTCGAGGGGGCGGCATAGCATGGATGCCGGGACGTCTTCGGGAGCTCCGAGGCAGCAGCCCTTTTATCAGTTCTTCCCTCAGCAGGATGCACAGGGTGAGGGTTCGTCAGAGCCTTCTTTCTTTGATCCTTTCGCCGGATTTGATCCTTCTGAGTACTTTGAGTACCAGCCTCCGGAGGGGGCTCGGTACTCTGATGACGAGGATATGACGGGCGAGTTCACCGGGATGCCCGACTTCTCTCTTGATGATCTTGGCGAGGATGATGATGCTGAGGAGTCTGATTAGTATTCATTTGCTTTCCCTCTTTCCATATCTTCTCTTTTTTTTTTGTTTAGCAACAGACATTTGATGTACCTGTAATAAAACACTCGTATTTGCACGGCAAACAGCATTTTATTTTAAGATGTAATGTCATTTTTGTGATTCCCGGGATTTGTCCTAGAAATGGTTGCTATTATTTTTTTTTTATTTTGTGCATGCCACGTGAGCTGAGAGTGCGTTTGTGGGTAGTGTATGTTTGCCTGAAATGGCTTTGGCCAGTGTTTGGGCAGTTTGGAGCAAGGTCCTGCTGAGAACAGTGGTTGTTGTACTGTTTGCTGGGGAAATGGGTTCTGGTTGCAAGGAGGTCCGTACGGACATACCTAGCATGCAAAGAGGTCCGTACGGACCAGTCTTGCTTTTGGGAAGGAAATAAATGCTTTCCAGTGTCTGGACTTTTCCCCATTCCCCATTTGCAGCCATTTTCGAGCTTTCTTCCCCATTTTCTCTAGGAACCTCCATTTTTGCCATGGATTCTTCGTACGTCCCTAGAATTTTGCCGAGGCTTTCGCAGGAGAGGCAAGCACACTTCCTTGAGCAGCTGAAAACGTGGATGCGGTGCCGTATGAGGCATCAGAGACGGGCTTTCGAGGTAAGGTTTCGTCTTTGCTCGATTTGGTCTTTTAAGGAGTTGGTTCCTGATTGGGATTTGTTGCGGGCTGCCGCGAAGTTCTGGGATGTTAGGAGGCATGTGTATTGTTTCTCCTACAATGAAATGGTGCCCACTTTTGAGGATTTTCGGGCTTTGATTGGAGGACCGGAGGTGGAGGCCATCTCGCTTCCTTTGATTGGTGGTGCTGCTGTGAGCGTGAAGCTTGCAGGTTTTCTTCGTACTTCATTGGAAGAAGTGCAGGGCATGATCCTTGATTCGGGTCATATTGACATTTCGAGGCCGTCTGAGCTGGTTTATGGTTGATGATGAGAGTGATGTCTCTTGGGACGCATTTGCCTTGTGCGTGATGGCGACGCTTTTCCTGGTCAGCTCCCTTGGCATTTGCGATGGCGCTTTGCTAGATGTGGTTGGGCACTGCATAGGTGGAGAGGATATTGTTCCGTTGGTGCTGGGGGAGACTCTTCATGGTATAGACCGTCTGGCGACTGGGGATCGGTTCATGAGAGGGGGAAGCCCCGCTTTGCTCACCTTGTGGCTGCGAGAGAGACTTCAGGCCATGCCCGAGGCTCCGACGTCGTTTAGCCCGTGGTCATTTGCTCAGCGACCTCTTGCGTTGGAGGATATGGATCGAGCCCCCGGAGAGTGGATGGCACAAACTTGGTACGCATCAGATCCGCCGGTGGGTTCCAGCCCTTTGGAGGATCGAGACTGAGGAGGGTCTTTCCAGGGGAAGGGTCCTATGTCGTCGAGTTCCAGGTATGTCGTGATCCTCCTTCTATATTCCGTCACTTGTTTCCTGAGATTTGGGATGAAGCAGGAGCCTTTGTTGGCTTGGGATGACCTTGCTACTGTGGGAGGTAGTTCCTCTTTGTATGGCGGCTTCAGATGCCTTCTTGTATTTTCCGAGGGTATGGAAGTATTTCGCTTTCCCTCCCGTGGTACTCCTTAGATGTCGGGAGTGTCGTATTGACGACTCCGCACCGGCCCGGTATGAGCAGCCGTGTCCGCAGCCCAAGTGGCTTTGGAGAGAAGGCGTGTAGCAATTCTCGGACCCGATTGCCGTAGTAGCTATTGCCTTAGGAGTGCCGGGCCCGGTCCGACCCTTTCGATGTGACGGAGACACTTTGTTTGACTACGAGACTAGAGTTGACCGACCGACGGGGAGAGGTCCTCTTTCGGAGACTCGCAGGAGGAGATCCGAGCCAAAGCACGGCGAATGAAGCCCCGAGAGCCGCTGGATTGTTTGACTCTACGGAGGACCCCGCATCTCGAACCGAGAGACGCAGAGTTGGTTCACGTGGAGCGAAAGAAGACTCGCCGGGGACGAGGGAAGAAAGGGAAGAATGGCGAGGGGACAAGCACAGATGGCGCGGAATGACCTCCTAGGTATCCATTCATTGCATTGCAAACACATTATTTGTTAAATGTATTAATCTGTCTTTTAGCATGTTGTGAACTTGAGAGTAGACCGTGCTTGAACTCATCAAGAAATATTGTAACCGTTAGTGATTTGTGATTTACTTTTAAAGCTTTGTCGAGACGCAAGATCTCTTGTTTGCTTTTGTCTCTTTTGTGCACCTTGTCGGCGTCCGTCTTTGGACTTTTCTGTTGCATTTGTGGGCTGAAGCGGCCTGGGCCATGACGGAAATCCCCTTTGCTTAGGCTTTGTGCTTGGCTGAGAGGTTGAATGATCCCCTGACAAGTCGTTTTGACGGTCTTTTTCGTAGCTTCCTTGCCTCTTGTTGGCGTCGGGCTCTTGACCTCAATTTCGCAGCTTCTGCCTGAGCTTTTTTTTTATATATATATATTTTTTTGTGAGCCCTTGCTCGAGCTCTTTTTTTTGTGAGCCCTTGCTCGAGCTCTCTTTTTTTTTTATTTATTTTGTGAGCCCTTGCTCGAGCTCTTTTTTTTTTCGAAGCGCGTGAAGGCAAAGATAAGCCCCTGGCTTGGAAGCAGACATGAGTCAGTCGTTTGATGCTGAGTGACCCTCGGATGTCCTTTGATGTTGCCGCCGTCATTTGACTTGGTCAAGGTGATGTTGGGGCGTGTTCTTGAAAAGTGTGTAGCTTGATGGAGGTCTTGATTGACATTCAAACTTTTGACTTTTTTGTGTATTTTTAGACCGAACCAATTAAGGTTGCCTACGTTCCCTGACTAGAGGGCTCAGTCTGCGTAGTTCGACACTACATGGAGTGCCAAGAGATGCACAGTTGTTCTTCTTTAGGCGAAGTATCTGCGAAGTTTGCTTCCGTTGACTGGATTCAAGAAGGGATTGCCGTCTAGGTCTGTCAGCTTCATGGCACCTCCGGAGAAGATCTTTTGAACCACGAAAGGGCCGATCCATGTGGGTTCCCATTTTCCCAGTGGGTTGGTTCGAGTGGGAGGCTTTTCTTTGAGTACAAGGTCGCCTTCCCTGATGTCTCGGGATTTGACTTTCTTGTCGAAAGCTCTAGCCATCCCGCTTTGATAGGCTCTGACGTGTTCCATGGCATTTAGTCGTCACTGTCTAGCAGAGCCAATTCGTCGTGTCGGCTTCGGAGCCATTCGACTTCGTTGATGTCATTTTCCAAGAAGACTCGGAGTGAGGGAATTTCCAATTCAATGGGAAGGACTGCTTCCATCCCGTATGTCGTGGCGAATGGGGTTTCTCCCGTGGCGGTCCTGATGTTCGGTAGCCCCAAATTGCAAGATGCAGCTTCTCAGGCCAATCTCGTCCTCGAGTGGTCATTTTCGGATGATCCGTTCGAGGGTTTTGTTTGCTGCTTCCATGGCGCCGTTTGTTTGTGGCCGTAGGGAGAAGATTTGTGGCGTGTGATTTTGAATTCAGCCGCCAGCTGTCGAATTCCCCTCGAAGTGTGAGCCATTGTCTGATATGACCTCATTTGGGATGCCGTATCGATGTATGATGTTTTCCTTGAGGAAATGCGCGACCTTCTTGGAGGTGAGTACCTTGTAGGACTTGGCTTCGACCCATTTGGTGAAGTAGTCGATGGCTACTAAGATGAACTCGTGACCGCTGGCCGCCGGGCGGAGCAATTTTTCCGATGACGTCAATTCTCCAAGTGGCAAATGGCCAGGGTGTAGTCATGCAGTAGAGATCGTGGGGCGGCAAATGATTGAGGTTGAGAACCGCGACACTTGTCGCAGCTCTTCGACAAAGTGGATGCAATCTGCCTCCATGGAGATCCATAGCATTTCATCCTGAGAATGATTTGCATCGTGGCTTTCTGCGCTCATGTGCTGGGGACTGCAGCCCTCATTGTGGACTTCGTCACTGAACTTGTTTGCTTCTTCCTGGCTGATGCAGCGTAGGAGTGGCCCATGGTAGCGTTTCTTGTATAGCATGTCCCCGAGGATGACGAAGTGAGAGGCGAGGCATTTTAGGGCCATGATGCTCTTGGTTTTGACCCCTTCTGTGTGTGGGTCTTCCTTATTCATGAAGGTAGTTTCCCCACCCTTGAGGTATTGGAAGATCTGGTTATACCATGGCTCATTGATGGGCTTAGGTTCTGGTTCGATCTCACAACAGTAGGCAGGAATTTCCTTTCGTCCGACTTTGAAGGGTTTGATTGCTTTTCCTTCAGGGATTTCCACAAGTGAAGCCAAGGTGGCTAAGGCATCTGCAAACCTGTTTCGGTCTCTTGGCAAGTAGTGGAAGGTGACCTCTTCGAATTGTGTGATGAGGTCCTCCATGCAGGCATGGTATTTTTGCAAGCCTGGGTCTATGGTTTTCCACTTGTTGGAGACTTGGTTGATGATCAAGGCTGAGTCCCCATAAACTTCGAGTTTCTGGACATTCCTCTCGAGTGCGGCTTGTAGTCCGGCAGCGCAGGCTTCATATTCGGCGGCATTGTTGGTTACCTCGAAATTGAGCTTTATAGCAATTGGGGTGTGCTCGTCCTTGGGATCTACCAAGAGCATACCGATGTCGTTTCCCTTTTTGTTGGCTGCTCCGTCGAAGAACAGTTGCCATCGATTTTCGCCTTCGATTGCGAAGATTCCCTCGTCTGGAAATTGTGGTTCGGGACCTTGAGCTTCGTCGGTTGGGAAGTCAGCCAGTTGTTCAGCCATTACCCGTCCCTTGATTGACTTTTGGTTCACGTATTTGATGTCAAACTCTGCTAGGAAGAAAGACCATTTGGCAAGCCTCATTGACAGAGATGGTTTGTCGAAGAGGTATTTGACTGGATCCATTTTGGAAACCAAGTGTACCGTGTGCGACTGCATGTAGTGCCGTAGTTTCCCGACAACCCATACCAGAGCTGCGCAGGTTTTCTCGAGGGCTGAGTAATTGAGTTCGCTGCCTTGAAACTTTCGACTGACGAAGTAGATGGCGTTTTCGACTCGTGACTCCTTCTTTTCTTGACAGAGCATGGCTCCAAAAGGTATGCTTTTATTTTCTCAAAGGCATCTTGGCATTCTGAGTTCCATTCGATCTCGGCGTTCTTCTTCATCATTTTGAAGATTGGCTCGCACATGGAGGTCAATTGGTTGACGAAGCGGCTGATATACTGTAGGCGGCCCATGAAGCTTTTCACCTCTGTCTGAGTTTGCGGTGGTCTCATTTCGATGATAGCCTTGATCTTTTGAGGATCAACCTCGATGCCTCTCTCGGTGACCATGTATCCCAAAACCTTGCCTCGGCTAACCCCAAATGTGCATTTGACAGGGTTAAGCCTCATTGAGTATTTTCGGAGGCGATTGAAGAATTTTCTCAGGTCTGTGAGGTGTTGTCCATCTGATCCCTTTGAGTGTATGATCATGTCATCGACGTACACTTCGATCTCTTTGTGGATCATATCGTGGAAGAGGGCGGTTGCTGCCCGTTGGTAGGTAGCCCCAGCGTTCTTTAGTCCGAACGGCATTACTGTGTAGCGTAGGTTCCCCAGGGGGTTGTGAAGGCCGTCTTTTCTTTGGTCTTCTTCGCCATCTTGATTTGATTGTAGTCTGCAAACCCGTCCACGAAGGACTTGACTTCGAAATTGGTCTGTAGTGTACTACCAACATGTCGATGTTGGTAGTGGAAAATTGTCCTTGGGACTTGCTTTGTTGAGATCTCTAAGTCCACGCAACAGCGTACTTTTCCATTGGCCTGGTGACCTCGACGATATTGGAGAGCCATGCGGGGTATTCGATCACCCTGATGAAGCCGACACGGAGCATTTTTTTCGATCTCTTCTTTGACTTGTAAAGACCATTCTCTGGCTTGATTCAACGTAGCTTTTGCTTGATGGGCTTAGCCTCGGGATTCAAGGGAATCCGGTGTTCTACAATGTTAGGATCTAATCCGGCATGTCTCGTAAGACCAAGCGAACACGTCCACGAATTCTTTGAGCAAGGTACCAATGCGTCTTGCTCGCGCCGGTGAAGAAACTTTCGATTTGCGTCTCTTTTGGCTCTTCGCCGGTTCCCAAATTCACTTTGGTTAAAACCTCCTCAGCTGGGGCCCGATTTTTCTCTCGTTGACAACATGCTTAAAGATGTGCTTAATGTATTGTTCGTTTAATGTGTCCGCTTCTTTATCAAGTGAATCGTTATTAACTCGTTTGTGTGTTAGTTAATTTATCAGCTTGTTAAAGATGCAAATGAGAGGATACTCGAAAGATCGAAGCATTCATTAAAGAGCATACGGGAATACATTATTGGCAATGAGTTCGTAATCTTCTGGCGTGAGGCCATCGATGACTCGAGAGATCTCAAATTCAAAGATAATGGACTCAGATGAGTTTTTGACACTAGACTCTAGGACACGATGGGTCGACTCAATTTGTTCGATCATGTCCTTTTCGCCGGGCAGCTGGTCCTAGAAGAAGTGCCCAAGCTTATTGAGTGGCAATGAGCTTGATAGAAGATGGGTCTTGAAGAGCTTTATGTCGCCATTCCCAATCATTGCTATCACAGAGTTATCAGAAACAAAATCGATCAGATCTGGCATCTCGATTTCTTCTTTGAAGAGCAGGTGGAGCAGTGGCTCGTCCCAAGCATCGTCTGCGGAGTCTTTTGCTTTTGTCTTGGGCATTACTAGCTCGAATGCAGACTCGTCCCGCTTGTTGAAGGCAGGAGTGTTGACAGAGAGTTTTTCGAGTTCTTCTGCCAAAGAGGGGGTTTTCCCAAACCAAAATTCGTTGTGAATAGTGGTGGTCATGGATCCTAGTAGAGGAAGTGTGTCGAGAAATGCTCTTCGGACGGGATTTGGCTTGAGGCCTCTGAATCTTGCCAGGTTCCGCTGGAGCTTGTCCATGGTTGTCGGCCAGCTTTGTTTGGTGCTGATCGGCTCTGTTCCCTTTCCTGGATCTTCTTCCAAGTTGCCGGCCTTCTTTGTGAAGTACTTGGTCATGTCGAAGCTGTAAGGGCGAAGATCGGAGGTTGTGTGCAAGCCTCTTTTGTTATCTGTGGAGCGTTTCCGTGCAGCTCGCTTGTCCTCCGCAATGTGTTCGGGAGTAGGAATGTATCCCAGGCCGTGCAGTGGTATTCTCGTTCTTTTGATATTGATGATCTGTTGGGTGCCCCTATGGCGTTTTCCCAAACCGAGCCCCGAGATGTAGTTCATGTGCTTCATCATTTTCATCGGGAGGGATCTTGTCCCAAATCAAAGGCAGGTCTATGTGGCATACATACCTGGGCCTTTGGGCTTTCGATGGTGAACCCTGTTAGCATCATGCCATTCATTTGTCGTGTTTGATCTCTAAGATCTGGGACGCCGTTTGTGTCGGGTCCTTTCTGACTACACTATCGCCGTAGATGATGGTTAGATATGTTCCTTGGACGAACTTTACGCACCGATGGAGAGTGGATGCCACCCCATTGATCCGGGTGTAGCCAAGGGCGTCCCAAAATGGCAAAGTGAATGTGATCGGGATGTCGATGACTTGGAAACTGTCGGGACCATTTTTTTCCGAACCATAGGTTCAAAGTGGCTATTCCCAAGACTGGGCGGGACGCGAGTCGTATGCCTTGATTGCTCGAGCCGAGGGCTTTAGATCGGGCTCCTTGATTCCTAGCAGATCCATCATTTTGGATGGCATGACGTTCATGGATGAACCCCCATCTACCAAAACCCGTGGAGACGACGCTCGTCCAGCCTGATCAAGTATGAGAGAGGCTCATTGTGGTCAGCCCCAAATTTTGGAAGGTCGAGCTCATGAAAGTGATGATATTGCTGTAATTAACGTTGCCAATCATCTCGAACCGCTTCATCAGTGTGTCACCGTGACGGGAACCATGGTCCGGGCCAGCTTTCTTCCAACTTGAGCTTGTGCGTGGTAAGATGAAGTGAGTAAGGACCAGAGCGAGATGTTAGCCTGAGTGCGCTTGAGCTGTGTTAAGACAGGATCTTCAGCCTTCGGGTCCAAAGTTTCAGCTTCTTTGGCGTAGGGCCCCTTTTCGCCGTGGCTCAGGATGGTCGGCCTTTTGTCCGCCCGTGGAGGATTCACCGGGATTTGACCTAACGTGCTCAGTAACATTCACTTCTGGCCTTATGGTTTTGCTTGTCTCTCCTATTTCGTAGTGGGAGGACCCCGACTCGCGTAAGGCCGACCGCACATTTCAATTCGTTCACTGTCATAGCTTTTACTGAAGCATCAATAGTGGCTTTGAGATCTTCCCAAGACAGGGGTTGGATTATCGGACCTTCGGGCCTTCGGCGCGGTGCGGAGCTCGTCCCACTGATCATGGAGCAGACGTTGCCATGGCCTTGTGTGAGCTCAGGCTTGCTGGAGTAGATGACATAAAGTAGTCAAACTTCCCGAGGGTTCACCAAGGGTTCCGACTCGCGGGATCACCCGGATTCATACCTCTTCTTTAGTTTTTGTGAGAAGATCAGGCTTCTTCTTTCTTTCTTCGAGGACGGCCCTCGTTCATTTCATCCTGGAATTCCATTTCCAGACAAGCACTGCAATTTGGAAGTGACGCCCCACCAGATGTGTCCGTTGTTCGGCGGTGGTATTGGGACCTCAGGAGGTGAATGGGCAGTGGCTTCCTTGGAAGGTCTTCAAGTGGCCTTTACATCATAATCTTGCATGGCTCGTACGAGGGTAACAGGTTGATTTCTGGGAGACAATGAGAGACGTTAGAGGCTGTAGGAGCAGTCATGACCTGGGAAGCCCCAGGTAGTTGGGTAGCTAATGTTCCGAAGTGGTGCATGGCACCTTCGATCCAGGCTTGTTGTTCACCTTGGCGTTTCTCAATAGCCATGAGGACCTGCCAGACTTCTTCCAATGTTGGGAAATTTCTTGGGGGTAAGGTCCCATTCTCATCGTTGTTATCCACTGACTTGGCCATGAAGATTTGACGGACTGTCCTGGTGACAGAGCTGGGAAGGAGGTAGGACCTGCCGCTGTGACACTGGGAGACGGGTTCCCGGGTACTCTCGACCACTCTCTGTTAGCTGGAGGGGGTGATAGGCAAGGTTTAGACACAGGAATGGCCTCTCGGGATAAAAGGGGGAAAGCTCACGTGGCATGCGGTTTCCGTTTCTTTTATTTATGATTTTTTTTTGTTGTTTTAATTTACTTAAAACAGTGTTTTCTCAGAATCCTAGGTAGGTTGGAAAAGATTGCTCTTCTTTTTCGCAACTATGCTAGATCCTGGGTCAGTGGAGACCATCTGTGCGGCTATAAGTAGGGATGGCCAAACCGAACCTAACCGGACTGAACCGAAAACCGACGGAATCGCCCGGAAGCCCTAACCGCCATGAACTGGAGAAAACCGAACCGGTAACCTAACCTGTTTGGAGGCGGGTCAGTTAAGGTTCACAAAATGGTGAACCGGACTGAAAAAGCCCGGAAAGCTCGGACGAAAATTTGTTGTTTTTCAATAGAACCGCCCGAATCGGACCGAAAAAGCCCTAACCGACCAAAACCGTGAGAAAACCGGAACCGGATAACCGGAACCGTGAGAAAAGCGGGCCGGTTAAGGTTCACCTCCTCGCCGAACCGGAACCGGCGGTTCAAGGCCCGGAACCGGAACCGGACCGGATTTGGTCATCCCTAGCTATAAGCCCCTCGTTTTGCACCTGTATTTCGACATCCCAAGGTGGACAGCCCCGGGCGAGGGTCCTATAGGGCAAGCGGTTTCCACCGGCCTAAAAGAAAAACCGAACCTAAGGACCGAGCCTGTCATGTTCGTTTTGATGCGTTAGCCATGTGAATTGTGAATCGAGCCGGCCACTGAGTCAAGATCAAGTCAAGAGTTTAGCATGACCTCTCTTTACCTTGCTTACGCAAGGGATCTGTGACGTTAGGCGTTGGCTGGGTCATATCATCATGGCTGACGTATCAAAGGCTTAATGACATGGTGTCATGTGGGCATGGATGCATATCCGGGACGGAACATCGTCTCCGGTGTAGCTTCGGAAATCAAGATCGTGTCAAGATTTTAGCATGACCTTTCATCGCTTTGCTTGCGCAAGGGATCTTTGAGTTCCGAGCCTTGACTTTAAAATGGCCGGCATGGTATATGTATCCAGGCCGTATGACACGGACCGGGTAAAAACCAACCGAGTCCTGATAGAGTGTGACTCAAGACTCAAACGTGCGTGTGGTTGACGCTTGGCTAGGATGGGATGTTTGGAATGATCCCGTGCGCGTCCAAGAGGCCTAGGAAGACCAAACGGACTGCAACTGAGACCACTCCGGGTTAAGGGTTGTAGTGTGCAGTGTATCCGAGGCAGCAGTGCGTAGCGTGCGGTGTAACCGAGGCAGCAGTGTGAGTAGTGTGCGGTGTAACCGAGGCAGCAGTGCGCGTAGTGTGCGGTCTCTAAAATTCTTTTTCTGAGTAAAACAGAAGTTTTTGAAGAATTTTAAATGTATGCACAGATGTATATTGATGCATTTTTTTTGTATTTTTTTTTTTTTTGTAAAATAAAAACGAAGCACGTGCACACACACACAACAGTTAAAGAAAGGGGTAAAATGAAAGTTTGACCCTCATCATCGTTTTAAAAATCTTTTGTTTTGTTTAAAAAGATTTTAAAACAAAATATCCCCACGGAAGTCGCCAACCGAAAATTACCCAGATCCGCGCCTGCGGGCGAGTGGCCCCGAGGCATCTCGCATTCGCCCGCTCGGGGAATGTTTCGCCCGGATCCGAGAGGCAGCTGCCTGCGTCTGCAAATTCCGGCTTGGCTTTATTCCGCTTAGCGTTAGCTGGAGGTGTCTCGCCGTTGTTTCGCATTTGTAGAGTCGCCACGCCGTTTTTATTCACCCCAAAATATTGAAAAAGGCACGCTTAAAGATAATTTTAAACCGTTTTTGTGTGATGAGATTTTGAGTTTGAGGTCGATGACTCCTGGGAAGAGAATATTAGAATATTAGAGCTCACTCCGAGTCGCCGTAAAACGAGTCTTTCTGATACCCCTAATATCCTTTAAAATGTCATGTGTGTGTGTGTGCGTGCTTTTAAAAATGCATGCCGTGTCGGATGTCTACATTGTACACTACGTATTGAAATGTATTGAAATAGTGTAGGAAGGAAGCCTTACCAATGTTGAGTCGTGTCTCTGCCTTCCGCCGAGGAATAGTGTTTGAGGTCGGAGTAGCGTTCCTGGGTGACGGATCGGATTGCTTCGGAGGGGCCTGGCTGTCCGCTGACAGCAGTTTCGGCGTGAGTTGATGTTGCTGCATGCGTGTGCGGCAGAGGTTCTACGTGCGTGGGGATCGCAGGGATCACTCTGGCTGAGGTTCGGCGTGGCGCTCGGGGTGGCAGTGAATCACTGCGCAGAGTTTCTGCGTGAGTTTGGGATCGCCGGCTTGACTCTGAAAGAGCCGGACACCGTGGAAAGACCAGCAAGGCCTCTGAGTACCACGAGGGACCTCAGAGTACCTCGAGAGTGCCTCTGGGCAACGGGAGCGTCGCGGAGCGCCGGAGAGGCTTCTGGAGCGCCACAAGGGAGCTCGGAAGGCCTCGGAAGGATCCGAAAGGGGCCGGGAGTGCCTCGAGAGGACTTAGAGGGGAAGCCTAAAGGCTTAGGGAGGAAGAGAGAAGTGGGAGGTGTGTGAAAATGAGGAGGGGGAGCCCTCTATTTATAGTGCCAGTTTAGGTGCAAGAAGGTCTGTACGGACCTCCCTGGTAATCCAGAATTTTGGTTTTCCTCGATTTGAGGGAATCTGTGATGATGGTGAATATTCTGCAATTATGATGTCCCCTGTGCAAAGAGGTCCGTACGGACCAACTTGACATGCAAAGAGGTCCGTACGGACCATGTATGCTTTTCCAATTTCCTGAAAATTCCCAAAAGGTCCTTTTGTCCCTTTTTATCCCAGGAAGGCTCCTCCCTTGGTTTGGCTGGGGGTTTTGAGAGGGTTTTGAGTGCCAGAGGTCGTTGAGACTGCGTTGATGAGTCTGCGGTGTTTCCCATTTGCTTGGAAGAGGGTGATCCAGATTGGGGTACTTACAATAGTGTATAGGTATAGGTATAGGTATAAGGTATAGGGTAGAGTGTATAGTGTGTAGTGGTATAGGGTATGTGGTATGTGGTATAGGGTATAAGGTGTATGTGGTATAGTGTATAGTGGTATAGGGTATAGGGTATAGGGTATAGTGTATAGTGGTATAGTGTATAGGGTATAGTGTATAGTGATATAGTGTATATATAGTGGTATTAGGTTTAGTGTTTAGAATTTATTTATTTTTTCAAAAATAATATTTATTGACTCATATTTATTTTTTTGAGAGTAATTTAAAATAACTTTCATATTTTATATAAATAAAAATAATGATATTTATTAAATTAAAATTAATAAATATTTATGATTTATTTATTTTTTCAAAAATATAATAAAAACAATTATATTTATTAATTATAGCGGCAGAAATTTCCGTTGCTGAGTTTAAAATCGCCGGCGGAAATTTCCGCTCTATGAGCGTGCCACGTCATCGATCCATGTGAACGCATAGGTTAGCTGCCGGATTTATCCGACGGAATATTCCGCCGCTAAATATTAATTATAGCGTCGGAATTTAATTTTCGCCGCTATAATTAATATTTAGCGGCGGAATATTCCGTCGCTGGGGGAAATTATAAATACTGATTTTAACATTCTGAAATCAATTACGCCATATTTCCTCTCTCTCTCTCTCTCTCTCTCTCTCTCTTCCCGCTTTCTCTCTCTTCCCGCTATCTCTCTGCGACCTAGAAGAAGAAGAAGAAGATGCTCTCAATCCGCCGTCCGTCCACCTCTCCACCGTCTTCGTTCGAGCTGCTGCCGCCGTCTCCGTCCGTCCACCTCTCCACCTCTCCACCGTCCGTCTCGAGCTCTCACGCCGTCGTCTCCGTCCGTTCGTCCGCCTCCTTCCACCGTGTTTCTCTCTCTTCTCTCGTACTCAAATCCAGTATTTCAATCGATTTCTCTTTCTATCTCGCAATTATCTCGTATCTATTTAAACAATTTGATGCACTACAATCTCTTTGAAGTTCATTAATCTAGAAATCATCAAGATCATACTTTAGTTCTTGTTCATTGCCCGTGACCTGTTCGATGAAATTCCCCACATAAATTTTATATACTTTATGTGCATTTCATGTATGCTAATTTAGCTTTCCTTTTCACTCCGATTGAGTTATTCGATGGAGTTATTTCTCTTAATTTTTTTAGGGGCGTTTTTTCTTGAAACAAAGGGGTTAAAATTTGTAAAAGTGTGATTTTTATACTAACAATTCATTTTTTTCCCCTAAAAAATGATAGTGCTAGTTTGTACAATTTTTTTAGATGAGGGCGGGGGGGGGGGGGGGAGGAATTTTCCCCTTAATGCCAAGAGTACATTTTGTTGTTTCTGGTTTAGTTTGATTTGGACTTGGACAATGTTCTACACAATTGATTTATCTTAGAAAATCATAGACATTGCAATCCATAGCATTCTTAATATAATTTTTTAATTAATGAAATTTTATTTCAAAGAATTAATAAGGTATGCTAACTTCAGATTAATATAGTCCCATGTGAATTCGAAAAATAAATGTGGACATTCTTGTTTGGTTATTCTCTAATATTATTGTTACAAGTATGTTAACTTGTAACAATAATTCTATATGGTTTATCTCTCTTCTGCTTATGTCGACTACGTTTGTGCTCCATTTATCTTTTTTTGATTTTGTTGTAAGCTTGTTTTAATCGGTAAAACTCTTATTTTCGTTTGGGCTATTGTTGTTTGATGTTATAAAGTTATACTCCCTTGAATCTAATAGAAGATGTGGGTATTCTTTTAACGTCTGTCCCATATCTAACATTTACTTTATGGATTATCTTTTTTTTTTTACAACCAATTGTGTTTGCCAACATCTGTCCTGCCTAGTTTGAATTTCAAATTTGACACCTAGTTTGAAATGAAATGTTTTAGGTGCAATTAAGATTATTAGGCAATTTCGAACCATTTGCTTCTTAGACAATTGTTACTTTGTTTTTGGGACATAGATTGTGCTAGAAATGATTTTAGGATATTTGGGTTTCAAACCTAACAGTTGTTCTCTGTAGCTTTAGGAGATGTGATTTAAACTGCACTAGTCAAAGAAAAAAGGTTGATGTGGCGTAGTTACGAGTTATGCGTTAGCTGAAATTTATTTTCCTGTAAAGAACACGTTGGGATGTAAGTAATGTATATCAGCTGTTTCTAAATGGAGTATGATTTTTGTTCAGAGGTAACACTAATGGGAGGAATTAGACAAGGTGTAAACTTAGTATTATTTGCTTCAGTTACAAACAAATAAGTAAGAAAACTGTGGATGAAATAGTTTAGGAACATCTAGTTCTAGATCTCATTTTGGGGCGATTGACGGCATCGCGGACGGTGATTATGTCGCCTACGTTTGAGCGCCTGATATCAATCCTGGCACCCTAGATGCACCTTATATGAAACAAACTAGGATACAGTATCTGTATCCTAGTTTGTTACATATTTAGTAATATTAACGAATAGAAGAAAACATATGTTAGTAATATTAACGAATAGAAGAAAACATATGCCACTATAA
This sequence comes from Adenophora triphylla var. japonica, assembly GCA_022495995.1. Taxonomy (NCBI): domain Eukaryota; kingdom Viridiplantae; phylum Streptophyta; class Magnoliopsida; order Asterales; family Campanulaceae; genus Adenophora; species Adenophora triphylla. Next base: position 416,854 of record JAFEMH010001508.1, read on the forward strand.
AGAAAACGATAAATAACCGTACTCATAATCAAATATGTAACATGTTATATTTAGTAAACATAACATGTTACATATTTAGTAAACATAACATGTTACATATGCAACAATTAGATAAGTTACTAAATATCTAATTTTCAAGTCTTTTAAAGTCAAAGGGGGAGGAAGGGGGGGTGAATGTCTCAATAATGTAACATATTCAACTGCACATTACCTTAGTGGTTCTAGATCCCATTTTGGGGCGACTGACGGCATCGCGGACGGTGATGTATATCGCCTACGTTTGAGCGCCTGATATCAATCCTGGCACCCTAGATGCACCTTAGGGTATTGTGGTTGGTGGTTAACATCTTAAAATATAAATAAGATGAGAGCCTTTCTTACCCACAGCTATCAAAATCCGTCCATCTTTGATCAAGAAAGATAGAGCAAATAAGTTTCACTGTTGTTAAGATTTCGCTTTAATAAGAGTTTTTCAGCTCCACTGTTCTTCTTCTAAGGATCTCAAACATCACGCCATGTTCTTGATAAAGGTCTCGAGTTTTTCTTCACCGGTGGTATACGGTCACAAGTAAAAACAAGGTAACAAGATAACACTAGCGAAGAGAAATACATTTTTCCTCCAATTTTTCAATCTTCACATTCCATTTACTCAAGATCTCACAGGCATCTTCTCATGAGCTTGAAAGCCGGCGGTGTTGCCTCAATCTCACTATTGCTTAGCATGTTTTATCACACATGCGGCTAACCGTGAGATTGAGGGCAACACCGCCACTTTCAAGCTCATGAGGAAGATTCTCGAATCAGATCTTGAGTAAATGGAAGGTGGAGACTAAAAATTGGAGGAAAGTTCGTTTTTTCTTCACTGTGTTATACTCGTTACCTTGTCTTTACTTGTGACCGTATAACACCAAAGGAATAGTAACAAAGTAATCGTCACAAACATGGTTGTTATGTTTGAGATCCTTAGAGAGGAGGACAAATAAACCGGAAAAATTCTTATTAAACAGAAAATCCTTTGCTCAAACAACAGAACTTGTTTGCTCGTCTTTCTTGGTCTAAGATGAGTTAGGGTTTTGATAGTTGTGGATGAGAACGACTCTCATTTTGTTTATAAATGTTAATTTAATTCATCATTGTAAAATTATATATTTTACAACAAAGAATTAAATATTAATATTTAAAATTATTCACAATAGTAATAATTTAGGTTTATCTAATTTTCAAGTCTTTTAAAGTCAAAGGGGGAGGAAGGAGAGTGAATGTCTCAATAATGTAACATATTCAACCGCACACTACCTTAGTGGTTCTAGATCCCAAACATCACAGCCATATTTGTGACAAGAAACAGCTTTACTTCACCGGTGTTATACGGTCACAAGTAAAAACAAGATAACACCGTTGAAGAGAAAAAATACTTTCCTTCCAATTTTTTCAATCTTCACATTCCATTTACTCAAGCTCATGAGGAAGATTCGCAATCAGATCTTCCTTAAATAAATGGAAGGTGGAGATTGAAAAATTGGAGGACTTGTTTGCTCGCCTTATGTTTGAGATCCCTTGAGAGGAGGACAATAAACTGAAAATTATATATTTTATAACAAAGAATTAAATATTAATATTTAATGTTAATTTAATATTAATATTTAAAATTATTCACAATAGTAATAATTTAAGTTTGTCTAATTTTCAAGTCTTTTAAAGTCAAAGGGGAGGAAGGGGGCGAATGTCTCAATAATGCAACACATTCAACCGCACACTACCTTAGTGGTTCTAGATCCCAAACATCACAAAATGTTTCAGGATAACAGTGCTTTTTCTTTAACCGGTGTTATACGGCCACAAGTAAAAACAAGGTAACAAGATAACACCAAATAAGAGAAAACAGAACCTTCCAATTTTTTCAATCTTCACATTCCATTTAACTCAAGCTCATGAGGAAGATTCTCGCAATCAGATCTTCCTTAAATAAATGGAAGGTGGAGATTGAAAAAATTGGAGGACTTGTTTGCTCGTCTTACGTTTGAGATCCTTAGAGAGGAGGACAGCCGAAAGAAAATTATAAAGCAAGTTGACAAAGTGATATTTGCTTTTCATATAATCGTGCATTTCGGGATTGATAGGTTTATCAAACAGGCACTTAAAGGATAGAGTAGGTGGTTAGGTAGGGACACCATTATCCTTTAGTTTAGTTTGAACTAGAGCTCAAGATTTGTTGATACTAAGAAGACAACCCCAATTCTAAACCTAAGTTTAAATATTAACAATTTACAATTATTCACAATATTAATAGGTAAAATCCCAAAGAAATTTCCAATTTAAGGCAAGATGGAGCATTACAATGGAGAAATTGTTTCCCGAGAGTATCAATTTCAACAAGACGTTCTTGAACTCTCGCGCTTCACCAAAAACAACACCGGAAACTTATTGACAGGAGGTATAGCATGCCATGCATCCGGTCTCTAAAAGATTGGAAGATTGATTGGGATCTCGCTCCGTGCCGCTGGGTGCTTTGGGATTCGGAGCGACATGTGTTCACCCTATCGTACAACGATCTAATGCCAACGATGGAGGATTTTCGAGCACCGATCGGTGTGGCCGAGTCGAGGACCGTGGCATTTCCTCGAGACAGACGATCAGCCACGAGCAACTATCTCGAATTCTCTGGGATTATCAGCAGACCGGTATCTGGGCATTGTCGTTGATGATAGATTCATAGACTTGACTCATATAGCCGCATTGGAGTCTGACTCACTCTGACTCGTTTGATCTATCCACTTCCTTAGTTATATTCATGTTGCTCATTCCGTCTCGCGCACTACTTCGCGCCTACATCGGAGTGTGTCCGGCCATACGCCGTTAGAGATCATCAGCAACTGAGAGGTGATCGAGGAGTTGACATCCGGCATATTCAATCCGGGACAGGAGCGATGGACATCATTCCACTCGTTGCTAGCTGAGACATACCACGCATTGATAGATTAGCCTGAGGATCCGAGTACATTGGTTCAGCACCCGCATTACTATCATTGTGGCCGTATGAGAGATTGCGCTTAATCTCGCCACGCGAGGGGCACGGCATTACCTTGGGTGACCGGACAACGCAGGATATTGAGGGATGCCGCTACCGAGAGTTGGCATAGGTGGTTGGCCTTGGCCCGATATGAGACCGCAAACATGTACTATTGGATTCCGCATGGGATTGCGTACTATGAGAGATATTCAGACGAGTCAAGATTGTCCGACTTCCGGACTACATGTATCATCCTTTGCATTCCATCTCTAGTGAGCAGACAAAGATGGATACCCGCAGCAGACCATTCGGACTTTGAGAGAGCAGCTTGACGACTAATACCATGCCGATGATTATGACTCGAGCCTCGTACTACACATTTCTTTGCGTGAGCATTTCTAGAGGGCTTTCTTCCGATACGACCACTACTCCGTCATACTAGAGGTAGCACATTTCGACCACCGAGTATCCGATATGGTACGAGGAGCAAGCAAGGTCCCGTACATACCGATGATGAGGCTCGACGCCGAGAGTATTTTGGGGCGTACTATTCTTCCAAATTCTGACATTAAGAGACATAGAGGCCAAGAGCAACCCCGATGAAATCACCGGCAACATTGCAAATAGACATGAGAGACGGAGCTTCAGAGAGATGCTTTGAGAAATAATCCCGGCGATAGCTCGCAGGAGGCCTCGAGGCAGAAAGAGCAAGACCGAGAGCTACCAGACTGATTGATCCACCGTCTCACACGATACCTGAGCTAGGACGAGGTCATACTGACTTTTTTGACATACCTAGACCAAAGACCTCCCGGGGATCGAGGCGGAGGAAGAGTAGAGATTCGAGTTCGGGAGCGGGAATGAGTTCCTAGACACTTTAAGAAGACCTGTTAATATATTGTTAAATATGAGTTAGAAGCTTTATATTTATTTTAAGAAGATCTGTGTTGCTTTTATGTTTGTAATTCAAATTTAGGGAATGATAATACGTTAATTACTTCTAAACTGTTAATATATTATGAAATCCAATAATTATTAACATCCCAATTTTGTTTCATCCATCGATTAAATTGAGTGTACGTATAATATATGGATTGCAATGCAGGAGTGATGTCTGTTAACGATGATCGTAGTTGGATGTACAAGCGGAAGTTGCCGAATCATTCCAGTATCAATCCTGAGTTTTATAGAGGGTTGATGGGGTTTATTGAATTTGCTCAATCAAATAAAACCAGTCACATGGATAAAGATGGTAAGATTAGGTGTCCATGCGAAAAGTGTTGTAATGTCAAGTATCTAAGCTTGATCGATACTCAGAAACATCTTTTGCGTAACGGGTTTGAAGTTGGGTACAAACGGTGGACCCGTCATGGTGAGCTAATATTGCGCACAAATGTTGTGAATAATCCCCCCGAGAATATTCATGTACCTCCCGAACCTGAACCTATTATTCAGGACAATGAAGAACCACCTTTGAATATGGAAGATATGGTTAGGGATGCAAATGTCCCTTCCTTCGATTGGTCGTAGAACCAACAAGAAGAACCAACCCCCGCAGCCCAAGAAATTTATTGATGCTATGGACTCGCAAAAGAGAAGGTCTATCCAGGTTGCGAGATCAGCTGTGTTGGAGGCCGTGGGCCGAGCTCCTTAACATAAAGGCCGATTGCAATATTAGCCGCACCGCTTATAATCGTATCATGAAAGCAATTAAGCGGGTGTCACGAAAGAGAATAAGATGGTTACAAACTTTTATGAGACAAAGAAGTTGTTTGGGCGATTGGGCTATGTTATGAAAAGATTGATGCGTGTAAGAATGACTCGCATGCTATTCTACAAGGAAGATTCACGTAAGACAGAGTGTTCAATTTGCGGACAAAGTAGATATAAGCCAAATCGGAGGGGGAGTTCAAAACACAAGAAAACGGACCACATAAGCAGCCATGTTACATGCCGTTGATTCCAAGATCGCAATGCCTCTACGCGTCTAAATCTACTGCAGAGTGTGATGATGTGTTGCCATTTTCGCGGGAAGGAATTCGATTTTTCGCGTTTCTTTGAAAAAAACCAAATAAAACCCGGGAAAAAGAACGGAGTCGCCACGCCAATTTTGTTTTAAGGGCCAAAACTTTGAAAAAGCCCGAGATCAGAAATTTGGGTTTGGAGGTCATGTTACACGCCGGAAGGACGTTAGTGTGCACTCCGAAATGCCTCGTAAAACGAGTCTTCCAAGCTGAAAATCATTTGTGTGTGTGTGTGTGTGTGTTTTGGCCAAAATAATTTGAAACTCAGAAAAGTAAAAATTGGGATATCCTTTTAAGACTTTAAACTGATCCCATGATTTTTTGGAAGATTTTTGGATTGAGATTTGGTACTCAAAAGACCTTTTGAAGTTGAGAGCCACTTCTGTCAGAATGAAAAAGGCAGTGGACCTTTGATTTTGAAATGGATTCAAGGGTCTTAAAACTTCATAATCTGGATAAACTCAGAGAATGAAAGTTGTCCCAGACACCTTAAATAAGATTTGTACGAAGGAATTTTCCATTTTGGAGAAGATTTGAGGGGTCAAAACCTTCTGGAAACCTCAGATATGAGATCTGGATTCCCAGAAGCTGATGAACTAGCCTCTGAAAGAAAATTTGAAAAGAGGAGTTTTACTCACCCAAAAAATAAAGTAAAAATATGTATGGAAATATCTGGATGTTGGCTACAAAAAGTGTTTTGTAGTAAACACCAAATTCCACATTTATCTGTGTCCAAAAAATTAGACCATGGACTGAGGTCTGAGAAAATTGCTACTGGACAGCAACTTCTCAAGAAAGAAAATATGATTTTAAGGGGGGTTTTGCATCCATGCTTGTCCCCATTTCCCTAGGTTTTGATTAGTGATCACTTGACATTTTAGTGGTGAATCAACTATACCAAACCATCCTTGGGGTACATTAGGACTAAGCATTTCATTTGCTTGGGAAGGGGATTTTTATCCTTTGAAAATGAGATTTGATGCTTGAAAATGGTTTTTAGGGTTTTGAAAATGAGTTTTCTTTGCAAGAAAGTAAGAGAACTTGAAAATAATTTTGATCTTTGTAGAAGATCATCCATGGAGATGGTCTTCCATGGTGATCTTCTTAGATCTAAAGCAAGAAGATGAAAGAACTATATTTTGTAGTTTGCAAATGCATGCATGGTTGGAGTTTAGGGTAAGGAGAAGGAGGGTTTACCAATCTTCCTTGTGTTCTTGAGTTTTTGGCTTGAGTGTATGAGTGTTTAAGGCTTAAATATGAGAGTGAGTGGATGAGTGTGAGTTGGGAAAGATTGGAGAGAAAATGGTGACAATTCTTGAAGAATTCTCACTGTTTTCTCTCTATATTTCGCCAGAGGTTCGGTGCAAAATGTGTTGTGGCTCCCTTTTTTTGTGACTGGAGGGCTCAATTTATAGCCCTCCTGAAAATGCAAACATGTCCGCGCGGATAAGTCCCTTCGCGTGCACTGTTCATTAAATGCAGCTCCAGGCTTTGGACACAAGGAATATTTCTTTTGAAATTTGAATTATACAGCCAGTTTCTGTTCCAGGAAATTCTATTTTTGGTTTTATTCCTTTTGTTTTACTTTTTGAGATTCTTTTTGAGGTTTAACCTTAAATAACAATGCCCATTTTACCCTCACTTTGTTAGAAAAGTTAGGATTGTTAGGAATTGTTAGAAATGTTATAAATTTCGTTAATTTTCTAACGAAAATTCTAACAAGCTCAAATTGGAGCACTTACAAGAGCCCTCGGCGACGGCGCTTTCGAAGGAAGCGGGTCGTCGATAAGAGTAAGGCTCCATATTTGGCGGATGATCGAGTGATCGGGTGGCCGAACCTAGCGATAGGCTACCTACGTATCCCGAATGGGAATCAAGCCGGCCGTAGTTCGGGTCCTCGACCCTGGAGATGATGGCGTTTTAGGTGCCTCGAACTCCGATGAGCGAGTTCTGCAATGGCTGGCCGGAAAGAAACTCACTGGGATAAGAGATGACCATTTTCGGTCTCGATGGCTATCCGCTCCGCTGGGATAGGAAATGACCATTTTCGTCCGACGGCTATCCGCTCCGCCGGGGATAGGAATGACCATTTTCTGGTCCGATGGCTATCCACTCATTGGGATTTTTGGTGATTTATCGTTTTCCTAGTGATAGCGTCTTAGGTGCCTCAAACCTTGGAGATGGCGTTTTAGGTGCCTCGAACCTCGAGATGGCGTTTAGGTGCCTCGAACCTTGAAGATGGCTTTTTAGGTGCCTCGAACCTTGACGATGATGGCGTTTAGGTGCCTCGAACCTTGATGATGGCGTTTAGGTGCCTCAGACTTTGATGATGGCTTTTTAGGTGGCCGACTCGAGAGGGTGACCGTTTTGGCCTGGGGTCGACCTAGTGATAGGCTACCTACGTATCCCTAGCGGAATCAAGCTCCTTTCGTAGTTCGAGTTTTTCTCGAAATTTCGTTGGCTTTGGGATTCCGTTAACTTTGTCAGGGGATTTTGTTAGCCTCGGCTGGGAAAATCAGATTCATTTACGTTTGACGCTGGGGTATTTTGATGAAAGATACGGGATTCCGCTTATCTTTCTGGGAGATCGGTCTTACGTTTGACACGCTGGGTATTTTGATGAAAGATACTGGATTCCGTTATCTTTCTCTGGGAGATCGGTCTTACGTTTGACTGCCGTGGCGATTTTTGATGAAAGATACGGATTCCGTTATCTTTCTGGGAGATCGGTCTTACGCTTTACCGCCGTTGATGATTTTGATGAAAGATACGGATCTCGTTATCTTTCTCGGGAAGATCGGACTTACGTTTTACCGCCGAATGATTTTGATGAAAGATACGAGATTTCGTTATCTTTCTCTGGCACCTGGCCTTACGTTTTACCGTCGGAAGGATTTTGATGAAAGATACGAGATTTTGTTATCTTCTCTGGGAGATCGGTCTTACGTTTAACACGGAAGGATTTTGATGAAAGATACGAGATCTCGTTATCTTCTCTGGAAGATCGGCCCTTACGTTGATCACGGGATGATTTTGATGAAAGATACGAGATCTCGTTATCTTTCTCTGGGGCACTTGGTCTTATGTTTTACCGTCGGAAGGATTTTCGATGAAAGATACAAGATTTCGTTATCTTTCTCGGCAGACTTGGCCTTACGTTATACCGCCGGAGGATTTTGATGAAAGATACGGATCCGTTATCTTTCTCGGGAGATCGGTCTTACGTTTTACCGCCGGAAGGATTTTGATGAAAGATACGGATCCGTTATCTTTCCTCGGGAGATCGGCCTTACGTTTACCGCCGGGAAGAATTTTGATGAAAGATACGAGATCTCAAGTTATCTTTCTGGGAGATCGGTCTTACGTTTGACCGCCGTTTGATGATTTTCTTGACAAGGGGCCGACTTTGGTTAACTTTGGTTAACTCTCGTCAAGTCGGGGACTAAACCGCAGAGTCCCGCATTTTTAAAGGGCAAAAGGGTCATTTTGACCTCGACAATCCTATCCGCGCTGATAGGAGCGTATTCCGTAGGGTTTTAATGAGGGCCAACGCCCTTCCTCTTCCCCATTCAGCTTTTTTCGTAATTACGAGAGCAGAGGGAGAGAAACCAGCAATTCCGCCATCAAGTTGCTCAAAAACTTGAAAATTCTTCCGTTTTTCTTCGATTTTCGAGCAATGGAACACGGAAGGTGCTTTTCAAGGCCAAGGACGTGGCCCGGTGGCGAGAGACGATTGAGCTCGTCCGGATGAGGAGGCACTATACTCTTTCGCAATCGACAAGTGAGGAGCCCTACCCCGATGCTTGGCAACATTGGGCTTCTGATCCGAGTCTCCGAATGGTATACTTCGAATCTTTTCATTCCCTTTGTTGATTTCTTGCTTGAGATTGAATTTTGGGTGATTTTTGAATTTTTTTTTTTTGAAAATTCGAATGATTGATGTTCTTGGCTTTGAATCTTGATTTTGATGCTTTGCATGTTGTAATGAGTATATGGGTATCTCAAAATGTGCATTTTGCTTGGAAAAAGAATTGGCATTTTCGCCATTTTTTTTTTTTTTTGGTATCCAAAAAATTATGGATGAAAATTGTGATTTTTTTTTTTTTGAAATTTGAAAATGTGCATTTTGCTTGAGAAAAGAATTGGCATTTTGCCAACATGAGATGATGATATGAATGTATGATTTTTGATTGATTTTTTTTTTTTGAAAAGTGGGACGGATTTTTCCTCCCGTTGATTGAATGCATGTTATTCTATGAAAACGGGACGGAGTTTTTACTTCCGTAGGAATGCATTTTTTTTTTCGATGAATGTATGCATGTTATTTTATGAAAATGGGATGGAGTTTTTGCTTCCGTAGGATGTATGAATGTAGGATTTTTTTTTTTAGATGATGGATGATATGCATGCATGCATAGGAACTTCTTCTTCTTTTTTTTAAAAAAAAATGGGACGGAGTTTTTACTTCCGTAGGAATGCATTTTTTTTTTGATGAATGTTGATTGGGATTTATACCAAAACTGTCTTCTTGTGCGAGAAAAATGGGGCTATGCTCATTGTATGCTGTTATGCTGTCGAATTTTCTTTGAAATTTCATGATGCATATGTATGCTCTTTTTTTTTTTTCGTGCAAACGCAAATGCAAATTTTTTTTGACATTTTCTTCTTTTTTTTTTAATTGCAGGGTGGAAACAACTACGTTACGGAGCAACTGAACAAGATGAAGACTCGAGGATCGGTGGAGTCTGTGGTTGACTTGTGGGACCGGCTTCCGAATGCGGGCCGAGGAGCTTTGCCGAGTCCGAGACAGATTATTGTTGAGACCGGGCTTTGGGAGTTTGTTGAGTGCTTGAGGGGACTGGTCAAGTTCCCTAAGAGCAAGGGCTTGATGTTCGCTTAGCGCAAAGATCGGTGCGGATGCGACCCACACGTTTCACTTCTTCCGGGGCGAGGCTACTGCTACGCCTTCCGACTATGCCGCGATCACGGGTTTGTCCTTCAACGGACGCAAAGATTGAGTGGCGGGACGGCTACAGTGATGCGGATCTGTGCTCTTCTCGGGATTTTCCCTATTCCCAAAAAGGGGATGGGGATGGAGTATGCCTTGGTCTACGGGAAGATTGTGGAGACCATTGTGAGCTACGAGGTCGGGGAGGAGAGGATAGGCGCCGATCGATTGCTGTGGCCTTCTTGTGGTTTGCTTTTTCGAGCACCCTTTTGGGCATGCCGAGGACGGCAGCCTTTGCCTTGCCGAGGTCCTTGGAGGACATGGAGATGGCCGGAGATGTCTCCCCGGGGAGAGGCCGGGCCGCGAGCTTTACTTTGCTTCCGATAGGTACAAATGAAGGCCGTGAGCTCCTTGTACCGCTTGAGTTTGCCCCCGAGGTATAAGCTCTCTTTGCTTTCCCCTTTTTTGAGCACACACTTTTCTTTTGCACCGGATTGATTGGATTTTTACCTTTCGCAGGTATGGGCGTTGGAGTTTTTCCGCGTCACGATGTGGCGACAGCCGGCGGAGTACGTCGGGGCGTATCCGGCCATGCATTCTTGGTCCAAGCATGCCCGGGAGAAGATAAGCTCCAGGGGGCATACGACTCTCGTGTACGCGGATTGCCTTCCTTCGACGGAGGCCGAGACAGATGAGGGGATGATATTCTTCCCCAGGATCGCTTTCGAGGTGGCGCAGCTGAAGGGCGCCGAGATTTGACTGTGCAGCGGAGGATTCTGAGAGGTCTGACTCGCGATGCCTATTATCTGGAGAGAGGGTGACGCGCCAGCATGGCGTGAACTCGCCTTTGAGGACACCGGTGGAGCCTCCCGCCGATATGATGCACCCGAGTGACAGATCCGTGACCTGGGATGACTACCGAGCCGGCCAGCACTTCTCGGCATTTGTGGCGACTGAGCCGTACCCCGTATTTGTTTTGAGGAGGCTGAGGATGCCTCATGTTCTGGATAGAGAGGGGCTTGGGATCCCGCGGTACCCTCGGACGGATTTTTCATATATCCAGGATGGGGTCCGATTGAGGGTGCAGATCCCTCAGCCTGAGCGGCTTCCACGAGCTTTCCGGCCTCGTCCTGGTATGAAGGTATGGCTTCACCTTTTCCCCTTCTTTTTTTTTTTTGCTTTGTCTTTCTTTTCTTTCCCGTCATCACGCTTCAACTGCTTCTGACGCTTTTGCTTTTGTGCAGCTTTTCGGAGGTGGTCGTCGAGAAGCTGACGAAGCAAGTGATCGGAGCTAAGAGATTCATCAGGAGGATGGTCGCCATGGGCTCCTCAGGCTAGAGCAAGGCGACCACGGCCGGCGCCCGTCGACGGGAGGCTTCCCTATTCGCTCAGGCTTCTTCAGAGACTCCTCTGTCTCCTCTCATTGATCCCCGCGCGGTGCTGCCTTCGGATCACGTCATTCTCGGGGATCCACACGGGCAGGGACACGTCTGGCAGCATGGTGGGTCATCTTCGTACGTCCAGGAATCTGACGCCTTCACCTTCGGATATGATTTTTTCGCAGATCTCGGCTTGCCCTATCGTAGCGTGCCTGCTGGTCCCGACGAGCCTCTTTCTCGGAGACGAGGACGATTCTCGAGCCCGAGATTTTCGTGGCTCCCGAGGAGGCGGGCCCGAGTCGCAAGAGGGGCCGGGGACAGACGTCAGCGCTAGGGATTCGATTGATTACCCCCCGATTTTTTTAGACCGATTTTCGAGATTTTGAGATTTATGACTGGATTGAGATTTGTACACTTATGCACATTTTTTTTCTTTTTTTTTTTGATGTAATAATTTAGGATTTTATTGATGTTTGTTTGTTTTTTTTCTTTTTTTTTTTTTTTTAAATGTGTAATAATTGGAATGCCATGAATGCAAAGGGTAGAAAAGCTCCATAGCTTGGCTTCTAAATGACTATGATGTCCGTGGAAATATCGAATGATCTGGACCGCGGATCATACTCGCGTTTCTCGTGAAAGATGAAGGAGGACGACAACTCAACAAAAGAAGCTTCTCCGGCAAAGGAACCGCTATCTCTTCCACCTCCGACCCCCAAGCAAGGCCCAAATTCTTCGACAACAATCTCGTTGAAGGAAAGGCAAAAGACATGCCTCCTAGTATCCCAAAATGAGGAAGAAGCCCTCAAAAGCTCATAATCCGAATCAATTCCTCGAGAGACCATAAACACTTCACTTGTACCTTTCTTCAAAGAAGGACCTCCTCTCATGCATAATCTCCCTGACCAATCCTTGAACTTGTTGAAGAATGACATTTGGGATTCTTGGGACAATTTTGATGGAGCTTTTCTAAGGTTTTCCATGGTTTTTCTCTTTCTCCCGAAAATGGTCAAGTTTGACCGGAGGTCAAGAGGATATTTGAATTTGAAATAAAGTGAGACCAGATCTCGAAGCAAAATTAAAGGACAAATGTCGTATGCGACCCCATCCGCGCGGACATGATTGTCATTTATCGAAAATCTCTGCAATGTACCCAAGCCGCTACACCAAAAGAGGAATATTCCGTCCCGCTGCTCGAAACCCGTGCAAAAACCTCCCCAAACCACCCATATACCAAACACTAACACCCTTGCCAAAAAAAAACTAAGGCTCATGCAACACCGCATTCATACCGCATTGCATTCATAAAATAAAATCCTAAATTATTACATTCCAAAAAAAAGAGAGTATGCATAAAAAAAAACAAACAAACATCAATAAAATCCTAAATTATTACATCCAAAAAAAAAAAAAAAATGTGCATAAGCCGTACAAATCTCAATCCCATAAATCTCAAAATCTCAAAAAAAAAAAAATCGTGGGGTAATCAATCGTAATCCCTAGCGCCCGACGCCGTCCCGGCCCTCTTGCGACTCGGCCCGCTCCTCAGAGCCCCGAAAATCTCGGGCTCGACCGTCCTCGTCTCCGCAAAGAGGCTCGTCAGACCAACCGGCACGCTCCGATAGGGCAAGCCGAGATCTCGCGAAAAATCATATCCGAAGGTGAAGGCGCTGACTCGGACGTACGAAGATGACCCACCATGCCGCCAAACGTGTCCCCGCCCGTGTGATCCCCGAGAATGACGTGGATCCGAAGGCAAAGACCGCTGGGATCAATGAGAGGAGACAGAGGAGTCTCGAAGAAGTCTCGAACGAATAGGAAGCCTCCCGTCCGATGTGCGCCGACCGTGGTCGCCTTGCTCTAGCTCGAGGAGCCCCGCAAACGACCATCCTCCCGATGAATCTCTTAGCTCCGATCACTTGCTTCGCTTCTCGACGACCACCTCCGAAAACCGCACAAAAGCAAAAGCGCCGAAATGGGCTTGAAGCGAGAAATTGATGACAGAAAGAAAAGAAAAGCAAAAGCAAAAAAAGAGAAGGGGGAAAAGGTGAAGCCATACCTTCATACCCTGGGACGAGGCCGGAAAGCTCGTGGAAGCCGCCAGCCGAGGGATCTCGCACCCTCAATCGGACCCCATCCCGGATATATGAAAATCCGTCCGAGGGTACCGCGTGATCCCAAGCCCTCTCTATCCGTAACCCGAGGCATCCTCACCTCCTCAAAACAAATACTGGTACGGCCAAGCCGCCACAAATGCCGAGAAGTGCCGTCGCTCGTAATCATCCTGTGTCACAGCATCCGTCACTGGGTGCATCATATCGGCGGGAGGCTCCACCGGTGTCCTTAAAGGCGAAGTTCACGCCATGCCGGGCGCGTCACCCTCTCTCCCGCATAATAGGCATCGCAGTCGACCTCTCGTAATCCTCCGCCGCACACTCCAAATCTCGGGCCTTCACCGCGCCACCTCGAAGCGATCCTGTGGGAAGAATATCATCCCCTCATCCGTCTCCCTCCGCTCAAAGGAAGGCAATCCGCGTACTGAGAGTCGTACGCCCCCGGAGCTTATCTTCTCCGGCATGCTTGGGACCAAGAATGCATGGCCGGATACGCCCGACGTACTCCGCCGGGCTGCCGCCACATCGTGACGTGGAAAAACTCCAACGCCCATACCGCGAAAGGTTAAAATCCAATCAATCCAAAGGCAAAAGAAAAGTGTGTGCTCAAAAAAAAAAGGGGGGGAAAGCAAAAAGAGAGCTTATACCTCCTGTGGCAAACTCAAAGCAAGACAAGGAGCTCACAGCCTCTTCCTGCATTACCTATCGAGAGCAAAGTAAAGCTCGCCAATCCGCCTCTCCCTGCCAGAGACATCTCCACCATCTCCATGTCCTCCAAGGACCTCAAGAAGGCAAAGACTGCCGTCCCTCAAGATGCCCAAAGAGGGTGCTCGAGAAAGCAAACCACAAGAAGGCCCCGGCAACTGATCGGCGCCTATCCTCTCCTCCCCAAAGCCTCGTAGCTCACAATGGTCTCCACAATCTTCCCGTAGACCACCGCATACTCCATCCCCATCCCCTTCGGGAATAGGGAAAATCCCGTAAGAGCCTCGCAGATCCGCATCACCGTAGCCGCCCCGCCACTCAATGCCGCGCCCATTGAAGGACAAACCCGTGATCGCAAAGATAGCCGGAAGGCGTAACCGTAGCCTCGCCCCGTAAGAAGTGAAACGTGTGGGTCGCATCCCACCAAAGGCCGCGCTAAAGCAAACATCAAGCCTCGCTCTGTGGAACTTGACTCACCCCTCAAGCACTCAACAAACTCCCAAAGCCCGGCCTCAACAACAATCCGCTCCCTGACTCGCAAAGCTCCTCGGCCCGCATTCGAAGCTTCTGGCCCCACAAGTCAACCAGCGTACTCCACCGATCCTCGAGTCTTCATCTTGTCTCACCTGCTCCGTAACGTAGTTGTTTCCACCCCGCAATTAAAAAAAAAAAGAAGAAAATGTCAAAAAAAATTTGCATTTGCATTTGCACGAAAAAAAAGAGCATACATATACGCATCATGAAATTTCAAAGAAAATTCGACAAAGATAACAAAGATACAATGAGCATAGCCCCATTTTTCTCGCACAAGAAGACAGTTTTCAGTAAATCCCAATGCATTCATCAAAAAAAAAATGCATTCCTACGGAAGTAAAAACTCCGTCCCATTTTTTTTTAAAAAAAAGAAGAAGAAGTTCCTATGCATGCATGCATATCATCCATCATCTAAAAAAAAATCCTACATTCATACATCCTACTAAGCAAAAACTCCATCCCATTTTCATAAAATAACATGCATACATTCATCGAAAAAATGCATTCTACCTGAAGTAAAACTCCGTCCCGTTTTCATAGAATAACATGCATTCAATCAACTGAGGAAAAATCCGTCCCACTTTTCAAAAAAATCAATCAAAAATCATACATTCATATCATCATCTCATGTTGGCAAAATGCACATTTTGAAACTCAAGCAAAATGCACATTTTCAAATTTCAAAAAAAAAATCACAAGTTTCATCCATAATTTTTTGGATACCAAAAAAAAAATGGCGAAAATGCCAATTCTTTTTTCAAGCAAAATGCACATTTTGAGATACCCATATACTCATTACAACATGCAAAGCATCAAAATCAAGATTCAAAGCCAAGAACATCAATCATTCGAATTTTCAAAAAAAAAAAAAAATTCAAAAATCACCCAAAATTCAATCTCAAGCAAGAAATCAACAAAGGGAATGAAAAGATTCAAGTATACCATTCTGAGACTCTGATCTAGAAGCCCAAATGTTGCCTAAGCATCGGGTAGGCTCCTCCGCAACCGATTGCGAAAGAGTATAGTGCCTCCTCATCCGACGTAGCTCCACCGTCTTCTCCGCCACCGGGCCACGTCCTTGGCCTTGAAAAACACCTTCCCCGTGTTCCATTGCTCGAAAATCGAAGAAAAACGGAAGAATTTTCAAGTTTTTTGAGCAACAATGGCGGATTTGCAGAATTTTCTCTCTCTCTCTCGTAATTTCAAAACCGAATGGGGAAGAGGAAGGGCGTCGCCCTCATTAAAACCCTCTGAATACGCTCCTATCCGCGCGGATAGGATTGTCGTGGTCAAAATGACCCTTTTGCCCTTTAAAACTGACTCGCAGCTTTAGTCCCCAACTTGACAGAGTTAACCAAAGTTAACCAAAGTCAGCCCCGTCACAAGAAAATCATCAAACATTCCTAGCCAAACGTAAGACCGATCTCCCGAGAAAGATAACGAGATCCCGTGATCTTTCATCAATTTCTTCAACTAGAAACGTAAGACCGATCTCCCGAGAAAGATAACGAGATCCCGTATCTTCATCAAAATCCTTCCCCAAAGAAACGTAAGACCGATCTCCCCGAGAAAGATAACGAGATCCCGTATCTTCATCAAAATCCTTCCCCGTGCTCAAACGTAAGACCGAGTGCCCCGAGAAAGATAACGAAATCTTGTATCTTTCATCAAAATCCTTCCCGGCAGTAAAACATAAGACCGAGTGCCCCGAGAAAGATAACGAGATCTCGTATCTTTCATCAAAATCATCCCCCGGCAGTCAAACGTAAGACCGATCTTCCCGAGAAAGATAACGAGATCTCGTATCTTTCATCAAAATCCTTCACCTGGCAAGAAAACGTAAGACCGATCTCCCCGAGAAAGATAACAAAATCTCGTATCTTTCATCAAATTCCTTCCCGGCAGTAAAACGTAAGACCGAGTGCCCCGAGAAAGATAACGAGATCTCGTATCTTTCATCAAAATCATCAACGGCAGTCAAACGTAAGTCCGATCTTCCCGAGAAAGATAACGAGATCCCGTATCTTTCATCAAAATCATCAAACGGCAGTAAAACGTAAGACCGATCTCCCCGAGAAAGATAACGGAATCCCGTATCTTTCATCAAAATTACCCCTAGCCAAACGTAAGACCGATCTCCCCGAGAAAGATAACGAGATCCCGTATCTTTCATCAAAATTACCCCTAGCCAAACGTAAGACCGATTCTCCCGAGAAAGATAACGAGATCCCGTATCTTTCATCAAAATAAACGTAAGACCGATTTCCTGACGAATACGTCCGATTTTCCTCAAAGAAAGGCTAACAAAATCCCCAAAGAAAGTTAACGAATCCCAAAAGCCAACGAAATTTCGAGAAAAACTCGAACTACGAAAGGGCTTGATTCCCCGCTAGGGATACGTAGGTAGCCTATCACTAGGTCCAGCCCCCCGACCAAAACGGTCACCCTCTCCTTCGGCAGCAGACAAAGTCCACCTAAAACGCCATCATCAAGGTTCGAGGCACCTAAAACGCCATCATCAAGGTTCGAGGCACCTAAAACGCCATCATCATCAAGGTCCGAGGCACCTAAAAAGCCATCTTCAAGGTTCGAGGCACCTAAACGCCATCTCCAAGGTTCGAGGCACCTAAAACGCCATCTCCAAGGTTTCGAGGCACCTAAGACGCCATCACTAGGAAAACGATAAATCACAAAAATCCCAGCACAGAGCCGATAGCCATCGCACCGAAAATGGTCATTCCTATCCCCACAGAAAGCGATAGCCATCAGACCGAAAATGGTCATTCCTATCCCCAAAGCAGAATGATAGCCATCGACCGAAAATGGTCATCTCTTATCCCCAAAGCAGAAGTTTCTTTCCAAAGAACTAACGACTCCTTCAGAACTCGCTCATCGTGTTCGAGGCACCTAAAACGCCATCATCTCCAGTGGTCAAAGACCCGAACTACGGCCGGCTTGATTCCCATTCGGGATACGTAGGTAGCCTATCGCTAGGTTCACCACCCGATCACTGATCATCCCGCCAAATATGGAGCCTCATTTTATCGACGACCCCGCTTCCTTCGGTGAAAGCGCCGTCGCCGAGGGGCTACCGTAAGTGCTCCAATTTGAGCTTGTTAGAATTTTCGTTAGAAAATTAACGAAATTTATAACATTTCTAACAATTCTAACAATCCTAACTTTTCTAACAAAGTGAGGGTAAATGGGCATTGTTATTTAAGGTTAAACCTCAAAAAGAATCTCAAAAAGTAAAACAAAAGGAATAAAACCAAAAATAGAAATTTCCGGAAACATAAACCGGCCGTATAATTCAAATTTTCAAAAGAAATATTCCTCGTGTCCAAAGCCCGAAGCCGCATTTAATGAACAAGGCACGCGAAGGGACTTATCCGCGCGGACATGTTTGCATTTTCAGAGGGCTATAAATTGAGCCCTCCAAATACAAAAATAAGGAGCAACAACACCAATTGCACCGAACCTCGGCGAAATATAGAGAGAAAACAAAGTGAGAATTCTTCAAGAATTGTCACCATTTTCTCTCCAATCTTTCCCAACTCACACTCATCCACTCACTCTCATATTTAAGCCTTAAACACTCATACACTCAAGCCAAAAACTCAAGAACACAAGGAAGATTGGTAAACCCTCCTTCTCCTTACCCTAAACTCCAACCATGCATGCATTTGCAAACTACAAAATATAGTTCTTTCATCTTCTTGCTTTAGATCTAAGAAGATCACCATGGAAGACCATCTCCATGGATGATCTTCTACAAAGATCAAAATTATTTTCAAGTTCTCTTACTTTCTTGCAAAGAAAACTCATTTTCAAAACCCTAAAAACCATTTTCAAGCATCAAATCTCATTTTCAAAGGATAAAAATCCCCTTCCCAAGCAAATGAAATGCTTAGTCCTAATGTACTCCCAAGGATGGTTTGGTATAGTTGATTCACCACTAAAATGTCAAGTGATCACTAATCAAAACCTAGGAAATGGGGACAAGCATGGATGCCAAACCCCCTTAAAATCATATTTTCTTTCTTGAGAAGTTGCTGTCCAGTAGCAATTTTCTCAGACCTCAGTCCATGGTCTAATTTTCGGACACAGATAAATGTGGAATTTGGTGTTTACTACAAAACACTTTTTGTAGCCAAAATCAAGATATTTCCATACATATTTTTACTTTATTTTTTGGGTGAGTAAAACTCCTCTTTTCAAATTTTCTTTCAGAGGCTAGTTCATCAGCTTCTGGGAATCCAGATCTCATATCTGAGGTTTCCAGAAGGTTTTGACCCCTCAAATCTTCTCCAAAATGGAAAATTCCTTCGTACAAATCTTATTTAAGGTGTCTGGGACAACTTTCATTCTCTGAGTTTATCCAGATTATGAAGTTTTAAGACCCTTGAATCCATTTCAAAATCAAAGGTCCACTGCCTTTTCATTCTGACAGAAGTGGCTCTCAACTTCAAAAAGGTCTTTTGAGTACCAAATCTCAATCCAAAATCTTCCAAAAATCATGGGATCAGTTTAAAGTCTTAAAAGGATATCCCAATTTTTACTTTTCTGATTTTCAAATTATTTTGGCCAAAACACACACACACACACACACAAATGATTTTCAGCTTGGAAGACTCGTTTTACGAGGCATTTCGGGTGCACACTAACGTCCTTCCCGGCGTGTAACATGACCTCCAAACCCAAATTTCTGATCTCGGGCTTTTTTCAAAGTTTTGGCCCTTAAAACAAAATTGGCGTGGCGACTCCGTTCTTTTTCCCGGGTTTTATTTGGTTTTTTTCAAAGAAACGCGAAAAATCGAATTCCTTCCCGCGAAAATGGCAACACATCATCACACTCTGCAGTAGATTTAGACGCGTAGAGGCATTGCAGTCTTGGAATCAACGGCATGTAACGCAACTGCTTATGTGGTCCGTTTTTCTTGTGTTTTGAACTCCTCCGATTTGGCTTATATCTACTTTGTCCGCAAATTGAACACTCGTCTTCGTGAATCTTCCTTGTAGAATAGAATGAAGTCATTCTTACAAGCATAAATCTTTTCATAACATAGCCCAAGCTGCCCAAACAACTTCTTTGTCTCATAAAAGTTTGTAACCATCTTATTCTCTTTCGGCAACACCCGCTTAATTGCTTTCATGATACGATTATGCAGACCGGCTAATATTGCAATCCGCCCTTTATGTTAAGGAGCTCACCACGCCTCCAACACACCGATCTCGCAACCTGGATAGACCTTCTCTTTGCAGAGTCCATAGCATCAATAAATTTCTTGGCCGGCAGGGGTTGGTTCTTGCCGTTGGTTCTCTCGACCAATCGAAGGAAGGACCTACGCATCCCTAACCATATCTTCCATATTCAAAGGTGGTTCTTCATTGTCCCGAATAATAGGTTCAGTTCTGGAGGTACATGAATATTCTCTGGGGATTATTCACAACATTTGTGCGCAATATTAGCTCACCATGACGGTCCACCGTTTGTACCCAACTTCAAACCCGTTACGCAAAAGATGTTTCGAGTATCGATCAAGCTTAGATACTTGACATTACAACACTTTTCGCATGGACACCTAATCTTACCATCTTTATCCATGTGACTGTTTTATTTGATCGAGCAAATTCAATAAACCCCATCAACCCTCTATAAAACTCAGATTGATACTCGGAATGATTCGGCAACTTCCGCTTGTACATCCAACTACGATCATCAAGCAATGTACATCACTCCCGCATTGCAATCCATATATTATACGTACACTCAATTCTAATCGATGGATGAAACAAAATTGGGATGTTAATAATTATTGGATTTCATAATATATTAACAGCTTAGAAGTAATTAACGTATTATCATTCCCTAAATTTGAATTACAAACATAAAAGCAACATGCATCTTCTTAAAATAAATATAAAGCTTCTAACTCATATTTAACAATATATTAACAGTCTTCTTAAAGTGTCTAGGAACTCATTCCCGCCTCCCGAACTCGACCCTACTCTTCCTCCGCCTCGATCCCCGGGAGGTCTTTGGTCTAGGTATGTCAAAAAAGCCGCATGACCTCGTCCTAGCTCGTGTATCGTGTGAGACGGTGGATCAATCAAGCCCGTAGCTCTCGCACCGCTCTTCCTCGCCTCAAGGCCTCCTCGCGAGCTATCACTTCGGGATTATTTCTCAAAGCATCTCTCCGAAGCTCCCGTCTCTCATAATCCGCCGCAATGTTGCCAGTGATTTCATCAGTGGTTGCTCTTGGCCTCTATGCCTCTTAATGTCCTACTGAAGAATAGTCTCCGCCCAAAATACTCTCTGCCGAGCCTCTATCATCACCGTACAGACCTTGCCGCTCTCCTCGCACCATATCGATACTCTGGTCGAAATGTGCTACCTCTAGTATGACCTGAGTAGTGGTCGTATCGGAAGAAAGCCCTCTAGAAATGCTCGCCAAAGAAATGTGTAGTCTCGAGGCTCACCATAATCACGCATGGTATTAGTCGTCAACCGCTCTCTCAAAGTCCGAATGGTCCGCCGCGGTATCCATACCGTCTCGCTCACTAGAGATGGAATGCAAAAGGATGATACATGTAGTCCCTAAGCTCCACAATACCGACCCATCCCGAATATCTCTCATAGTCTCGCAATCCCCACGCCGAATCCAATAGTACATGTTTGCGGTCTCATATCGGGCCAAGGCCAACCACCTATGCCAACTCTCGCAGCGGCATCCCTCAATATCCCGCGTTGTCCGGGCCACCCAAGGTAATGCCGTCTCGCCCTCCGGGCAGCCGGCGAGATTAAGCGCAAATCTCTCATACACCCACAATGATAGTAACTGGGCCGCTCAACCCATGTACTTGATCCTCCGCTAATCTATCAATGACGTGGTATGTCTCCGCTAGCAACAAAGTGGAATGATGTCCATCGCTCCCGTCCGTATGAATATGCCGGATGTCAACTCGATCACCTCTCACCGCTCGATGATCTCTACCACGTAGCCGGACACACTCCGATGTAGGCGCAAAGTAGCGCTGCATGTAATGAGCAACATGAATATAACTAAGGAAGTGGATAGATCAAACAGCCCGGGCCGGTCCGACTCAATCCAGGCTATATGAGTCAAGTCTATGAATCTATCATCAACGACAATGCCCGATACCCACCGCCGATAATCCCAAGAATTCGTATAGTTGCTCCGTAATCGATCGTCCGTCTTCGAGGAAATGCCACAGCCTCGACTCACCCACACCCGCCAAGTGCTCAAAATCCTCCATCGTTGCATTAGATCGTTGTACGATAGGGTGAACACATGTCGCTCCGAATCCCAAAAGCACCAAGCAAAGACTGAGTGCATCCCAATCAATCTTCCACCTTAGAGACCGTGATGCATGGCATGCTATACCTCCCGTCAATAAGTTTCCTGTTGTTTTTGGTGAAAGCGCGAGAGTTCAAGAACGTCTTGTTGAAATTGATACTCCGAAACAATTTCTCCATTTGTAATGCTCCATGCCGCCTTAAATTGGGGCCGCTGAATTTTACCTATTAATATTGTGAATAATTGTAAATTGTTAATATTTAAACTTAGGTTTAGAATTGGGGTTGGCTTCTTAGTATCAACAAATCTTGAGCTCTAGTTCAAACTAAACTAAAGGATAATGGTGTCCCTACCTAACCACCTACTCTATCCTTTAAGTGCCTCGTTTGATAAACCTATCCCATCCCGAAATGCACGATTATATGAAAAGCAAATATCACTTTGTCAACTTGCTTTATAATTTTCCAGTTTCACTGTCCTCCTCTCTAAGGATCTCAAACATAAGACAGAGCAAACAAGTCCTCCAATTTTTTCAATCTCCACCTTCCATTTATTTAAGGAAGATCCTGATTGCGTAATCTTCCTCAGCGAGCTTGAGTAAATGGAATGTGAAGATTGAAAAAATTGGAGGAAAGTTCTGTTTCTCTTCACCGGTGTTATATCGTTACCTTGTTTTTACTTGTGACCGTATAACACCGTGAAGAGTAAAACAGTAATCTGTCACAAACATGGCCGTGATGTTTGGGATCTAGAACCACTAAGGTAGCGCGGCAAATGAATGTGTTGCATTATTGAGACATTCACCCCCCTTCCTCCCCTTTGACTTTAAAAGACTTGAAAATTAGACAAACTAAATTATTACTATTGTGAATAATTTTAAATATTAATATTAAATTAACATTAAATATTAATATTTAATTCTTTGTTGTAAAATATATAATTTTCCATTTCACCGTCTCTCCTCTCTAAGGATCTCAAACATAAGACAGTAGCAAACAAGTCTCTTCCAATTTTTTTCAATCTCCACCTTCCATTTATTTAAGGAAGATCCCGATTGCGTAATCTTCCTCATGAGCTTGAGTAAATGGAATGTGAAGATTGAAAAATTGGAGGAAAGTTCGTTTTCTCTTCACCGGTGTTATATCGTTTTTACTTGTGACCGTATAACACCGTTGAAGAGTAAAACAGTGCACCGTCACAAATATGGCCGTGATGTTTGGGATCTAGAACCACTAAGGTAGGTGCAGCTTGAATATGTTACATTATTGGAGACATTCACTCTCCTTCCTCCCCTTTCGACTTTAAAAGACTTGAAAATTAGATAAACCTAAATTATTACTATTGTGAATAATTTTAAATATTAATATTTAATTCTTTGTTGTAAAATATATAATTTTACAATGATGAATTAAATTAACATTTATAAACAAAATGAGAGTCGCTTCATCCACAACTATCAAAACCCTAACTCATCTTAGACCAAGAAAGACAGAGCAAACAAGCTCGATCGTTGAGCAAAGTGATTTTCTCGCTTAATAAGAATTTTTTCCCGCCATCGCCCTTCTCTAAGGATCTCAAACATAACAACCATATTTGTGACAAAGGCTCGCTTTACTATTCATCGGTAGTTATACGGTCACAGTAAAACAAGGTAATAGCATAACACCGAAGAGAAAACAGATCTTTTCCTCCAATTTTTCACCTTCACCTTCCATTTACTCAAGATCTGACAGAATCTTCTCATGAGTTGCAGGTGTTGCCCTCAATCTCACAGCTGCTTCGCATGTGTGATAAAACATGCTAAGCAATAGTGAGATTGAGGGCAACACCGCCGCCTTTCAAGCTCATGAGGAAGATTCTCGCAATCAGATCTTGAGTAAATGGAATGTGGAGATTGAAAAAATTGAGGAAAGCTGCTTTCTCTTCACTAGTGTTATACCGTTACCTTGTTTTTACTTGTGACCGTATACCACCAAATAAGAGAAAACAGACACCGTGCCAAGAACATGGCCGTGATGTTTGAGATCCTTAGAGAGAAGAGGACAAGCTGAAACTGAAAACTCTTATTAAATGTAAAAATCCTTTGCTCAAACAAGAGAGAACTTATTTGCTCTATCTTTCTTGGATCAAAGATGGACGGATTTTGATAGCCGCGGGTAAGAAAGGCTCTCATCTTATTTATATTTTAAGATGTTAACCACCAACCACAATACCCTAAGGCGCATCTAGGGTGCCGTGATTGATATCAGCGCTCAAACGTAGCGATATACATCACCGTCCGCGATGCCGCTCAATCGCCCCAAAATGGGATCTAGAACCACTAAGGTAATGTGCGCTTGAATATGTTACATTATTGAGACATTCACCCCCCTTCCTCCCCTTTCGACTTTAAAAGACTTGAAAATTAGATATTTAGTAACTTATCTAATTGTTGCATATGTAACATGTTATGTTTATTAAATATGTAACATGTTATGTTTACTAAATATAACATGTTACATATTTGATTATGAGTACGGTTATTTATCGTTTTCTTTTATAAAGTGGCATATGTTTTCTTCTATTCCTTAATATTACTAACATATGTTTTCTTCTATTCGTTAATATTACTAAATATGTAACAAAACTAGGATACGTATATCGTATCCTAGTTTGTTTCATATAAGGTGCATCTAGGGTGCCAGGATTGATATCAGGCGCTCAAACGTAGGCGACATAATCACCGTCCGCGATGCCGTCAATCGCCCCAAAATGAGATCTAGAAGTAGATGTTCCTAAACTATTTCATCCACAGTTTTCTTACTTATTTGTTTGTAACTGAAGCAAATAATACTAAGTTTACACCTTGTCTAATTCCTCCCATTAGTGTTACCTCTCGAACAAAAATCATACTCCATTTAGAAACAAAATGATATACATTACTTACATCCCAACGTGTTCTTTACAGGAAAATAAATTTCAGCTAACGCATAACTCGTAACTACGCCACATCAACCTTTTTTCTTTGACTAGTGCAGTTTAAATCACATCTCCTAAAGCTACAGAGAACAACTGTTAGGTTTGAAACCCAAATATCCTAAAATCATTTCTAGCACAATCTATGTCCCAAAAACAAAGTAACAATTGTCTAAGAAGCAAATGGTTCGAAATTGCCTAATAATCTTAATTGCACCTAAAACATTTCATTTCAAACTAGGTGTCAAATTTGAAATTCAAACTAGGCAGGACAGATGTTGGCAAACACAATTGGTTGTAAAAAAAAAAAGATAATCCATAAAGTAAATGTTAGATATGGGACAGACGTTAAAAGAATACCCACATCTTCTATTAGATTCAAGGGAGTATAACTTTATAACATCAAACAACAATAGCCCAAACGAAAATAAGAGTTTTACCGATTAAAACAAGCTTACAACAAAATCAAAAAAAGATAAATGGAGCACAAACGTAGTCGACATAAGCAGAAGAGAGATAAACCATATAGAATTATTGTTACAAGTTAACATACTTGTAACAATAATATTAGAGAATAACTAAACAAGAATGTCCACATTTATTTTTCGAATTCACATGGGACTATATTAATCTGAAGTTAGCATACCTTACTATTGCTTTGAAATAAAATTTCATTAATTAAAAAATTATATTAAGAATGCTATGGATTGCAATGTCTATGATTTTCTAAGATAAATCAATTGTGTAGAACATTGTCCAAGTCCAAATCAAACTAAACCAGAAACAACAAAATGTACTCTTGGCATTAAGGGAAAATTCCTCCCCCCCCCGCCCTCATCTAAAAAAATTGTACAAACTAGCACTATCATTTTTTAGGGGAAAAAATGAATTGTTAGTATAAAAATCACACTTTTACAAATTTTAACCCCTTTGCTTCAAGAAAAACGCCCTAAAAAAATTAAGAGAAATAACTCCATCGAATAACTCAATCGGAGTGAAAAGGAAAGCTAAATTAGCATACATGAAATGCACATAAAGTATATAAAATTTATGTGGGGAATTTCATCGAACAAAGTCACGGGCAATGAACAAGAACTAAAGTATGATCTTCAATGATTTCTAGATTAATGAACTTCAAAGAGATTATGGTCTGTCAAATTGTTTAAATAGATACAGATAATTGCAGATAGAAAGAGAAATCGATTGAAATACCTGGTTGAGTACAGAGAAGAGAGAGAAACACGGTGGAAGGAGGCGGACGAACGGACGGAGACGACGGCGTGAGAGCTCGAGACGGACGGTGGAGAGGTGGAGAGGTGGACTGACGGAGACGGCGGCAGAAGAAATAACGAAGACGGTGGAGAGGTGGACGGACGGCGGATTGAGAGCATCTTCTTCTTCTTCTTCTAGGTCGCAGAGAGATAGCGGGAAGAGAGAGAAAGCGGGAAGAGAGAGAGAGAGAGAGAGAGAGAGAGAGGAAATATGGCGTAATTGATTTCAGAATGTTAAAATCGCATTTATATTTTTCAAATGACGGAATATTCCGCCGCTAAATATTAATTATAGCGGCGAAAATTAAATTCCGACGCTATAATTAATATTTAGCGGCGGAATATTCCGTCGCTGATAAATCCGACGCTAACCTATACGTTCACATGGATCGATGACGTGGCACGCTCACCGACGGAAATTTCCGCCGATTTTAAACTCAAAGAAACGAAATTTCGCCGCTATTATTAATAAATATAATTGTTTTTATTATATTTTTGAAAAAATAAATAAATCATAAATATTTATTAATTTTAATTTAATAAATATCATTATTTTTATTTATATAAAATATGAAAGTTATTTTAAATTACTCTCAAAAAAATAAATATGAGTCAATAAATATTATTTTTGAAAAAATAAATAAATTCTAAACCCTAAACCTAATACCCTATATATACACTATACACTATACACTATACCCTATACACTATACCCTATACACTATACCCTATACCCTATACCCTATACCCTATACACTATACCCTATACACTATACCCTATACCCTATACCCTATACCCTATACACTACACACTATACACTCTACCCTATACCTTATACCCTATACCCTATACCCTATACACTATTGTAAGTACCCCAATCTGGATCACCCTCTTCCAAGCAAATGGGAAACACCGCAGACTCATCAACGCAGTCTCAACGACCTCTGGCACTCAAAACCCTCTCAAAACCCCCAGCCAAACCAAGGGAGGAGCCTTCCTGGGATAAAAAGGGACAAAAGGACCTTTTGGGAATTTTCAGGAAATTGGAAAAGCATACATGGTCCGTACGGACCTCTTTGCATGTCAAGTTGGTCCGTACGGACCTCTTTGCACAGGGGACATCATAATTGCAGAATATTCACCATCATCACAGATTCCCTCAAATCGAGGAAAACCAAAATTCGGGATTACTGTGGAGGTCCGTACGCACCTTCTTGCACCTAAACCGGCACTATAAATAGAGGGCTCCCCTCCTCATTTTCACACACCTCCCACTTCTCTCTTCCTCCCTAAGCCTTTAGCTTCCCTCTAAGTCCTCTCGAGGCACTCCCGCCCTTTCGATCCTTCCGAGGCCTTCCGAGCTCCTCCGGCGCTCCGGCCTCTCCGAGCGCCTCCCGCGACGCTCCCGCGCCGCCCCGAGGCACTCTCGAGGTACTCGAGGTCCCTCGTGGTACTCCGAGGCCTCGCTCGGTCTTTCCACGGTGTCCCGGCTCTTTCCGAGTCAAACCGGCGATCCCAAACCACGCCGAAACTCCCGCTCCCGAGTGATTCTCGCCACCCCAACGCACGCCGAATCCTCTCCGTCCGAGTGATCCTCCGCGATCCCCACGCACGCCGAACCTCTCGCCCACACGCATCCCGCAACATCAACTCACGCCGAAACTCGTCCGCGTACAACCGGCCCCTCCCGAAGCAATCCCGATCCGTACCGAACGCTACTCCGACCTCAAACACTATTCCTCGCCGGAAGACGTATTACGACTCAACATTGGTAAGGCTTCCTTCCTACACTATTTCAATACATTTCAATACGTAGTGTACAATGTAGACATCCGACACAAAGATGCATTTTTAAAAGCACACACACACACACACAACATTTTAAAGGATATTAGGGTATCCGAAAGACTCGTTTTTTACGAGGCGACTCTGTGAGCTCTAATATTCTAATATTCTCTTCCCGAGGAGTCATCTCGACCTCCAAACTCAAAATCTCATCACACAAAAACAGCTTTAAAATTATCTTTAAACCGATGCCTTTTTCAATATTTTGGGGCCGAATAAAACGGCGCGCGACTCTACAAATGCGAAACAAACGGCGAGACACCTCCAACTAACGCTAAAGCGGAATAAAAGCCTGATGCCGGGCGCGAACGCGCTGCCTCTCGGATCCGGCGAAACATTCCCGAAAAGCGGCGAATGCGAGATGCCTGGCCTCGCGCGCGAGCCGATCCCTGTACTTCAGCCATACTGGGATATTTTTTGTTTTAAAATTTTTTAAACAAAAACAGAAGATTTTTAAAACGATGATGAGGGTCAAACTTTCATTTTACCCATTTCTTTAATCTGTGTGTGTGCACGTGCTTCGTTTTTATTTTACAAAAAAATAAAAAAAAAATGCATCAATATACATCTCGTGCATACATTTAAAATTCTTCAAAAACTTCGTTTTACTCGTAAAAAGAATTTTAGAGACCGCACACTACGCGCACCGTCGCTCGGTTACACCGCACACTACTCACACCGCCGCCGGTCTACACCGCACGCTACGCGAGACCGCCGCCGTGATACACCGCACACTACAACCCTTAACCCGAGTGGTCTCGCCAGGTCCGTTTGGTCTTCCTAGGCCTCTGACGCGCACGGATCATTCCAAACATCCCATCCTAGCCAAGCGTCAACCCCGCACGTTTGAGTCTCGAGTCACACTCTATCCGTACTCGGCTGGTTTTTACCTGGCCCGTGTCATACACTGGATACATATACCATGCCGGCCATTTTTCTCGAGTCAAGGCTCGGAACTCAAGATCCTCGCGTTACAAGCAAAGCGATGAAAGGTCATGCTAAAATCTTGACTCGATCTTGATTTCCGAAGCTACACCTGCACGATGTTCCGTCCCGGATATGCATCCATGCCCACACGACACCATGTCATCAAGCCTTTGATACGTCGCCCATGACAATATGACCCAGCCAACGCCTAACGTCACGCATCCCTTGCGCAAGCAAGGTAAAGAGAGGTCATGCCGAACTCTTGACTTGATCTTGACTCAGTGGCCGGCCTCGATTCACTATTCACATGGCTAACGCATCAAAACGAACATGACAGTTCTCGGTCCTTAGGTTCGGTTTTTCTTTTAGGCCGGTGGAAACCGCTTGCCCTATAGGACCTCGCCCGGGGCCGTCCACCTTGGGATGTCGAAATACGTGTGCAAAACGAGGGGCTTATAGCTGGGGGATGACCAAATCCGGTCCCCGGCTCCTGCTCCGGGCCTCAACCGCCTGGCTCCTGCCGGCGAGGAGGTGAACCTTAACCGGCCCGCTTTCTCACGGTTCCGCGTTATCCTGCTCCGGTTTTCACGGTTTTGGTCCGGTTCCGGCTTTTCCTGGTCCGATTCCGGCCTGTTTCTATTGAAAAACAACAAATTTTCGTCCGGCTCCGGTTTTTCCGGTCCGGCTCACCATTTTGGTGAACCTTAACCGCCCGCTCCAAACCGGTTCCGCTACCCCGCTCCGGCTTTTCTCCCGCTCATGGCGGCCGGCTTTTCCGGCTTCTGCCCGGTCCGGTTTTCCGGCTCCGTCCGGTTCCGGCTCGGGTTTGGCTATCCCTACTTATAGCCGCACGTATGGTCTCCATCGACCCAGATCTAGCATAGTTGCGAAAAGAAGAGCAATCTTTTCTAACCTACCTAGGATTCTCGAGAAAACACTGTTTTAAGTAAATTAAAACAACAAAAAAATCATAAATAAAAGAAACGGAAACCGCATGCCACGTGAGCTTTCCCCTTTATCCCGAGAGGCCATTCCCGTGTCTAAACCTTGCTCTATCACCCCTCCAAACTAACCGTAGAGTGGTCGAGAGTACCCGGAACCCGTCTCCTGTTGTCCAAACAAAGAAGGTCCTACCTCCTTCCTGCCTCGTCACCAGTGACACCGTCAAATCTTCATGGCCAAGTCGCTGGATAACAACGATGAGAACGGGACCTTACCCCCAAGAAATTTCCCAACATTGGAAGAAGTCTGGCAGTCCTCATGGCTATTGAGAAACGCCAAGGTGAACAACAAGCTCGGGATCGAAGGTGCCATGCACCACTTCGAACATTAGCTACCCAACTACCTGGGGCTTCCTGTGTCATGATCAAGCTCCTACAGCCTCTAACGTCTCTCATTGTCTCCGTAAATCAACCTCGTTACCCTCGTACGAGCCATGCAGCTTATGATGTAAGGCCACAAGACCTTCCGTGAGGAAAGCCTCGCCCATTCAGCCTCCCCGAGGTCCCGTACCACCGCCGAACAACGAACACATCTCGGTGGGACGCCTCGCGACAGGTAGTGTTGTGCCCTGGAAATGGAATTCCAGATGAAATGAACGAGGGCCGTCCTCGAAGAAAGAAGAAGCCATCTTCTCAAGAAAACTAAAAGAAGAGGTACGAATCCTGTGATCCCACAATGGAACCCTTGGAGTAACCCTCGTGGAAGTTTGACTACTATGTCATCTACTCCAAAGAAGCCTAGCTCTACACAAGGCCATGGCAACGTCTCGCTCCATGATCACCGGGACGAGCTCCGCACCGCCACCGAAGGCCCGAAGGTCCAGATAATCCAACCCCCGTCTTGGGAAGATCTCAAAGCCACTATTGATGCTTCAAGAAAAGCCATGACAAAGGAACGAATTGAAATGTGCACCGGCCTTACGCCAATCAGTGGTCCTCCCACTACGTAAATAGGAGAGACAAGCAAAACCATAAGGCCGTAAGTGAACGTTCCGACACGTTCCGGCCAAATCCCAGCCGAATCCTCCACGGACAGACAAAAGGCCGACCATACCCGAGCCACGAACCGAAAAGGGGCCCTACGCCAAAGAAGCCGAAACCTTGGACCCAAAGGCCGAGGATCCTGCCTTAACACAAACCAAGCGCACTCAAAGCTAACATCTCGCTCCGGTCCTTACTCACTTCATCTTACCCGCACAAGCTCAAGTTGGAAGAAAGCCTCGGCCTGCACTACGGTTCCCATCACGGACACCCGATGAAGCGCCTGGTATGATTGGCAACGCATTACAAGAATATCATCACTTTCACAGAGCTCGACCTTCCAAAATTTGGGGCCGACCACAATGAGCCTCTCTACATAACAGCTCAACCGGACGAGCGTCGCCTCCCACGGGTTTCGTAGACGGGGATCATCCACGAACGTCCTTCCATCCAAAATGATGGATTTGCTAGGGATCAAAGCAACCGATCTAAAGCCCTCAACTCGTGCAATCAAGGCATACGACTCAACATCCCGCCCAGCCTTGGGAATAGCCACCTTGAACTTGTGGTTCGGAAAACAAATGGTCCCGACGGATTTCCAAGTCATCGACATCCCGATCACATTCATCTGCCATTTTGGGACGCCCTCGCTACACCCGTATCAATGGGGTGGCATCCACTCTCCATCGCGCATAAAGTTCGTCCAAGGAACAGATCTAACCATCATCTACGGCGATAGTGTAGTCACCGAAAGGACCGACACAAACGGCGTCCCGCTTTAGAGATCAAACACGACAATGATGGCATGATGCTAACAGTGGTTCACCATCGAAAGCCCAAAGGCCCAAGTATGCCACATAGACCTCGCTTTGATTTGGGACAAGATCCCTCCCCCGATGAAAATGATGAAGCACATGAACTACATCTCGGCTCGGCTTGGGAAAACGCCATCGTGGCACCCAATGTATCATCAATATCAAAGAACAATACCCCGCACGGCCTCGGGATACATTCCTACTCCCGAACACATTGAGGACAAGCGAGCCGCACGAAACGCTCCACGTATAACAAAAAGAGGCTTGCACACAACCTCCGATCTTCGCCCCATACAGCCTTCGACATGACCAAGTACTTCACAAAGAAGGCCTAACTCGAAGAAGATCCAGAAAGGGAACAGAGCCGATCGCCAAACAAAGCCGGCCGACAACCATGGACAAGCTCCAAAGCAGTAACTCGGCAAGATTCGAGGCCTCAAGCCAAATCCCGTCCGAAGAGCATTTCTCGACACACCGCCTCTACTAGGATCCATGACCACCACTATTCACAACGAATTTTGGTTTGGGAAAACCCCTCTTCGGGCGTAAGAACTCGAAAAACTCTCTCGTCAACACTCCCGCCTTCAACAAGCGGGACGAGTCCGCATTCGAGCTAGTAATGCCCAAGACAAAAGCAAAAGACTCCGCAGACGATGCTTGGGACGAGCCACCGCTCCACCTCGCTTTCAAAGAAGAAATCGAGATGCCGTATCTAATCGATTTTGTTTCGATAACTCGTGATAGCAATGATTGGGAATGGCGACATAAAGCCCTTCAAGCCCCATCTCCTATCAAGCTCATTGCCACTCAATAACCGGGCCACCTTCTCCGACTCCACCGCCAAAGAAAAAGGACATGATCGAACAACTTGGTCTCGACCCATCGAGTCCTAGAGTCTAGTGTCAAAACTCATCCCGAGTCCATTATCTTTGAATTTGAGTCTCTCGAGTCATCCGATGGCCTCACGCCGTAAGATTACGAACTCATTGCCAATAATGTATTCCCGTATGCTCTTAATGAATGCTTCGATCTTTCCGAGTATCCTTCTCATTGCATCTTTAACAACCGATAAATTAACTAACACACAAACAAGCTAATAACGATTCACTTGATAAAGAAGCATACATTAAACGAACAATACATTAAGCACATCTTTAAGCATGTTGTCAAACGAGAGAAAACCGGGCCCAAGCCGCCGAGGAGGTTTTAACCAAAGTGAATTTGGGAACCGCCGAAGAGCCAAAAGAGACGCAAATCGGAAGTTTCTTCACCGGCACAGAGCAAGACGCATTGATCGCACCGCTCAAAGAATTCGTGGACGTGTTCGCTTGGTCTTACCGAGACATGCCCGGATTAGATCCTAACATTGTAGAACACCGATTCCTCAATCCCGAGGCTAAGCCCATCAAGCAAAAGCTACGCCGAATCAAGCCGTAATGGTCTTTACAAGTCAAAGAAGAGATCGAAAATGCTCCGCGTCGGCTTCATCGTGGTGATCGAGTACCCCACATGGCTCTCCAATATCGTCACGGTCACCAAGGCCAATGGAAAAGTACGCCGTTGCGTGACTTCCGAGATCTCAACAAAGCAAGTCCCAAGGACGATTTTTCCACTACCCAACATCGACATGTTGGTAGACACTACGCCCAATTTCGAAGTCAAGTCCTTCGTGGACGGGTTTGCCGGCTACAATCAAATCAAGATGGCCGAAGAAGACCAAGAAAAGACAGCCTTCACAACCCCTCGGGGAACCTATCGCTACGCAATGCCGTTCGACTAAAGAACGCTCGGGCTACCTACCAACGGGCAAAGAACCGCCCTCTTTCCACGATATGATCCACAAAGAGATCGAAGTGTACGTCGATGACATGATCATCCACTCAAAGGGATCGATGGACAACACCTCACGCACCCGAGAAAATTCTTCAATCGCCTCCGAAAACACTCAATGAGGCTTAACCCCGCCAAATGCACATTCGGGGTTAGCCGAGGCAAGGTTTTGGGATACATGGTCACCGAGAGAGGCATCGAGGTTGATCCTCAAAAGATCAAGGCTATCATCGAAATGAGACCACCGCAAACTCGCAGCAGGTGAAAAGCTTCATGGGCCGCCTACAAAGATATCGCCCGCTTCACAACCAATTGACCTCCATGTGCGAGCCAATCTTCAAACCGATGAAGAAGAACGCCGACATCGAATGGAACTCGTAATGCCAAGATGCCTTTGAGAAAATAAAAGCATACCTTGTGAGTCCTCCGATTCTCCGTCCTCCCCACGAGGAAAAGCCACCGTTGCTATACCTAATCCGTGACCGACACCGCAGCTGGAGCCATGCTCGTCAAGAAAAGAAGGAGTCACGAGTCGAAAACGCCATCTACTTCGTCGCCGAAAGTTTCAAGGCAAATAACTCAATTACTCGCCCTCGAGAAAACTCGCGCAGCCTGTATGGGTTGTCGGGAAACTACGGCACTACATGCACCGCACACGGTACACTTGGTTTCCAAAATGGATCCAAATAAATACCTCTTCGACAAACCATCTCTCGTCAATGAGGCTCGCCAAATGGTCTTTCTTCCTAGCGGAATTTGACATCAAGTACGTGAACCAAAAGTCAATCAAGGGACGGGCCATGGCCGAACAACCGGCCGATTTCCCAACCGACGAGGCTCAAGGCCCCGAACCACAATTTCCAGACGAGGGAATCTTTCGCAATCGAAGGCGAAAATCGATGGCAACCGTTCTTCGACTGAGCAGCCAACAAAAAGGGAAACGACATCGTATGCTCTTGGTAGATCCCAAGGACGAGCACACCCCAATTGCTATAAAGCTCAATTTCGAGGTAACCAACAATGCCGCCGAATATGAAGCTCAAGGGCCGCTGACTACAAGCCGCACTCGAGAGGAATGTCCAGAACTCGAAGTTTATGGGGACTCACTTGATCATCAACCAAGTCTCCAACAAGTGGAAACCATAGACCTGTGCTTGCAAAAATACCATGCCCGCATGGAGGACCTCATCACACACGAAGAGGTCACCTTCCACTACTTGCCAAGAGACCGAAACAGTTTGCAGATGCCTTAGCCACCTCGCTTCCTCAGGAAATCCCCGAAGGAAAAGCAATCAAACCCTTCAAAGTCGGACGAAAGGAAATTCCTCGCCACCGTTGTGAGATCGAACCGTAACCTAAGCCCATCAATGAGCCACGGTATAACCAGATCTTCCAATACCTCAAGAACGGGGAAACCACCTTCATGAACAAGGAAGACCCACACACGTATGGGTCAAAACCAAGAGCATCATGGCCCTAAAATGCCTCGCCTCTCACTTCGTCATCCTCGGGACATGCTATACAAGAAACGCTACCACGGGCCACTCCTACGCCGCATCGCCCAGAAGAAGCAAACAAGTTCATGAACGAAGTCCACAATGGGGCTTACGGTCCCCACACGAACGCCGCAGCCCCGATGCAAATCATTCTCGTGATGGGCTACTACCGGATCTCCATGGAGGCAGACATTGCATCCACTTTGTCCGAAGCCGCGACAAGTGTCAACGGTTCTCCAACCTCAATCATCTACCTCCCACGATCTCTACCGCATGACTACACCCCCGGCCATTTGCCACTGGGGAATTGACGTCATCGGGAAAATTGCTCCGCCAGCAAAGAATCTGGCCACGAGTTCATCTTAGTAGCCATCGACTACTTCACCAAATGGGTCGAA
Organism: Adenophora triphylla var. japonica; assembly: GCA_022495995.1. NCBI lineage: Eukaryota > Viridiplantae > Streptophyta > Magnoliopsida > Asterales > Campanulaceae > Adenophora > Adenophora triphylla. The sequence continues at coordinate 452,404 of JAFEMH010001508.1, forward strand.
GCCAAGTCCTACAAGGTACTCACCTCCAAGAAGGTCGCGCATTTCCTCAAGGAAAACATCATCTCGCCGATACGGCATCCCAAATGAGGTCATATCGTACAACGGCTCACACTTCGAGGGGAATTCGATGCATCGGGCCGGCCGAATTCAAGATCACACGCCACAAATCTTCTCCCTACCGGCCACAAACAAACGGCGCCGTGGAAGCAAAGAAACAAAACCTCGAACGGATCATCCGAAAATGACCACCCGAGGACGAGATTGGCCCGAGAAGCCGCACCTTGCACTTTGGGGCTACCGCACATCACCGAACCGCCACTGAGAAACCCCATTCGCCCGACATACGGGATGGAAGCAAATTCTTCCCATCAATTGGAAATTCCCTCACTCCGAGTGCCGCCGGAAAATGACATCAACGAAGTCGAATGGCTCCGAAGCCGACACGACGAATTGGCTCGCTAGACGAGCGACGACTAAAGGCCATGGAACACGTCCGAGCCTATCAAAGTGTGACGGCTAGAGCTTTCGACAAGAAAGTCAAATCCCGAGACATCGTGGAAGGCGACCTCAGACTCAAAGAAAAGCCTCCCACTCGAACCAACCCACCGGGAAAATGGGAACCCACATGGATCGGCCCTTTCGTGGTTCAAAAGATCTTCTCCGTGAGGTGCCATGAAGCCGACTGCACCTAGACGGCAATCCCTTCATGAATCCAAATAACGGAAGCAAACTTCGCAGATACTTCGCCTAAAGAAGAACAACCGTGCATCTCTTGGCACTCCATGTAGTGTCGAACTACGCACCCGAGCCCTCTAGTCCGGGGAACGTAGGCAACCTTAATTGGTCCTGGCCTAAAAATACACAAAAAGTCAAAAGTTTGAATGTCAATCAAGACCTCCATCAAGCTACGCACTTTTCAAGAACACGCCCCAACATCACCTTGACCAAGTCAAACGACTGCGGCAACATCAAAGGACATCCGAGGGTCACTCAAAGATCAAACGACCGACTCATGTCCGCTTCCAAGCCAGGGCTTGTCTTTCGCCTTCACGCGCTTCAAAAAAAAAAAAAGAGCTCGAGCAAGGGCTCACAAAAAAAAAAATAAAAAGAGAGCTCGAGCAAGGGCTCACAAAAAAAAGAGCGCTCGAGCAAGGGCTCACAAAAAAAATAAATAAAAGAAGCTCAAGCGTAAGCTGCAAAAAGAGGTCAAGAGCCCGACGCCAACAAAGAGGCAAGGAAGCTACGAAAAGACCGTCAAAACGACTTGTCGTGGATCATTCAACCTCTCGCCCAAGCACAAAGCCTAAGCAAAGGGATTGCCGTCATGGCCTGCATCGCTTCAAATTTCCGCAAATGCAAATGTAAAAGTCCAAAGATGGACGCCGACAAGGTGCACAAAAGAAACAAAGGCAAACAAGAGATCTTGCGTCTCGACAAAGCTTTAAAAGTAAATCACAAATCACTAACGGTTACAACATTTCTGATGAGTTCAAGCACGGTCTACTCTCAAGTTCACAACATGCTAAAAGACAAACTTAATACATTTAACAAATAATGTGTTTGCAATGCAATGAATGGATACCTAGGAGGTCATTCCGCGCCATCTCGCGCTTGTCCCTCGCCATTCTTTCCTTTCTTCCTCGTCCCCGGCGAGTCTTCTTTCGCTCCACGTGAACCAACTCTCGCGTCTCTCGCCCGAGATCTCGGGGTCCTCCCCGTGAGTCAAACAATCCAGCAGCTCTCGTGGCTTCATTCGCCCGTGCTTCGGCTCGGATCTCCTCCCCGCGAGTCCGCAAAAGAGGACCTCTCCCCGTCGGGCCGGCCAACTCTAGTCTCGTAGTCAAACAAAGTGTCTCCCGTCACATCCAAAGTGGTCGACTGTGCTTCGCACTCCTAAGGCAATAGCTACTACGGCAACCGGTCCTGTAATCGCTACACGCCCGCTTCTCCAAGGCCACTTCGGGACCGCCCAACACGCCGCTTCTCATACCAAAGCCGTGCACCGAGTCGTCAATACGACACTCCCGACGTCTAAGGAGTACCACAGAGGGAAAGCGAAATACTTCCATACCCTCGTAAAATACAAGAAGGCACCCGAAGCCGCCATACAAAGAGGAACTACCTCCGCAGCAGCAAGGTCATCCCAGCCAACAAAGGCTCCTCGCTTCATCCCAAACCGCCGGAAACAAGCGACGGAATATAGAAGGAGGACCAAGACAAACCCGGAACTCGACGACATAGGACCCTTCCCGAAAGACCCTCCTAGTCTCAATCCTCCAAAGGAGGAACCCACCAACGGATTCGACGCGCACCTAAGTCACGTGCCATCCATCTCTCCCAGGCGGATCGATCCATATCCAACACAAGAGGTCGCCGAGCAAATGACCACGGGCTAAACGACGCCTGAGCCTCGGCATGGCCTCGAAGTCTCTCTCGCAGCCCACAAGGTGAGCAAAGCGGGGCTTCCTCTCATGAACCGATCCCCGCCGCGACGGCCGATACCATGAAGAGTCTCCCCAAAGACCAACGGGACAATATCCTCTCCACCTCGCAAAGGCTCCAACCACATCTAGCAAAGCGCCATCGCAAATGCCAAGGAGCCGACCATGAAAAGCTGTCGCCATCACGCACAAGGCAAATGCGTCCCAAGAGACATCACTCTTCATCATCAACCATGAACCGCTCCTAAGCAGCTCTCGTAAATGTCAATATGACCCGAATCAAGGATCATGCCCTCGCACTTCTTCCAACGAAGTACGAAGAAAGCCTCGCAAGCTTCACGCTCACCGCAAAGACTCACCAATCAAAGGAAGCGAGATGGCCTCCACCTCCGGCCCTCCAATCAAAGCCCGAAAATCCTCAAAAGTGGGCACCATTTCATTGTAGGAGAAACAATACACATGCCTCCTAACATCCTTAACTTCGCGGCAAACTCCCGCAACAAATCCCAATCAGAACCAACTCCTTAAAAGACCAAATCGAGCAAAGACGAAACCTTACCTCGAAAGCCCGTCTCGATGCCTCATACGGCGCCGCATCCACGTTTCACCGCTCAAGGAAGTGTGCTTGCCTCTCCCCGCGAAAGCCTCGGCAAAATTCTAGGGACGTACGAAGAATCCATGGCAAAAATGGAGGTTCCTAGAGAAAATGGGGAAGAAAGCTCGAAAATGGCCGCAAATGGGGAAATGGGAAGAAGTCCGTACACCGGAAAGCATTTATCTCCTTCCCAAAGCAAGGTTGGTCCGTACGACCTCTTTGCATGCTAAGTATGTCCGTACGGACCTCCTTGCAACCGTAACCCATTTCCTCAAAGAAACAAGCATAACAACCACCGGCTCCCAAGCAGACCTTGCTCCAAACTGCCCAAACACCGGCCAAAGCCATTTCCCTAAGAAACATACACTACCCACAAACGCACTCTCACTCACGTGGCATGCACAAAATAAAAAATAATAATAGCAACAATTTCTAGGACAATTCCCTGAATCACAAAAATGACATTACATCTTAAAATAAAATGTCGTTTGCCGTGGCAAATACGAGTGTTTTATTACAGTACATCAAATGTCTCGTTGCTAAACAAAAAAAGAGAGAAGATATGGAAAGAGGGAAAGCAAATGAATACTAATCGACTCCTCAAAGATCATCATCCTCGCCAAGATCATCAAGAGAGAAGTCGGGCATCCCGCGAACTCGCCCGTCATATCCTCGTCATCGTAATACCGAGCCCCTCCTGAGGCCGGTACTCAAAGTACTCGAAGGATCAAATCCGCGAAAGGATCAAAGAAAGAAGGCTCGACGAACCCTCACCCCGCGCATCCCGCCGAGGGAAGAACCGAGCAAAGGGCCGCCGCCTCGAGCTCCCGAAGACGTCCCGGCATCCATGCTATGCCGCCCTCGAAGGTCCCTCCCGCCGTGGCTCCGCTCGGCTCTCTGGAGGAACGTCTGCTGTAATGCCTCAAGGCATAGCTCGTACGCCGGCACGCGTCGGGAAGACCGGCAAGACATCTTCGACGCCATCTTCTTTCGCAAACGACCTCATCGCCACATAACGGCGAGTCAAGATATCATAGGCTCTCCCCTGACTCCGCACAAGCAAGCAGCCAAAGAAACGCTCAAGAATACGCTTATACTCAACAACAAAAAGAGAAAAATACGTAAAAGATGCCAAGATGGAAAAGAGTAAGCACACTCACCGATCTATCAGATCCACTGCATGCAGCAGAGCTCTCAAGCCGTAAACGGGGGCATGCATACCCTCCTCCTCGATCCGTCCCCACGGACATACGTGAAATCCGGCCCCGATCGAATCCCTCTCGGGAACCCGCGGCCGCCCTCTCTCCTCGCCAATACCGCGGCGTCCTCAACTTCCTCCTCACGAAGGCCCCATACTCCTCTCCATACAAAATAAACTCCTCGGCACCCACACCGCCAAGGTACCTCTCAAAGTCCAACACATCCATGTCCCGGAATCAAGCATCCCAAAAGGAGGGTCCCTGAGCCACGGAAGCACACCGGGCCATGCCGCGTAAGACCCGCTCCCGCATACATGACATCACAAGTCAAGCCCCGCAAAGATCTTCCTCGCCGCCACACCTCGTGAGCCCTCGAACTCATCGCCTCATACCGAGCCCACGGAACAAAATAAACCCCCTCCGGCTACTCTCTCTCCGTACGCTCCCGCACATCCCCAGAAGCGATGGTGAGCTTCCCTCCGTCTGGTCCTCCTCTTCTCGCCGCAGCCCAAACTAAAGATAGCAGATACGCAAATGCACCCTGTGGATCTCTATCCCACGAAGCACCGAAAAATCTCATAGAACCACACCTCGCGACAAAAGCAAAAAGGGCTCAAGCAGTAAAAGAAGACGGAGAAACGACAAGTTGCTAAATCAAAAACAAGAATAAACTCATACCTCCAAAGCAAAGTCAAAACAGCCAAAGAATCGGCCACACCCCTGCTAAACCGGTCCAAAGAGAAGTAGAGCTCGGCCAAGCCCGCTCGCCCCAAGCGATATCACAAACCCTCTCCAGATCAATCAAGCTCTCCAACAGAGCAAAAGGAGCCGTAGCCGCGTGGTTCGAGAACAAAGTCTCTGAAAGTGCAAACCACAAAAGGAGCGCGCTACCGCTCCGCCGTCACCTCGGCCGGTGCACTCGAACATAGGCCCCAATGCCGGACGTGATCCTCGCCTCCACATCGCTATACAACATGCCTGTGCCCCCGCGAGGACGAGGCTCAAAGCCCAGCAGCCTCTGGCCAACACATCATCGCCTATCATATCCCTCCACCGCACCGGCCCTCCTTTTTCAAGGAAAGCCCGTAATCGCAAAGAAAGTCGGTGAGGGCGTCACCGTCACCTCTCCCCTGCCTCGTATGGAAGGTGCGGTGGTATCCCACCAATACTCGTAAGGCCAAGGAAGACGCTCTTGTTCTTCCTCGTGTCGTAGACCCCGCCAAGGTTCTCTACGAACACACCCAAGCCGTAAGCGTAGACCACCCCTCCCGGGACTCGGCCTACCATCCACGTAAATATCGTGCATCCGCCGCCACAACTCAACAAATGCCTCGAGCGATCCCCGAAGTCTTCATCCTTCTTGGCCTTCCCCACCTACGAGCCCTCATCCTCGCAGTAAACACAAAGAAAGGTACGTCATTCACAAGATTTTAATGCAAAAGAAAATCAAAGCAAAGCACATATATCCCGTCACGAAACACGGCACATACTGCACATACTTTTTACATGCAACTCAAAACATGACATGCATTATACATAATTTTTTCCATGCAGTCCGTCACAAAACACGGCACACACTGCATGCATTTTCTCAACAGAGGGATTAAGCACTACACGACCCATTTTCAAAATAAACCGTCACAAAAACACGACACATATTGCACATACTTTCCCCACAAAGTCCGTCACCCAAAAACACGGCACACACTGCATAACACATTTTTAAAAGAAAAGTCCGTCCCTACACGGCACACACTTTCAGACAAAACCCGTCACGAAACACGACACATGTCACATTTTTTTCACAAAATTTGTCACTACACGACAAACTTTTCTCATAATGTACATACATAAATAGCATTAGGTACAAAACACCAAAGCATGCATTTCATTAGAGAGGCACTTTATTTTCACAAATAAAAGCTAATCTACACATTGCACAAAATACACATACCCACAATTTTTACATGTCCATTTTCAACAATTCTTCAAGAATTTTACAAAAGGCATAAAAATAACAAAACTCAAATATGCGAAAACTAAAACCTAGTTCTAGCATTCAAAATCTCAAGCAAGGAATCGAAACGAGACGGATTTCTTACCTCCCCGACGTTCCTAGAGCAACGATTGTGCACCTCCTGATTTGGATACAAGACATCCGGGTTCTTCGAAGATGGAACAAACGAGATCCAATTTCTTTGGAGCTCCATCCGTTGCTCGACCACTTCGATCAAGGCTGTCGACGATTCCTTCGAGATCCTTCCGCCATCAAGCGATTCAAGCGAAAAATGGAAGATTTTGGTGTAAAATGGAGGTTTTCTCTCTCTCTCTCTCGATGCACGAACCGAGAAGAAGAAGTGAAGGGGGCCTCGCTTTTTAACCCGGCCAAAACCTGCACTGTAAAAATCAACATGGTCCGTACGGACCTCTTTGCATCCTGTTGGTCAACCTCGTACTGACCTTCTTTCGCAAGTGGAGGGCCAAATTACTTTCCTCGCTCTTATAATCTTTGCCCTCGGTCGCCCTAAGGCCTTTTTCAAGAAATCCAAGTGCGTAATGGTCCCTAACCCTTCAATTCAACCACCGGCCCAACGTAAGCTCCTGACCTCTCCCACTCAACGGCAATTCAACCACCTACCGTCAACGTAAGCCCGACTCGCCCACTCCAACGGCACCAACCACCGCCGCCGTTGTAAGACCGGCCCTCGCCCACTCAACGGCAATTCAACCACCTGCTAGCCGCTGTAAGCCCGAACTTCGCCCACACCAACGGCAATTCAACCACCGCCATCGCCAGAAGACCGGTCCCTCGCCCACTCAACGGAATTCAACCACCGGCAGCCGTTGTAAGCCCGAATCTCGCCCACTCCAACGGCAATTCAACCACCGGACGTCGTTGTAAGACCGGTCCTCGCCCACTCCAACGGCAATTCAAAACCGGCCGTCGCCAGTAAGCACCGGTCCTTGCCCACTCAACGGCAATTCAACCACCCGTCAGCTGTAAGACCTGGTCTCGCCCACTCAACGGCAATTCAACCACCGGCCGTCGTTGTAAGACCGGTCCTTGCCCACTCAACGGCAATTCAACCACCGCCGTCACACGTAAGCTCGGACCCGCCCACTCAACGACAATTCAACCACCTGCTACCGCCAAAGGGCGAATGTGTGCCCAAATTTTGTGTTTTTGTTGGATTCACGCTAGTTTGAAGACATCCGGTTTAATTTGAAAACGGAGTCGTCACGCAATTTTGATTACCTCAAAACTTTGAAAAAAAGGTTTTATGGGTTCGGAGGTTAAGTTACCCTCGGGAAGAACTGATCGTCAGCTCACCCAAGGTGCCTCACCGAGCAAGTCTCCCAAGATCCCATTAATCGTGCTTGCTTGCGTGCTTTCTGTGTGCATGTGTTTGATGATAAGGAGGGAATGTGCCAAGTCGTCTTCCTGACGTACAAAACCATCGTTGGCTGTCAGTCGGATTTCTTGATTTTATGTATTCGGGATTATGATCCCGCCCTCATCTTGACTTGTGATCATCGCATTTTTGGACCTTGGGACTTGCGTGATCGAGAGAATGACTCTCTTTGTAGTCAAAGATGAGGTTCTTTAGAAAAGGAGGGTCCTTAGCCCATCAATCCTACACTTTAAGATGGTCGAGCTCGTATAGATGCTTCATACTCATCTTAAGTGATAATCAGAGATATAGGGTTCAAAGGTGTCCCTTTTCTAAAGAGATTATGAAACCTTTATGGAAGGAACGATGTAAAGATAGGATCTTTTACATCGGTCCGTTCCGAGGTTACTAATGGGGAATGGGGGAATGTATGTAAAAATGATATTTTTAATGAAAAGATGACATTTTTGGGTTGCAAATGATGCAATTGATTCAAAGAAAGGATCTTTATTGCAAATGATGCATAAAGATATGATTTTTATGCAAATGATGCATTTTTATGAAGAAATTGGCATTCATTATGCAAATGATGCATAAAGATTGCATTTTGAAAAGCATATGATGCTAGTTTATGGTAAAGACATGGTCTTTAAAGCAAATGATGCTTGGAAAAGGGATTTTGAATGTAAAGGATGCATTTTGATTGAAAATATTTGATTTTTATATGCAAAGGATGCATAAAAATGACATTTTTATTGGAAAATGGGGGTTTTAGGTGCAAAGGATGCACCTTTATAGGGAAAGACTATATTTTTATGACAAATGATGTCTAATGCATGCAAAAGGGGAAGGGGGAATATAAAGATGTGATCTTTAATCTACCAAGTCCCAAGCAATATAAAGGCAATGCAATGAGCAATTTATAAAGCAATTAGGATGCGAGGTTAGGAAGCGTGCGAGGTTACCAATGGCTTCCTTTCTTCTTTAGATGGAGCTAGAGGAGAGGTTGATCTTGGATCTTCAAGGGAGGAGGAGGTAGCTTCTTGGCCTTCTTCTTCACCTTCTTGGATCTTCCAGCAGCCTCTCTTGGGAGTATTTCTCTCGTATTATGGGAGTATTATGATTTTTTGTAAGGATTTGTCAGGTAAAATGGGTAGAGGGAGTGGCTCTATTTATAGTAAGCAAGCTCGGGAAATCGCCACGAGGTCAGCGCTGGCTTAGTGGACCGCGTAGGCTAATGCAAACAAGGCATTATCCATCAGTGGGACTCCAAAGATTTCTAGAACCATGCAAGGTGGCAAATTCTAGAAGGTTCTTCCTAATTAAGAAAAACGTGTTTCTTAATTAGAAGGCTCCTTCACCTTTTAATTAATTTGGGATCTGTTCCAATATTTCCTGTGAACATCTAGGGAAGTGTCCGGGGAATTACCGAAAAACTTACCGAAATTGTCATGAAATTCTAATCCTGTAAGGCATGAGCCGATTTGGGTACTTACAGTAAGCCCTCGGCAACGCTACTTGCAAGGCGCAGTGGGGTTGTCGGGAGGTAGAAAAGTGATCCGATCGCTAAGTACGCCGAGAAGGATCGGGAGACCGGTATGGCGGTCGAGTCGCCGAACCTCTTACGAAAGGCTACCTACGTATCCCTGAGAAATCAAGCCAGTCTTAGTTCGAAGTGGGATCCGCTGAGGAATGGGAGAAGGAGAAACCGGGTCTCTTGCCGGGGAAGTAGAAGAAATGACCAGGGAGGTCAAGCAATTGATCCTACTGGGACGTATGCTAGAAGCCGACCAGAGGTGGTTTGATAACAAAAGTCTCTTATGAGGGACTACTTCATCACCGAGGAGTGACGGAGTGAACAAGTGACCAAAGTGGTCGGATGGCCGGACCTTTTATAAAAAGCTACCTATGTATCCCTGAGGAATCAAGCCTTGATCGTAGTTCAAGCATCACTAGATAGTTAGGAACGATTGTCTAGGATCCTCGAGGGTTTTCGATAATGAATGACGAGGTCAAGTCACCGATTAGAAAACTAGAGCTTACTTCACTATCGAGAAGATAGAGGTAGCTAGCCTTGATGACGTTATTTCTTTATGACGGAAATAATCGAAGACTAGAGCATTTGGCCATATCTCTTTTTGACAAGAGACAGAGGTAGGTAAAGCTGAAGAAAAACTTAAGTATACTTCACTATTCTGTGATAGAGGTATCTTAAGTTAAGAAGAACTCGAGCATACGTCACTATCCTGTGATAGAGGTAGAATGTTTAGAGGGAACTTGAGCATACGTCACTATTCGGGATAGAAGTAGCTTAAGTTTTTAGAGGAACTCAGAGCATACGCTGACTATTCGGGATAGAGGCAGCTTAAGTTAAGAGGAATCTCGAGCATACGTCACTATCCTGATAGAGGTAGCTTAAGTTAAGAGGAACTAGAGCATACGTCACTATCCCGGATAGAGGTAGCTTAAGTTAGGATAATCTTTAGCATACGTCAGCTATCCTGGATAGAGGTAAGCTTCCTTTAGAGTTTTCGACAATTCGGAGGTTGTCACCTCAGCATTATCCCCAGCTATAACGGAATTAACTGGAGGCGACCGGGAAGAAAGCTTAATTGCTTAAGAGATAAGGGATATCTTTCTGGAAAGATGTTATCTTAGTTAAAAGATAACGGGAAATTGCATGCCTGGCAAGTGGAAGGTCCAGTGGGGGCAAGATTGTAATTTTCTCGCTCGTAGCGAATGAGTGCCGCTCCTACATTTAGATGGAGAAAAGGAGCCAAAGATACGGCTAGAAGACTTATTTTTCCGTATTATTTAAAATCAGATTTGAACGGGCCATCGGGTATTGTGTTGCCGCGCCAAGAACACAGAGAGAGAGAGAGGAGGAAGAGAAAATTTCGAAATTCTTTCACTTCTTGCTTCCTTTTGATTCGGAGATGGATCCGCAGGGCAATCCTATACCGAGGCAAAGCAAGAATAAATATTCTACTACGCCGCCGCAGGAGGAGAAAGGAGCT